>OX387651.1:10000000-10600000 GCA_947568875.1 Fissipunctia ypsillon
TACCTTAAATAAAGCTACAAAGCATTTTGTTTGTTTGAAGTAAAGTAAGGTGACATTCCATTTGTATTGTCTGATTGTATTCAGCCGATTGGCATTCAGTGCCGTCTCAAAATAACAATCATTGTGCCCAGAAAACTATTTTCAAACATCAGAACTAAGTAGCAATGTAATCTGTGAAGGTTTTACTATTTTTGCTCCCATGGGTCCGCTCTTGTCAAGCCAAAAAGCCCAAAAGTCTGACAACCAGTCTTGCCAAGGGGTATTGTTACCCAGTAACTGGCTAGTAGAGGTCTGATTGGCGGTCGCTTCATGTAAAATACTGGTCGTCTTCTTCTTAGTTCAGCTGCATCCGGTGACCCCAATATGGTTGGGAAAACTCTCCACCTTTTTCTACTTTCTATCTGATTATCCCACTTAATGGTACGCATAAAACCTTACTTATAAGAAAACAATATCAATATGTTGATCATTACTTTCCTTTATTCGTAGTTCGCAAATAAATTTCTAACTCTTAAGTGCAAACTGCCCCGGTTGCACTTCCTTCGTGCACCCCGTATCATATCGATCCGAGGAACAAAATGAGGGTTAGCATCCAAAATAGGGGTGTATACGACGTTGAATAAAGTATTTTGTAAGCTTACTTATGAGTAGTTTCGATTTTTTTAAAGGTTAGGGTGTGCTCGTGATTCCAATTTTCCTTTTTCTTTTTCTAGTTTTAAGAGCGCTTGTTCAGAAGTACCTACTTTGTGCTATTTGAAGAGTTTAGTAGATACTTACCTACACATTTTTTGCCATTCCACATTGATTAAAGGCGGTTGCCCAACAACTTTCATGTACCTAGGTTAAGCTATCCAAAGATCCCGAGTCTCCTTACTCTGAGAGCGGTTATCTACCGTGTTTCCAAATACAGGTACCATTGCTGAGGTTTCACAAATGGTTCCTAGTTTATAGAATCTCTTAACACTTAGTTAATCTTAACAACGACAATGTCGCTTCAGCTTATTCAAAAGGTCATTTCAACGGTGGATTAGCTAAAATGCAAATAGGTAGGTACATGTAGTGCCTTTTTTTAACTTACAACTTGCAATGCGACTTAGCGGGCTTGAAAAGAATTAACGTCAACTTAAAATCTGGTTTAGCATCCATAAGTACTTTTGAATTAACTTTCACATCTGTCTAAATTAATACTAATTACTATTTTAAGCAGGTGAAATATCTAATTAGCATAAAGGATTACGTTGCCAAAACGTAAGTGGCTTTTAAATCCTTAAAACGATTCTAATTTGGGAACATTTTTTTCATAACGCTTTACAGAACAGATGGTATGTTCATGTTCTTGAATGTTTGAAACACGTGAATTGCGTGGGAGACAAGAATTGGGCAGGTCGGTAACAGTTGTGTTGTGGTAGCAGATCCCACAATCACAAGCAGGTTACGTTTCAATTTAGATACCTACATAACCACAGACAGTTGCGGTACGCTATTGCGGTTCTGATTTCGGCATTCTAAAATTAGGCCGTATTTTTTTATTTAATCTCTATTTTTAACTTATTTTGATATTCGAAAAGTGCTGATTCTCAACCTAGTTTAAAAAAAAACAGGTGTTCCCTATATTTTGACGAGTTATGCGATCATAAATTTAGGGAAAAGCTGACTTTTTTATAGTAAAAGTTGTTCATAATGCTTAGTACAATGACCTCTTAAGATATTAACACTGTTTAAAATTACACCTTGTATAATAATATCATTGTCTACTATCATCTGTTCCGTGCAATGTTAGTGAGTGTTACACGGAACCGATAATAGTACCTTATCAATGAACTCATCGTATTTTCATTTATAAATGACCACTCCAAAGAATGCAAGAACATCAGCAATAATCTGACAAGAATATGTGTTAAACACATTATAATTACTTAAAAACAAGTAACGACTGACAGCAGTTATTAAATGTTTAACGCAGTAAATACACTAAAAAGCCGTAACTAATCATAATTGCGTCTACAAAGCAGTTTATGTTAGCCATTACTAAGCTACAAGCATTAAATTGTGTAAAATGGCACAAGTTTACCTACTCATAAAGTAACTAGCTCGCTCGACTCTTAAGCGTCGTAGCGTGATGTTAAGTAGCGTATAACCTTCCTCAAGAATAGTGCTATCAAATGCAAAAATCGCGAATCGAAATTTTTTTTCGCGATTTCAGGTTAGATCGCATAGCAAAAATATGGATGAGCTGATAAGTAATATAATCATAATTATAATCATAAATCTTTATTTATCTCAACATCATATTACAGGCACTGGTTAATAAAATACACAATCTTAAATAGAGAAAGATGTCTGAGGTAGGAGGGTCCTGAGTTACAGATCACCCGGCTCTCTTTTAAAGGACATGTTAATTTACAAAACAGTTAAAGTTAAGATATAATAGGTATTATAAAGTCTGAAATTGCAATTGAGTGCAGAACGTAAAACAAAAATTAAAAACAAAATCAAAGAAAAGCAAGTAAACATAAAGTTCAAAGAAATATACAATTTATGTATATTATTTGATTAAGTAATACAATGACAATAGGGTATAAAGGGTAAAAATAAAGTATAAAGGGCAATTTAATTTAAAAAAAAAAACACAATTTTTCATAGGAACATTTATTGATGTTATTAACAACCTTGAAAACATAAACATATTCCAAACTTTGTAATAAATAAAATACCTAATTTGTTTGTAAATCATTTTTGGTTGCTACTAAAATGGGATGTTTTTGGTTTATTGAGGTTTTAGCTTAATTTATTCATTTTCTCAAGGAAAAGAAGATTGGAACTAAACCTCAATCCTACAATTGTACGATCACTAACTTGTTACTATTATGACCAGCGGGGCCATTGCGTAACACATTATCAATCGGAATCTGTTTCATTTTGACAGTTCGAGAACATTCATTGCGTTATTTACGTGTTGAGCAGACACATTTTTCGAAATTATGAAGCAATGGATTAGCAATTTGCGTCAAAATGATTCAGATTCCGATTGATAGTGTGTTACGCAATTAGGGTGCAGTGTATCCCCTGAATTCCCCTGATAATATAAATATTATATTTTTTATTAATATTTAGTGACTTCCGTTATTAAAAAAAAAAATTGTTTATTTGATCCTTAAACGCACAACAAAATTTGAGAATTTTTTTTTTTTTGTTATTATCAATGCAGTCAAGAAGGCGTCGACGCATGGAGGCCACAATATTAAACTATCCCACAACTCCATGCAATGGGAGTTCAGCTGTTCGAGACATCTTTCGTCTCGCGCTTCCCATCTTTGCACAATTAAACCCATTAAACCATTTTCTATGGGGTTTAAATCAGGGGTTCGCGCTGGCCACGGAATAACTTTAACATCCGAATGTTCACTAAACCACTCACGAACAATACTGGCACGATGTATCGGACAATTATCTTGAACCAATTAAATTCACCAATTTCATCCACTGGATAAACATTGCGAACAGTAGGTAGCGTTATATCGCTGAAAACCTCGAAGTAATTGGAGCTGTTGGCCGGCGTCGGTATAAACTCACCCGGCCCTTGAACACTAATCCACCCTCACATATTCACACTAATTCTTCCTGACTCTGTAGGTATTATTTATAATATAACTGTCAGGCCAACGTGTATTGTCTCTGCGCCACAAATGAAGTCTCCCTTTTTGACACGATTTGAAAGTCTTCTCGTCAGTAAATACAGTAGTCTCCCAATCAAAGTCTAAATATTCTCGTGCAAAACGCAACCGTTTCTCATTATGCCTTTGCGTTAAAAACGGTTTTTTCGCTGGTGTTCGATGATGGAGGCCTTCGGCATGGAGTGCACGGCGAACAGTGCGCAACGATGTATCAAATTCTTCAGCAATTCGTCTTGTCGCTAAGACTGGTTAATAAGTGGCGGCCTACCACTTCTTACACGGCTCTTAAGACTCCCTTCTTCCTCAAATCTCCTCACCCAACGTCTCACTGTATCTCTATAAAAAAAAAGAAATCCTTATTACACATTTTGAAGCGTCACTTATGAGAACAAATAAAATCAAAAACAACAAAATAACTTACACAAAATCTAGTTTCATTGGATTTTTCAGATATATTACAACAATTGTTATGCAAGGCTACAATGTTCGCCCTGGCTTTAATATTTATATTTGCTTGCATTTTTAATAAAAATCTTCAAACTCAACACCTTTAATATCAATAACCAAACGCTCGTAACTAAGTTCACCAACCAACAACGTCATACAATTCTAACTACAGTCAGAAAATTGATTTGGTTTCAAATCTACCCTCAACTTTTATGTGACTAGTTTAAAATATTCGCTGTCTTTTTCTCATTAGCATAGTCAGAAAAAGACTGCGGACTGCGATAGGCCTATGATGATGACCATATACCGCGCTTTTTCTGTTTGGTTCGTGATGAAAGAGTGCAATATACGCGTGTGTATGTATGTGTGAAATGCCTAAATAGAAGAAGGTCTCAAGTGCGACGAGTACAGATGCGATAGTTTTGTAATGCTGGCGTTGGAGTTCTGACCGCTACTGTACCTACTTAGTTCGAAAGGAGAATTCGATCGACTCTTTTTTTTTATTGCAAAATGGGCCTGCTCTTGACCTCGATCACGCCTGATGGAAAGCGATGGATGAGGTCTATGATGGAACGAGCCTACCCTCATGCCTCAATGCCTGTTCACTCTTGCTTTGAAGGCAGACGGGTTATATGTGGAAGAGAACACAAACGCTGGCAGAGAGTTCTTTGGCTGTGCGCGTAATAAATGTGGAGAAGCGCAGAGTACGACTGGTCGGGACATCAACCAGGTGCGGATGGTACCTTGCAGTACGTCTGATAGTCCGGCAGCAAAAGAGCGATGGTGGGATCGAGCTCCTGCGCACGCTCTCCGAAGTACTGTCTGTAGAAGACTGACAGACTAGCAACAATACGCCGATGAGCCAGGCTATGAAGCCTAGCCACCAACGTCTTGTCGCCTATAAGCCTTTTTGCTCTGCGTTCCAAAGTGCAGCAAGCTTGTATTTTGCTGAGCCATCCCATAAGTGGCTGCAATACTCCATACAGGAATGGTCCTGTGCTTTGTACAGACTTAAAAGCTGGATGTGAAGTATCGCCTCGCCTTGTCACAGAATACATTGTTTAGGATGACTCTTCAAGTTTGCATCCAATTAAACAAACAGAAATAATTAACACAGTAACACCTCCCCATAATAATAATTACTCGTAAAACATAATTACCCATTCATAAGTCGTAACTATCACCCCACCTTATCTTTCACATTATCCGCCGTTTGTGTGACCTTATTATCATATAACACTGGATAGTAGTCATTAACAAATAACTATGTCACCGTTAGCTGGCTCTGGTCACAGTATAACAAAGAAACAGTATTATGTCTCGGCAGTGACTTTGAAATAATTACCTACGGCCGCTCGGTAGATAAACACGCACTAGGGTTGCCCACTGACTGTGTCTCTTGGGTGACGTAGGTATTTGGCGGCGGCCCGCGCTGCTATAATGATAATATTCTTTCCATTTACACTATAAGTATCTACCTACTTAGATGTTTAATTTAGATTGTGTATACCAAATGTTTTAAGACGAGCGCTAATCCTGCCGACAAACTGTCACGCAGTTTGGCAGGTTTATAAAATGTGTACAAGTGTTAGGTCCAAAATAAATTGGTAGGGAATAAATTGGGTTGAATAATTTAGATTTCACGAACGTGTTTTTGACGTGTGTTTTCGCGGGACGCACGATAAAGACTTTCTGTGACAGACTGTTACATAATTATACTGTGTTCTAGAATACTGTGCCGTTAGGTATATGACCTGTTTTGTGAAGAAGCTAATTAATTTTGTACAAAAGTAACCTTGTTGTGAATTGGATGTTTGGAGGAAGAATATCCATCTGACTATGAGAGTAAAGAAACAGACAACGCGTCTATCTTTGCGCACACACTTGTGCACTATAATATCTCCTGCGTACTTGGCTAATATCCGTTGAAACTGGCCGCCATGACTGGAATTCGGTCGGGAGGATATTATTATTATAACATGCATTAAACGCACATTAGGTAGGTAGACAAGCATAATATAAGTTGGATGAGTATATCGTAGACAAAAATGCTTGGCTAAATGCTGGTCCTGCTTCACAGCCACTTGGGCTTTGTTAATTTTTTTAATTTTTGGAAGAAATGCGTCCCTTTTTTCTGACATTATGACCTTGATGCTTATTTTTTATTTTTATTTAAGCTGTCAAGTTTTAGATGTTGAATAGGTATTTTATAATTCAATAGGTAAGATTTTCTTTAATTTTGGTAGTAAGATTGTATTAATATTTAAATACAATCATTGCAAATCATAGTTTTGTATAATTTAGAAGCATTTTTCAATTTTGTAAACGTGAGTACCATAGAGCTGTTTTATTTTATGATGTAGGTATGTTGACTTGAAAGAATTTGGTAGTTGAGAGTATGTCATGCTCACTCAAATGTCTCGCTGATGATGGCCCATGTGTTGGATCATTCGGTTCCCTACAAAATGGTTGAGCTGGATGGTGCTGATTCACTCGTCATGTTAGTGAACAGGTGCCGTCAGGAGACTGGTCATCTCTCTCTTAACAGCCAGGGCTTATTTTTAATCTTAAAATTTAAATTGTTTTTAATTATTTATTTTTTACATTATTCTCATATATACAAGATGTAACATAAATAACGCACAACCTCTTAAGGGACCATTGTACTCATAATTATGAACAACTTTTACTGTGGGACCAAACCTAAAATCGGAAAAAAAAAATCTGCTGCATCATAATTATGAGTACAATGACCCCTTTTTTTTGGGATGGGAAATCATCAAATGACTTCTCCCGCTCTGGGCGGAGCGGGAGGGCGTGTCAGACTTTTACTGACTAAAACCTACCCGTGTTCCTTCTGTTGCCTGTGCCGCAGCCACGGTAACTCTTTCGAACATCCCGCAACCCCGGCTGGCATCGGTCCTAGCGGACCCCTTCAATGCTGCTGATATCTCTTTGAGGCGCGCGTGGAACACAATGCGCCATCGACTCGGGCCTGCACCCTAATTGTGTAACACACTGTCAATCAGAATCTGAATCATTTTGAAGCAAATTGCTAATCCATTGCTTCTTAAGTTCCAAAAATTTGTCTGATCAACAACGAAAATAGCGCAATGAATGTTGTTGAACTGTCAAAATGAAACCGATTCCTACTGTAAGTGTGTTACGCAATTGCCCCGCTGGTCCTTACCGGACGGCGTGCTACCCATTGCTCACCGTCCGCAAGCCCGCGCCTACGGTGGCCGGGAATCGGCTGCCAATTCCCGACGCCCAGGGCGTCTCCTGCGGCGACTAGGGGCGTGAGGGCGCAAAGCTTGCCTCTCCCTCACGCGTCCAACCTCCTCCTTCGCGAATATTACTACTTCACAGAATGAGGTAATGGCTTCTCATGTACTCTCGCCCCGTACCATGGCCTGGACCAGGGCCGGACGCGAGAGATTGCCGCCGCCGATCGCTTCCGCGAGGACACGGCGGTGCTCCGCCCAAGCCGGGCAGACCTCCACCGTATGCTCCACCGTATGCTCCACCGTGTCCTCCGGACGATCCACACAGTGGTGACACCCGGGCGTTTCCTCCCGCCCTATCTGGAACAGGTACCTCCCGAAGCACCCGTGTCCGGTGAGGACCTGCGTCAGGCGGAAGGTGAGGACGCCGTGGCGCCTCTCCAGCCACTCCTCAAAGAGGGGACTTATCGCCGCAATTGTGGCGTGCCCAGCGCTGGGTTGCGACAATCGCACTCTCCATGCCGCCATGAGATCCTGCCGGAGCTCTGTCCGCCGTGCCGCGATTTCTCGCGGCAGCGGAGTTACGCCCCGGCGTTTTGCCTCCTCGCGCCACTCCCACATGTACGCGAGGACACAATGACCCCTTAAGAGGTTGTTCGTTAATTATGTTACATCTTGTAGAAGCAACAAGAATTTGTAATAATTTTGATTTAAAATAGTCACCTTGGAGTTTATTGCCCGTTTTTCTCCATAGAGATCTACATTTTGGAATGGGTAACTTCAACTTTCTAACTGACCGACTCTTTGACAATTCAAATGTGCCTTTAATTGGTTTAATTGAAATAAATACTTTGAGTTATAATAATATGCTCATCGAGCAGTTAAAAACTATGTGGATTTGATATCGTCAGTAGGTAATGGAATATCTGCACCGATAACCGTCAATCTATACTAATATTATAAAGCTGAAGAGTTTGTTTGTTTGTTTGGTTGAACGCGCTAAGTCAGGAACTACTGGTTCGAATTGAAAAATTCTTTTAGTGTTGGATAGCCCATTTATTGAGAAAGGCTTTATGCTATATAAAATCACATTACGACCAATAGGAGCGGAGCATCAATGCAAAATGTTGCAAAAACGGGGAAAATTTATTCCTTTTGAGAGCTTTCGTTGCGTGCACTACGTAAACGGTTAAAGTTACGCAAAAATCATATATGACGGAATTGTTCCTGTTAAAAAGTTCTAAAAAAAAAGTCCGCGATAGCGTATGTCTTTCTTTTAAGGTTGGCTCACTATAACTTTTTTAATGGTAATAAAATTTGATATAAAATAATGCATTATCTGCGAAGGTGTTTTCATAAACATTGTATTAATCCTTATCCAAATAAATAGTTTAACAATCAAGTTTGATTAAGTACATGTAAATTCCTTTTCGATAATCGTTTATTTCGGAAATCAGGTTCCATTTTGTTAGTATTACAGTCTTAAAAATAATGTAAGTACGTAAAAATATTAAACTAATCGGGCATGAAAGGCTTTTTAAATTATTCGAATTGGACCTTTCGTTTAGAAAATACGACGACGGGTGTAAAAATGTTTAAAGTAAGAAAAATCTGAAAAATGCGCTTAGTCTATTAGTTACCTACACATTTTATTTTTATTGACTGTTTGAACGCGCTAATATCTGCCACTACCAGTCGGATTTGAAAAATTCTTTTTCATTTATAGCCCAATTCTTGAGGGGGGCTATAGGGTATGTAACATTACGCTAGGACCCTTAGAAGCCGAGCAAAGAGAAAAAAGTAAGAACGAGCACTAAGCGAAAACGAAGTAACAGCGCGGACAGGCGATGCGATGCGACGGGGTGGGTCGGGGAAACAAGAAATTTCACGCGGACGAAGTCGCGGGCGGAAGCTAGTTCTAAAACACATGTCTTCGAAGTCCTAGACAAATAATCACTTGACAGTGGTCAATAATTGTAATCATCTGCCTAGCCTTTTCCCAACTATATTGGGGTCGGCTTCCAGTCAAACCGGATGCAGCTGAATACCAGTATTTTACATGGAGCGACTGCCTATCTAACCTCCACAACCCAGGTTCACAATTGTAATAACAGACGAAAATAGTCAAGAGTCAGACTTCCAGGTCCCTTCTCACTCCCCCCCCCCCATGTTTTCAACCACACTTTCCACACAAACCACAAATCAATCAATAGGTAGGTACATCAGTGAAATCTCGCGATTATAAAAGCAAACAAACAAAAACTAGTGTGGTATCGAGTTGAACGCTCAAACCTGAACGCTCCGGTGAGAGTCCCTCTGAGTATGGCAAGCCACTTATCTGCGAGCGACGAATAAGGCGAGGCAACAAATTGTCGCCACTCAAACGGTTTTCACTTGCCGACAAGGGGGGGGGGGACTTGTTCAATATTTTGTGAACATATGAACATTCATAACACAACGCTAGTATTCCCCGAAGGGCAAATCCCGACTGTAGTCTAGTTGAATATGAGACAGGATAAGATACTTAGATAATTTATTTTAACACAAAAAAAAAATGTTTACTTACAAAAAGTTACACATTTAGCCAACAGTAGTAAATTTTCTATACAATTATAGTGCATAATAGGTAATAACAGAAACCAGAAATCGCGAAAAAAAGTCTGCTGCTCTCTACATTTTGATGAGTAATCCGAACATAAATGTAGGGAACAGCTGACTTTATTTTCGCGATTTCTGGTTTGGTCTCATAGTAAAAGTTGTTCATAATGATGAGTACAATGACCCCTTAAGAGGTTGTGCGTTATTTAAATTACACCTTGTATAGTTATAGAAAGAACTGTATAACGAGACAATTAATATTGGATATTTTGAATACCTACCTTAGGATATAACACAATGTGCCGGTAGGGACAAGAAAGCCTTGGATAGAATTATTTACGCATGAATGATGGGTAGTCGATAGTGTGTAAATAGATGCATGTGTAAGGTTTCAAATACATCATTCATATTAAACTATAACTGCTTAGCAACTAAAACTGGTGATACAAACCACTGTGAAATCACTATGTGACGTCAATCACTCTTTCATTATTCTAACACAATATAACTATAAAACACACTCCATAAGAAGGAAATATGTATATTTATAGGGCAAAAAACTTTTCCTAAAAACAATTTGTAGATAAGTAGTTTTAATATAATTATGCTAATACTATTTCATACATTGACACAGGAAAGTTTTTTTTATTGACAAAGGATTGTGAAGTCCATAATAAAAACCATTTTTTTTACCGACTTCAAAACAAGGAGGAGGTCCTCCATTTGTAAGAATCGTTTTTTTTTATGTGTGTTCCCCGATTACTCGAAGATGTCTGGACTGGACTGATTTGGAAAATTCTTTTTTATTCGAAAGGGTTTATACTGCCCAGGTGGTCCCATTGTCATCAAGTCAGGATCTGATGATGGATCCTGGAGAAATCGAGGGAACTCTTCAATTATTATAGGCACTCCTATAGCCATTTGGGTATTTTTTATATAGTAACTCGTGCATTTGCTCTCGGAAAGCAATATTTGGTGAAGTGGAACTGATGATGAAGACCATAGCCGGCTACCGGAACTACTCAATAATAAGTATTTCACAGTTGCTAAGCAATTTATGCTCGTTACAATGCATATGGTAAAGTGGAGCTGATGGTGAAGTACCAGGAGAACTCCTCAACAATTAACGTCCCTGCATCGGGAACAGCAATATTTTATAAAAAGGTGACGAGCAGTTGACATGCTATTGTAACTTAGATAAATTACAAACCGACTGAGAAACTGTTCTTCACTTGTGTGGTTACCGATTTTTAACGGCTTGAGAGCGGTTACTAAGGTAGCTTTTAAGAATATCCAGGGGTAACCCCCTTATTACCCCAATCCCCAATCACCCCAATCTGGTGCAATCTCGTGAGCAAGAGCGGGACAGAGACAGTGTCAAATGCCTTCGAAAGGTCTAGAAAAACAGCATTTGTTTTAAGCTTATGAATTAAATTATCCGCAATAGTTCCAGTTAAATCCAGTACAGCGTCTTCGGTGCTCTTACCAGACCTAAATCCGTATTGATTTTCGGCAATAATTTTGTTAGAATTTAAAGAACTGAGAAGTCTATTATTTAAGATTTTTTCAAGGATCTTAGAAAGAATAGTGAGCACCGAGATGGGTCTATAGTTATTGACACTGGCCCTGTCCCCACATTTATAAATAGGGTGTACAATAGCCCTTTTGAACACAGTGGGAAAGACCCCGGTTTCGAAAACGAGATTGAAGACATGAAAGATAATAGGGATAAGAATATGTCTACCAGCTCTAATTAGAGCAGACGATATACCGTCCCAGCCTACTGCGGTATTAAGTTTCAACCCCAGGATAATTCTTTCGATCTCTTCATTATCTGTACCAAATAAAGCCATTGAGTCTTGTGGTGCCATAGTGTCAAAATCAGCCTGAGAGTTATGAGGAACACGTGTTATTTTGGATGCCAGATTTGTTCCAACATTTGCAAAGAATTTATTGACATGGTTTAGTGAAAGACTAGGGTCCGAATGAAGAGACAGAAGTTCATTAGGAGAAGTCCTATTACTTTTTAAGTTATAAATAGTTTTAATACGATTCCAGGTAGCTTTAGGATTTTTACGGTGTTTCAGGAATTCACATCTTTCATACTGGCGTTTCAGATTTTTAAGTAATTTATTGCAAAAATTTCTGTTACGTGTGTAAGTTACTTTAAGAATGTCATTATCGGGATGTCGTTTTGTTTTACGATAAAGATTGTCACGATTTCGTATACATTTTAAAAGCCCGGGAGTAATCCACGGTTTCATAATCCTTTTGTCTACTAGGAATAACCCGGACACTTGTATTTTTTCCTACTACCGTAGAGATTATAATAACAAGAATAGCTGCAGCATGGTTGGCATCATTATTGCAGTTTGTTACAGATGAAAAATCTGTATTTTCTAGCATTGCCACACAAGCGTCAATATCAACGCAGGTGCGTGAATTGTTAAATTTAGGAGTTTTAGTGTTCAGTTTGCAAAAGGTGAGGGGCGTGATCCGTTATGTAGGAGTCGATTATTTCAGTCTTAAAAAAAGTTAAGTAAATGTAACTAAAAGTTTATAATTTTATTAGCCTCTCTATTATTGCTGCTATTTACCGGTGGTACACGCATCCCTTTTCCTTAGCTCGTCTTCTATTAAGCTACACTCCAAGTCACATATATTTTTATGTAGTTTTCGTTTAATTTGTGATCGACACAACAAACACAACAATGGCGGTTTTTGGACTAACAACACTGCTGCCACCTATGATGAGCTTTCAGAAACTAAAACATACTGGAAGCCAGAAAATAATATTTCTTATACTCTTTTACTAGCGCAGAGAATAGGGACCCTACAGATTTGGTTCCAAACGCATTATAAACCATTCGATTGTGACCCTGCCCTGACATACATTGTCAAACGTGTAACTAATAAGGTTTAAAAGGTTTTGAATACGAGGCTTTTGGTTTGTATTTTGTCATTTTTTCTAATGTGCGTCTTGTTTGTGCAGAATAAATAATTTTTATTTATTTTCCATATTGAAAAGGGAAGAGGTTAACAATTCTACACGAATTTCAAAACGTAATCGAATGTGACGTTTGACAGTTGTCACTCATCGTACACTCATCGTATCACGAATGTACTTACTAAAATGCACAGGACATATTAGTAATCTGTGATTTTGTGCTACACAGTTTAGAGCGTATATTTAACGTACTCCTGTTTGCAATAACGCGTTGATTGACACCATTCGTTTATAACAGTGTGCTATCTATGGACACCATGGCGTCCCCGAAATTCCCGGTTTCGTGTTCGGCTGCGTCCTCTCCCGAACCCGAAGTGTTATGTGTAGTGTTGAACTCTAGTGAGCCGCTTGTGCGCGCTGCATCCCGGATTGAGTCTTCGAGTGTTGTGCAAGTGATGGACTATAATGAGCCGCTTGTGCGCACTTCAACGGAGCTCCCAGCTTCGTGTGTCGCTTCGTGTTCCGCCGCTTCTTCATCTCCCGAAGTGTCAAGTGTCGCACAAGTGTTGGACTCTAGTGAGCCGCTTGTGCGCGCTTCACCAACGACTGAGGCTACCTGTTTGCAAGTGTTGGACTCTGATGAGCCGCTTGTGCCCGTGTGTTCCCTGTTTCTCAATTCCGGATGTTCCAGTGCTGTGGACATCTGGGAACGCGATCCACTGGCTGGACCCACTGGATCCTCTAACAGGCGGATGAATAACGACGAGATTCGTGCTCTATGGAACCACAAAAGGTTATATTCAAAATTAGGCACCCCTGAATCTTGCATAGAGTTTGCTGAGCAAAGAGGCATGATACCCACAAGGAAGATGTGTTCACACCACCGTCGTCCCATGACAATTAGATCCATTGCTGGACAACTGGGGATGTTCCGCTGCCGCAAACTTAACTGCAGAACGAGAGGACAAAGCAGAGCTACCGGAACATGGTTTGAAAATGTTCGTTTACCATTGCCAGTTGTTTTTGAATTGATGTATGCATTTAGCTACAATCACTCATATGAAACTGTACGAAGAGACACAAAGGATGATATAAGACCAACAGTTTTGTCCCACACTACAATATCTGAGTGGTACAGCTATTGTCGTGAAACAGCAGTAATGTATGAACTAGAAAACCAAAGTGAAAGGCCACTACTTGGAGGCCCTGGAAAAACGATACATATTGACGAATCCAAACTGGGGAAAAGAAAGTATAACAGAGGACATCAATTGGAAGGCCAATGGGTGTTAGGAATGGTAGAAGATGGTTGTGATGATTTGCGTGTGGAATTGTGCCCTGACAATGAAGGATCACCTGATGTATTGCCACTTATAAAAAAACATGTTCGGGAGGGCTCTCTTATACAAACAGATTTTTGGATAGCTTATGACTGCCTTCCCGAACATGGGTTTATACATAAAAAACAAAATAGACTTGTGGCACCACAAGGGACACACACAAGGCGGATAGTGAGTCCCTGGCTTGTTATAAAAAGGGCTTTCCACAAAGAGAATAATAAAGAAAATTTTGCTGACTGGGTAACAGAGTTTTCATGGAGGCGTAGAGTAGCTATTAATCATTTAGACCCTTTTGAGGAGTTATTAAAATGTGTTTTATATGTGTATAAAATTGAATAAACACAATAAACATGAACTCACACCTTCTTCCCATGGGTAGGCAGAAACTCTAGAACGCCATCTGCTACGATCCTTACATACTCGTCTTGCTTTGTTTATGTTCATACATCTAGACATACATGCACGCCGATTGTGAGTACTATGCAAAAGACCTTGCTGATGAACAGCACCAATAAGGTCACTATATGTCCTTCTAGGCGCCACAGTGCCACTGTTTACATCAGTTCTGTAATAAAAGTAAAATTTAAAATATAAATAGTGCTACCTCATGAATAATAAAAAGTATTTGACAGGAAGTGGGTTTCAACAGGACAAACTGGAGAATATTGAAAGTAATCCCCGCTAAGTGAACTTTTCCAATAATCAGTAATAAATGGAATAATACCGCAAATTAGACGATTTAGTGCATTCAACTAAAAACAAACAATATTTTTAGTGTGGAATAACATACAAACAGTGCATTGAAGTGTGGAAACATTATAATCTCACAAAAAATCATCAATTCTGCTACTCTTTCACTATCGCATAGCCGCAGGCACCATCTGTATTGAGAAGCCGAAACTTTATTTATAACAACATTTGAAACAATATAGTATCAACAGCGGATCGATACTGAACTACTTTTCACAATAATAATACAGCTCACCATAGAGGACGCTACTTGTAAGGTAAATTAGATAATCTTACTCACTATGGAGGATTTGAAAAAGCTAATTTTGGACATGAAAAGTGAGTTTTGACAGAGATTTACTTCTAAATACTGTAATGTTGTGCAGCTAAAAGATAATACAGGGTGTTTGGCAGAACGTTGAACATACGAAAATGGTGGATAGTTGGGGTCATCTGCTACTTACTCAGCCCTAATTTATTTGGCCCTGGCCCACTGGATATTTTTAATTATTTTTTTTTATCTTTTTTCTTGTTTCACCACTTTCTTAACTTTAAAGTGTAATTTTTATTAAAAGTGGGTGAAACAGGCAATATTTAGTTTTTTTTTCATACTTTTATGTTGGCAGATTCTTATAAAATTATTGCTTTATTCAGATGTTAGCTAGAAAAAAGTTATGAGTCCTCAAACTTACAGAAAGATGTAAAAAAATACTTAAATCTTAATTTCAACTTGCATTTAAAAAAAAACAAAAAATGATTGAGGAGTTCCAATTCTAGCAAAACATCCCTAGTGTGTGAGCTTTCTAATGGTATGTAATTTGCTTTTATAAAAAAAAAAACTTTAAGAGTTATTTCATAATTTTATCAAGTAGGACATTTTTGACGAAACTCTACCTTTACGGAAAGTGAAATGTTTTGCGAAATTTAATACTGCAAGGTTGGTAAAAATTAAATGATCGCCGGCTTGCCAGTAGCAGTGGTGCAAATTGACATTCACTATTCCCTTGGGATGGTTGTTACACGAAGCAGGTAGAAATTTTGTCTCACTCTTGCCCAGTCATAGCGTATTTTTGCTCTCTTTCGCTCTCGTGGCACCGTGACGCCTCAGAATGAACTATTTTCTTAGTCGAGACTTAACTGCCTCTGCGATCTCACGTGCCCGTTACGCTTACGTTTGTTTTTGTTCACTTCGTTTTATTTTATTGTTATCACTAGTTTTGTCCAATTTTGTACAGATCGAAACCACGGCGCGATCTAATATTAGTCCAACAATTGTCCAAAGTTGCCCATGTGCTCAATAGATGGCGTTGGCGTCGAGTTAGATCGCGCTATGGTTTCGTTACCGCAATTAGTATAAGTAATTTAAGAAATCTTTTTTTTTTTGTGTTTCGCGCGTGCCGACGCATCTGCTTGGCCCCACGTCAAGCAGATAGCGCCCTGGCATGCGCGCCCCCCCGACGCGAGACCCCTCCCCCGCGACCTGGTCGCGGACGATGACCCCATCCACCCACCGGATTGACCTCCGAGTATGCCGCCTCCGGTCTACACGCGGCATACTTGTGACAATAGACTCCACACACTTTACATGCATCTGTTGCGTAGCGCGTGCTAGGTTAATATAGGCGCGTTACGTAGCAAACATCAGACATTCACCTCTAGACAGGCACCCAACTCACACGTGTAGGTGCGGTGCGGGCCGCATTTCACGTAGACACCGGACGGTGTTACACAGCACAATACCGTCCTAACACACACGACAGCCTCTTAGCCTGGACTGTGATCGGCTAGCTCTGAGATCAGGACGGGCGGGGGCTATTCACCTTATCTGTAGGAGCGTGGAGTCGGCACCTCTGTCGCTGGTCGTCCTCGTCGGGCCTCCCCCAGGTAACTGGGGGTCTCACTTGGCGGGGGCTGACCGCCGAGGTGTCGTGAAGCAAGCGGCGTTGTGGATCAACGTCGTAACGCGCCTACAGAAACACAAATAGCAATCACTCACAGGGGCGTGCACGCACGCCCACTACCGCCAGCCGCTATAGGCGCACACAGCGAGGGGCCCGTATTTGCGGGCCACTGTATAGCTTCCGCGGAAAGGGGGCCAAGCCCCGACACCGCTAGCCGCGCCCCCTGACGGGGACGTAGCGATTTCCACAGTTTTTTTTGTGAGGAACCGGTGCTCTCGTCCCGCATCCCGGCGCGCGTCAAGTTGGGCGTGTACAAACTACGTGCGCCCAATCTTGATGTACGCCGCCCCTGCTTGGTTCGCCCTCACGAGCGAGTCGAGCCGAAAGTCGCTCCGCGCGCAGCAAAACCTTGCGCTGCGGACCATAGTTGACGCTCCTCGCTTCGTGAGGAACGATGTCTTGCATCGGGACCTCGGGATTGAGAGCCTGGATGAGTTTGCTGGGCGCCTCGCGAAGGGAATGTTCGCGCGTGCCGACGCATCCGCTTGGCCCCACGTCAAGCAGATAGCGCCCTGGCATGCGCGCCCCCCCGACGCGAGACCCCTCCCCCGCGACCTGGTCGCGGACGATGACCCCGTCCACCCACCGGATTGACCTCCGAGTATGCCGCCTCAGTCTACACGCGGCATACTTGTGACAACAGACCTTACATAATACATGCATCTGTTGCGTAGCGCGTGCTAGGTTAATATAGGCGCGTTACGTAACAAACAACAGACATTCACCTCTATACAGGCACCTAAACTCACACGCGAAGGCGCGGCGCGGGCTGCGATTCGCGTAGACACCGGACGATGTTACACAATACAATACCGTCCTCACACACACGACAGCCTCTTAGCCCGGACTGTGATCGGCTAGCTCTGAGATCAGGACGGGCGGGGGCTAATCACCTTATCTGTAGGAGCGTGGAGTCGGCACCTCTGTCGCTGGTCGTCCTCGTCGGGCCTCCCCCAGGTAACTGGGGGTCTCACCTGGCGGGGGCTGACCGCCGAGGTGTCGTGAAACAAGCGGCGTTGTGGATCAACGTCGTAACGCGCCTACAGAAACACAAATAGCAATCACTCACAGGGGCGGGCACGCACACCCACTACCGCCAGCCGCTATAGGCGCACATAGCGAGGGGCCCGTATTTGCGGGCCACTGTACAGCTTCCGCGGAAAGGGGGCTAAGCCCCGACACCGCTAGCCGCGCCCCCTGACGGGGACGTAGCGACATCCAACATCCAACAAGTTTTTGTGTGAGGATTAGCTCGTGGCCTAACGAGCACTAATCCCATTGTGTAGTAGTGTTCTGTACCGCGCGGACCGCAAATTTTTAACCGTTGCCTCTGTGTTTGCACAAGTAACCTAGCCGGCACTTGTGTAGACACAGGGGGAGCACCCCGTGCTGCCCGGTGAGTCGTCACTGGTGCGGTCGCGGAGGCTACGCCCCAAGGATGCCGAAACCCGGCAAGCGCGGCTCGTTGGGCCGCGATACCGGGACCCAGGATGTCCCTCCGGCGTTGGACCGGGCAACGTCGCTGCCGAACATCGGCGACGCGTTGTCCGGTGCGCCGCCGGCCGGAGCGCCCCAAGACGAAGAAAGAAGAGGGAGGGAAGAGAGAAGAGGAGGGGATCCAGCGCCGCTGTAGCCGCCGGCCCACCGACGACATCAGCGCCTGCGCGCGTTGCGCCGACGCCGTCGTCTGGTCGACGGCACGCGGTACCCGTCCGCCCCGCCGCGTTCCGCCCGGTACCCATACAGGCCCCGGGGCCTGCCGCGAATCCCGGCCGCGCGCCGCATGCGCAGGCGGTCCCTTCATCCGCGCGCGCACCCGCGCCCACGCGCGGTGTTGCGCCGGCCGCGCGCGCTGTCGCGCCCGCTGCGCGCGCCGCCGCACACACCGCGCGTGCCGCCGCGCCCGCCGCGGCACCGACGGCGTCCGTGCGCCCTAGCGCGCCGCCTGCGCGCGCCACTGCGCCGCCGCCACGCTTCGCCTCGCCGCCTACGCCCGCCGGGGCTGCGCCAGCTTCTCGCACCGCCACATCTGGCCCCCGCCTCTCGCTGGCGGGGCCGTCGTTGGCTGAGCGAGAGCGGCCAGCACCTATGACGCCAAGGGTGCTCGAGTCACCGGCGCCCCCCCGCATCTCTGCCTGCGACTCGCCCGCCATGCTGTCGGCATGCTCATCGCACGCGGGATCGAGCATGTCGCTGGCATCAGTGGGCTCGGCCGCGTCCGGTCGCGGGAACGTGTCCCAGGATACGACTCCGCGATCCGGTCCGCGGCCCATCGTGGGAGGAGCTGAAGCCGCGCCACCACACAGGATGTCACCAATACCGTCGCTGGGGTTCGACTTTGAACTCCAACTCGAGGCCAGACCCCAGCGACGAAAGAGGAGCTCCGACGAGACCGCGTCGGAGGAGGCGAAGAGATACTGCCTTGACCCGCCGCGGCCACAGCGCGAAAGCGCGCCGCGGGGTCAGGGTGCTCCAGTGTCGCCCACCTTCGCCGGCGCGGTGCGCCGCACGCCGCCAGCGTCGCCGTCTCCCTCACCGGACAAGACAATAACAGGGGTAAGTGACTCTAATGTACACTCTGCCCCCTGTGAATCCGACGCCCCCCCCCCCCCTGCTTCCGCCCCCGGCGCCGCGACGTCGAGTACGACGACGAAGCAGAAGCCGGGGAAGACACCGCGCTATCCTCCGCTGATAGTCGAGAGGCTGCCCGATTGGGCCGCGCATTTCAGAGCCATCAGCGCCAAGCTGGGCCGGCCTCCTAATGCTCGTCCGTTATATCGCTCGTCCGCACTGGGGTTAAGTTCCGCCCCGACACCGAGGACGAATATAGGCTGGTCCAGCGCTACCTGACCGGCCTTGAAAAAGACAGCGGCGTATCGTGGTTCGCCTACTCGCTACCAGCGGACCGCAGTATGAAGATAGCCATAAGGGGGCTACCCGCGGACACAAACCCCCAGGAGATAGAGGAGGAACTCCGTGCGTTGGGGTACCAGCCGGAGTATGTGCGCCACATCAAGGGCGCACAAGGACGACCCGGCTGCGTGTTCCACGCGATATTGAAAAAGACCCCCGACGTCCGGGCCATATTTGACACCACCGTGTTTATGTACATGCGTGGTGTCAAAATCGAGGCTTGGAGAGGGAAACGTGGGCCCGCCCAGTGCCACCGGTGCCAGAGGTTTAGACACAGCTCGCACCAGTGCCACCGCCCGCTCGCTTGTGTGCGATGCGGAGGCGAGCACGCGGCACGTGACTGCCCGCGCCTGCGGGAGGAGCCGGCCACCTGCGCCAACTGCGGTGGCCCGCACCCCGCGTGCAACATAAAGTGCCCCGTCTTCCAAAGCGAGATACGGAATAAGCGGGCGGGGACTGTCGCCATCACGGCCAGTATACGCCAGTCCCAAGTGGCCACAGAAAGGCTACACACGACGCCTACTGAAGAGGCTCAAGGCACGTCGCTGATGGCGGCAGCCAACGGGCCCACAGACAGGAAACAAGCCACCTCCTCGGGGCGGAGGAAGAAACACCGACGCGGGGGGAAGGGAAAAGGGAAGAAGGCCAAACCCACCCCCCCCAGCGACCCAAGAAGAGGTCCCAAAGGCCGGCCCTGCCTCGAGCGAGGCACAGGCTGTGAATATTAACCAACCTACCACTAGCGCCGGCATAACGCAGCGGCAGGAGGGAAAACAAAAGGAGTTTGCCAGTGAGCCGCACGGTGATACCACTGTCGCTGCCAGCGCCGCCACCGAGAAGCGGCAGAAAGTAGACCGACTTAGGTTCACGCATGACGCACATGACACGCATGGCGGCGCCACCGGCGCTACGTCCAAAACAATTAAAAAGGATTTCACAGCCTGTGCCATTAAGTTATTAATGGACCTTATAAAGGCCATTAGGCAGGGCAAAGATGAAGATGTCGAGACAATCATCCTCGATGGCCTGGCCAACCTGTTGACGCTTTACAATGGCTAGGTCGTTGAGGGTGATTCACTGGAATGCCCGCGGCCTTCGGGACAAGGTCGCCCCCCTCCGCCATCTCCTGCGGGAACAGAACATCGACGTGGCGCTCATAAGTGAGACGTTCCTGGGACCTGAGGACAGGATTAGGTTCCCGGGATATCTCACTTACAGGAAGGACGAAAGGTCGGATCACACTAGGTATCGTGGTCTGGCGGTGCTTGTGAAGCGAAGAGTCGTCCACCAAGCACTCCCCTTGCCGTCACTCAACTCGTTCTACGCGCTGGGTGTTCAGCTGCACTTAGCCGGCGAGGACATTAACATCTATGCGTGTTACAAGCCGCCCGCGGCCCACCTGGACCTGTCAGAGCTGCGGGCCGTGCTGTACACGCCCACACACGCAACCCTCCTCGCCGGTGATCTTAACTGCAAACACCCAGCGTGGAATTCTCTCAACGCGAACACCGAGGGGAGACGACTCTTAGCGGACGCGGAAGCCTTCGGTTATACGGTGTCCGGCCCAGAGACACCGACCCACTACCCGGACGCCACGCAACATATGCTGGACGTGCTGGACATCGTAGCTCACCGAGGGCTGCACTGCCAGATCACGCAGCAAGTGATAGACGACGAGTTGCAGTCGGACCACCAACCAGTACTCGTCGTCTTATCGGGGATGCCGACCCGACTGAAGCCACTAGCGCCACGCCGATTAACGGATTGGACTACCTTTGAAGAGAAAGTAGAAGCCACCGTGCCAACTCGGCCTATCTTTACCTCCGCGGACGTAGATCGGACTACGGAGGACGTCACTGCTTGCATAAAAAGCGCCTTGGAAGCGGCGACTACAACGCAGCCGCAGGGGAGAGGGCTATTGCCGCCCCTGCCGGCGCACATCAGCGCGATGATCGCCGTGAAGAGGCGCCTCCGCAAGCAGTGGCAACAGCTACGCTGCCCCACAATGAAAACGCAGCTTAACCGTCTCGCGGAGAAGGTGAAGGCCGAGCTTAAGGCACACACCGCCGCGGGCTGGGAGGAACGCATCGACGCCACTGCTGACAGTTGGCCGTCGGTCCATAAACTCTGCCGCCAGCTCTCGAATACCCCAGTCCCGGTGCGTCCGCTGCTCAACGGCGACGGGGCGCTAAAATACGTAGCAGAGGACCGGGCGGAGGTCTTCGCCGAGCACCTGGAGCGTCAGTTCCAACCGAACCCGACTGCCGACTACGAACATGTCGCAGCAGTCGAGAAACACCTTGGAGACTACTTCGCTACACCGATAGCTCCCGAGGAGGACCCCATCTTCTTCTCGCCTGGGGCAGTCAGACGCGCCATCCTAAGAACGAAGCCTAGGAAGGCCCCCGGTGCTGACGGTATCACTAATACAGTGCTGCGCCACCTGCCGTACCGAATGGTTGCGGCGCTGGCGCGCCTGTTTACGGGGATGCTGCGCACGGGGACCTTTCCCGCTTCGTGGTAGGAAGGGCGCGTCATTATGCTGCCCAAGGCGGGGAAGAACATTCTGAAGCCGGAGAGCTATCGGCCGATTACTCTGTTGCCGACAATCTCCAAGGTGTTCGAAGCACTCCTGCTGCGACACCTCCAACCGCACATCACTCCACAGCCCGAGCAGTTTGGGTTTCGGGTGGAACACAGCACGACGCTTCAGCTGTCGAGGGTACTGCACCACCTCGCAGCTGCACACAACAAAAAGGAATATTCGGTGGCAGTATTCCTCGACATGGAGAAGGCCTTCGACCGTGTGTGGCATGAAGGCTTGATTTACAAGCTGGCCACCTCAGACGCGCCCCGTCGCGTCGTAAAGGTGGTTTCTACTTTTCTTTCAAACAGGACCATCAGGGTGGTGGTCGACGGAGCGCTATCCAGCGCCCGCCCGGTGCTGGCCGGTGTGCCGCAGGGTAGCTGCGTCTCGCCGGCGTGTTACTCACGTTACACCGACGACATCCCCACTACGCCCGATGCGACGCTAGCGCTGTATGCTGACGACGCCGCGTACATTACCACCTCGCTTAATGCGAAGTACGCGGCGGTCAAAATGCAGCGCGCCCTCGATCTACTTCCCGAGTGGCTGTCAAAGTGGCGGCTATCGGTTAACGTGGGTAAGATGCAGGCGATGGTTACCAGAGCCGCGCGCCTCCCACCACCCATAAAGCTGCAGGGAGTCGACATCGCGTGGTCGCCCCGGGTCAAGTACCTGGGTGTCACCATCGATCGTCGGCTCACGATGGGGCCACACGTCCGCGCGGTCGCCGCACGAGAAAGGGTCGCCCGCAATCTCCTTAAACCGATGCTCTCGTCCCGCATCCCGGCGCGCGTCAAGTTGGGCGTGTACAAATTGTACGTACGCCCAATCTTGATGTACGCCGCCCCTGCTTGGTTCGCCCTCACGAGCGAGTCGAGCCGAAAGTCGCTCCGCGCGCAGCAAAACCTTGCGCTGCGGACCATAGTTGACGCTCCTCGCTTCGTGAGGAACGATGTCTTGCATCGGGACCTCGGGATTGAGAGCCTGGATGAGTTTGCTGGGCGCCTCGCGAAGGGAATGTTCGCGCGTGCCGACGCATCCGCTTGGCCCCACGTCAAGCAGATAGCGCCCTGGCATGCGCGCCCCCCCGACGCGAGACCCCTCCCCCGCGACCTGGTCGCGGACGATGACCCCGTCCACCCACCGGATTGACCTCCGAGTATGCCGCCTCAGTCTACACGCGGCATACTTGTGACAACAGACCTTACATAATACATGCATCTGTTGCGTAGCGCGTGCTAGGTTAATATAGGCGCGTTACGTAACAAACAACAGACATTCACCTCTATACAGGCACCTAAACTCACACGCGAAGGCGCGGCGCGGGCTGCGATTCGCGTAGACACCGGACGATGTTACACAATACAATACCGTCCTCACACACACGACAGCCTCTTAGCCCGGACTGTGATCGGCTAGCTCTGAGATCAGGACGGGCGGGGGCTAATCACCTTATCTGTAGGAGCGTGGAGTCGGCACCTCTGTCGCTGGTCGTCCTCGTTGGGCCTCCCCCAGGTAACTGGGGGTCTCACCTGGCGGGGGCTGACCGCCGAGGTGTCGTGAAGCAAGCGGCGTTGTGGGACAACGTCGTAACGCGCCTACAGAAAAACACATAGCAACCACACACATGGGCGTGATTCACGCCCAACTGACGCCGGCCATTAAAGGCGACACAATGAGGGGCCCGTCTTTACGGGCCAACGTATAGCCTCCGCGGGCAAGGGGGTACACCCCGACACCGCTAGCCGCGCCCCCTGACGGGGGCGTAGCGATTTCCACAGTTTTTGTGTGAACCGTTTCCATGGAATAAACGTATAGTTGTGTGTGTTGTGATACAGTGGTGTTATTTCTCGCCTAACGGAGCCCTAGAATTTTACAAGTTTTGTAACCTGTTAGTTAAGTTTTTTGTTATTACTGTTACCTGTTGTTATTGGTAAAGAAATGGCTGCTTTTACCAGTGAGGAATACGCGGACATGTTGTTAGCGTATGGAAGCGCTAATACTAATTCGCGTGAAGCGCGAAGGATTTATCAAGAGCGTTATCCCAACCGCCGAGTACCCAGTCATCAGACATTTGCGAGTACTTACCGACGTTTACGACAAACCGGTAACCTGAACTTTCACGAACCACGAGTGAACGTAGCACGACCCGATCCTACCTACGATTTTTTGATCAATGATTTACCACCATTAGTGGAAGAAGTGTTCCAAGTAGACATAAACAGGCCTCTTGTCTTTCAACACGATGGCTGTCCAGCTCACTTTAGTCTGATTGTACGTGAGCATTTGGATAATTGTTTCCCAAATTCGTGGTTTGGCAGGGGAGGACCAATCCCCTGGCCTCCGCGATCGCCCGACCTCACTCCGCTCGATTTTCACGTGTGGGGAAGGGCAAAGGAACTAGTTTACACTACAGAAGTAGAAAGTAGAGAAGATTTGATAAATCGAATTAATACTGCTTTCGAAGTTATGCGACAGGAGATGCTGCTGCGCACAACGACTGTAGAAATCAGACGTAGCTGCCGCGCCTGTATTGTAAATGAAGGGCGTCAATTCGAACATTTGTGATTTATTATTTAAATAAATTATTTAACATTTTTTAATTGTTTCCTTAACACACCTAACTGGTACAGCATAATTTGAATCGACCATTTAATTTTTACCAACCTTGCAGTATTAAATTTCGCAAAACATTTCACTTTCCGTAAAGGTAGAGCTTCGTCAAAAATGTCCTACTTGATAAAATTATGAAATAACGGATAAAGTTTTTTTTTTTATAAAAGCAAATTACATACCATTAGAAAGCTCACACACTAGGGATGTTTTGCTAGAATTGGAACTCCTCAATCATTTTTTGTTTTTTTTTAAATGCAAGTTGAAATTAAGATTTAAGTATTTTTTTACATCTTTCTGTAAGTTTGAGGACTCATAACTTTTTTCTAGCTAACATCTGAATAAAGCAATAATTTTATAAGAATCTGCCAACATAAAAGTATGAAAAAAAAAACTAAATATTGCCTGTTTCACCCACTTTTAATAAAAATTACACTTTAAAGTTAAGAAAGTGGTGAAACAAGAAAAAAGATAAAAAAAAATAATTAAAAATATCCAGTGGGCCAGGGCCAAATAAATTAGGGCTGAGTAAGTAGCAGATGACCCCAACTATCCACCATTTTCGTATGTTCAACGTTCTGCCAAACACCCTGTATAACTACTAAAATAACAACACATCTAAATACCAGTGGCGCAGCTACAATTACCATTAGAAGGAAGCCGAAGAAAAAATTGTTCAGTTCTCATAAACTCAGACAAAAAACTTTAGGTTTTTAGTCTTATGATGTATTAAACTGGTATTAATTATAATTATGTATTGTGATGTGATACACAGTTACACACACAGGTGTACCATATTATTTGGCAACAGTGGACATTAAGAAGAGTGGTTGTTCCAAAGGGAAGCCGATAGGAATCGGGTTGTATAAAGGCTACGCCCCTGCTAAGTTTGGCGGAAGAAATGAAGAATTGGAGGTCTTAAAATAAAAATTAGAAGACCAGGAAAAATTACTACACACTCTAGAAAAGTATAGCATTCAAAGAAATGCAATGTTTTTCAGAGTAGAATAAAATGAGAGCGAAAAGTCGTAATTTGACTTTTGTCGTATTGTTTGTTTTCATAAATTGAAAAAAAAAATTGGAATTTGTAATACAGCCAGTGAAATGAGTCTGTAAAAAGAGGAGCCGATCAAGGCCTAAATCGTACAGTAGTAGTATTTACTACATTTGGGAAAAAATCAATATTTTAAACAAGAAAAATAACTTGGATGGTAGAAAAATTTTCGATAGGAATTCCCTGTAAATATTCTGACAAAAAGGGAAGAACTTAAAGGATAACCGCATAAGGAAAATGAAAAAGACAACATTACCTTAATAAAATATGACAAACTTGTCATAAAACAAAACAACAAAGGAACAAACCAATAAAAAGCAAATTTTCATGTCACCACCACAAGTGTCTTCTCAACAACCCCAATACCCTGAGTGTACGACAGCCTTACTATAACAAAGGCCATCTACTCAAATGAACAAGAAATACAAAATAAACAAGAACATAATTATGTTTTACGTTATAAGAACCAAAGAAGCATGAAAACCTGAGGCCCCCTACACACTTACCACATATAATTTAAATAACAATTGTATAGACCCTCTCCCAATCCAGCCGGCCATTGTTTGAGAAGTAGACTGTTATTACCTTCCAAATGAATTTACAAATAACCACTAGTCAGTCAGAAAACCGAAACCTCCTAAAGCAACCCCGGAACATAACATACATATAACATACCTACAGAAACCTCAAAGTACTATATAGCTACCTACAGTGTTAGATCAGTACTGAGCGAGACAAAAATTGATGAGCTGGGATATGCCAAAAGGAGAAGAGGATTCTTAAGAGGAGACAGAGTTAGCTATCTACTATACTACTATGGTCAAATAAAATGAGCAAGGGGTGAACGTTTTCTGATAAAAAACCAAAAGAAACGTTGATGTGCACGTTGTTGCGTGTGTTGGTGACGTGTGTGTTGTGTGTGTTTTATACATTCATTGGAAAGAGTTGTTACTCTACAACTGAAGGTTCAAGATAAAATCTACTCATTACCCACAGAAACAGCTAACAACTCGGAATTAAAACAATTCTATTCAGACCTTGACTCGGCTATGTTGAGATACATAAATGTATTTACGGGATCACCCGTAAATACATTTATGTATCTCAACATAGCCGAGAGATGAAGGTGAAAATAGGTAAACAAGAACCTGGCGAGCATCTGACAATGGGCAGCTACTGTTTCTGAAAGAGAAACCAAAGAGGACAAATGTTTTTGAAGTTTTTGGTAACAAACACTTTGTTCAAAATTCTGATAAATTGATATGTATAATGTCTCTTGCCTGATGGAAAAACTAAAAAAAATTTTATAAGAGCAAAATAAACTAATAACGTAGAGAACGTGCTGAGCATGCTTTCACGCTATAGCGATCATAGATTGGTTAGGATAATGTTTACCTTAAAAAACGTAAAGAATCCACTAGCACAATACAGGAATAGTGCCCAATGTTCTATAGACTACAACAAGGAAGAAAGGAAGAAGGAACCAAAAGAAAAAACCAAAACCAAAAGATAAAAACCAAACCAAAACCCCAACCAAAAGATGAAATAGTACAAACACTGTGACAAAATAGAAACGAACCTAAAAAATCTATAAACTCAAGGACGTTAATAAGTAAAAAATAATAGATTAGGATCAATAGTAACACAGAAAGTGATAGAACTACAAAACTAAAGACAAGAGCTGAAAAACAAAGAAAATAAAACAAGAGAAATTAAAACATACAAAAATATATAGAGAAGTTAACAAACTAATTTAACGAATTATACAAGTGGAATTATATGAACAAATCAAAAACTAATGCAATGACGCACAGAGCAAAGAAAACAATCACAATAGATTACATAGAAGATTATACTTACATATTTAGGACAAATAATCACAACAAGCAACATATCCAACAAAGAGATTTTATAAATACTGGTCCTACAAAGAAATAATGAAAGACAAGAAAATAAACATCTCTGTTAAAGGAAATCTTTTCAACACCAGCATCCTTCCTATACCTACTAACTTACGGACGCCAAACATGAGCGTTGACCAAAACCCGACACACAAAACTTCAAACGTGTCAGCGTAGCATGGAAAGGAGTATGATGGGAAAAAAAAGATAGAAAGAACCACTGTGTAATAATAAAGGCAACAAAAACACAAGACATAGTACTAAAACAGAACATTAAAATGGAGATGGGCCAGCCACACTGTAAGGGGACAAGAGAAATGGAACAAAAAGTGACCCTATGATACCCTAGGGAGGGGAAGAGAAAGAAAGGGAAACCTTTGAAAAGATGGCAGGATGACTTGGTGAGGACGGCGGGAAAGACATGGACTAGACAGGCAAGGAACAGGGAGAATTGGAAGGGGTTGGAGGAGGCCTTTGCCAAAGGCCACACAGAGACACTTAACTGATATTAAAAGTCTTTGTAATACAACTATAACTCTGAGAAAAGGCTATAAATAAATAAATAAATAAATAAACAGAAGTGGATATTGCGCCCTGACAAAATCAGGAGGCATCATGAAAGCATACAGAAAACTAAACCCCAATAAAAAACAAATTACATGTTTATGCAATGCCGAGGGCTCAACAGTAAAAACTAGGAATAACATTATGAAAGTGGCTACGCATCTTTATAAAATTACTACTATACAGCGAGTCACGTCAGGTCAAACATATGAATACAATCACCTGGTCAGGCAACAATCACACAGTTCCACCTTTCTTAGAGAGAAGGTTAAAGACAGAGCAAAGTCCCAGCGTAGACGGCATGACTAATGAGATGATTGTAACAGGAATAGAAAAACTTATCACCCCACTCAACAGACTATTCAATTTTAGATCAGAAAAAAATACCCGAACCAGTGGACGTGTTCAGAAATATTCCTTCTATACAAAAAAAGAGATCCAAAATTGATTTCGAATTATAGACCTATAAAGTCTTGTTTAAGTATACAAAGTTTTCTTGTCGACTCTGCTTCGAAGATTAAAGAAAGTTATAGGTAGACGAAAACTATCAGCAAGTAATAGAAAAATGGATAGACAAGCGACAAGCGTCTATAGCCCTCATAGACTACTCAAAGGCATTCGTCTCAATATCTACTCTATATGGCTGTCACTAACAGAACAAGGGATCAACACCAAGGTTTTCATCGCAGTACTGGAAAATGTCTTCAGGAAGGTAGACTGGCGAAATATGGGAATTAAGATAGATGGCTAATACTTAACGCACCTCAGATTTGCGGACGACATCGTCATATTAGCAGAAGAACCAGCAGAGCTTCAATTGATGTTACGAGACCCATAATACGTATTGTAAAGCAATTGGGCTCGAGGTCAATCAAGATAAAACTAAAGTAATTACTAATAAAGAAAGTGTTCCTATGACTGTCAACTCTCTAGTTCTACTAATACAATATGTGGAAGTGATATGGTTTAAGGATTGTAGTGAAAAATAAATAAATACAAGAATTAAAAACACATGCAATAAAAGAAAGAAAGCCATTAATGTTCAAAGACTCGTTTCGACCTAGTCTGAAAGTAAAAGTTATGGATACATGATTAATACATATGCCTAACATATGCTTGTCAAACTTGGTCTTTAACAAAAAGACAGCTAAACAAAATTAGAACATGTCCTCCTGTGAACCTGATAGTGAATGGCGACTTTAATGGTCAAACTGGAGAACATCAGCCAGAGGAACATACAGTTCTTGGACCATTTACTTGTAACAAAAAAATAAGAAGCAGGAATGGAAAGAAGGTCGCAGTCTTTGCGCTGGAAAATAATTTATACGTTCTAAACACATTGTTACAGAAAAACAAAAAAATAATGTGGAGCTGGATGGAAAAACAAAAAATGAAATGGTTCCAAATACTTTTCAAACATGAGTATCATCAGCAACCTAAAATTTAACACCAACCGTCGAATGATCGTAGCTACACTGTCCAAAAAACCAAGACGAAGAGGAAAGCTGGAAAATCTAAAGCCTAGCAATCATCAAATAGATCCAATAACCAGTTCTCTGATGACCAAACTCACAGCATAAGGAGACAACAAATATGAGTACAATAAAACATAACTGGTTAGAAACCACAATTAATAATACTAACAATCAATGCACCAATAACAAAGAAGAAATTGATGACAACCAAAACCATCAACCTCCTGAATCAAAGAGCTGTCATAATCAATGAAAGAAATACCAACGAAAGAAAGAAATTACATGAAAATCTGCAAAGGTATAAAAGCAAGTTTATGAACTGACAGAAAATGAAGTAGAACGGAAACAATACAACAGCTAACACATTCAACAGGCAGGTGGAATCACGAAGGCTAGTAAAGAATTAACTAACAAAAAGGACTGCATTGTAAAAATGTAAAATAAAAGTGGAATAAAAAAAGGTAGGAGACAAGAAATATTGCAAATTGCCACATCATACTACACAAAACTATTTGAGAGTACTGCCACTGAAAGCCAAGTAGAACTGTTAGAAAACTCAACCATACCCAACATCTGCATGAAAAAAATTTAAATTGCTATAGACACCCAAAAGAAAAACAAATCGCCAGGACCAGAAGACATAAATAACAAAATTCTAAAACTAACGAAAGTCGAAAAAAGTACCGATGTGGCGGCAACTACAATGCCACATGCGAACTACGCATCAAAGACCTGACGTCACACAAATCCTGCATCGCACAAGTAGAGTTTACCGCGCGACTGGCACATACTGGATGATTTTTTTTACAGTCTCGAAATGTTTACAGGGTGGTCTACCCATGAATAGGAACAACTTTCACTATGGGACCAAATCTGAAATCACGAAAAAAAAATCTGCTGTATAGTAGAAAAGTTTAAACCTACTTGACTAAAATGTATGAAACAGCTGATTTTTTTTTCGTGATCTCATAGTTGGTCCCATAGTGAAAGTTGTTCATGTTCATGGGTAGAACACCCTGTAAAAATTTCGAGAAGGTAAAAAAAATCATCCAGTATACAACATCCCGACATAAACCATCAGGCTGCATCAGTTGCGTAGCGCGTGCTAGGTTAATATAGGCGCGTTACGTAACATACAAGAGGCAGTCACCTCTAAACAGGCATCCAAACTCACACGTGAAGGCGCGGCGCGGGCTCGCGATTCACGGAGAGACTGGGCGGTGTTATACACTACAATACCGCCCACACATACAAGACAGCCTCTTAGCCCGGACTGTGATCGGCTAGCTCTGAGATCAGGGCGGGCGGGGGCTAGCATATCTGTAGGAGCGTCGAGTCGGCACCTCTGTCGCTGGTCGTCCTCGTCGGGCCTCCCCCAGGTAACTGGGAGTCTCACCTGGCGGGGGCTGACCGCCGAGGTGTGAAGAAAGTGGCGTTGTGGAACAATGTCGTAACGCGCCTACAGAAAAACACATAGCAACTACTCACATGGGCGTGCGAAGCTACGCACGCCTAACTACCGCCAGCCACTCAAGGCGCCAACAATGAGGGGCCCGTTTTTACAACGTGATACCCTCCGCGGGCGGGGGGCTATGCCCCGGCACCGCGTGCCACGCACCCTTACGGGGTCGTAGCGACATCCGCAACCACCGGGCAGTAGCCCACCAGACGCAACACCCGTCTGGTCGGAGGATCCTCCCTTTTCTATAGAGGATGAGTGAACTTTACACCCTGTTCCTCATGCCTCTATACTGGTGACCCCGAACATGAACATCAGCGCAGCCTTCGTGCGCTTACTTCAGCGTGACGTCATCAGCATCACATCCGCAAGCTCTCGAGCGGCGAGTCAAACAGCCAGCCAAGCACCCACAGTTACAACGGGTATCCTGACCACCAGCATGCAGCGGACGCGCATACCTGGTCATCACCCTCAGTCGCATCAGCAACCTTGGCACAGCACACTGCACTTTGGGCTTGGTAACGAGGGTCTGATGGTGGAGCCAGGAGGTGTATAATGGAATTCTTCAGTGGCTACTAGTAAACCCCTCGAGTTTGGGATCATATGATTCGTTTTGATGAAACTTTGTATGTATACTCGTATGTAGTTCAAATGACAATACTATAATTTGGTATCTTGGAGCTGATCTGATGATGGAGCCAGGAGGTGGATAGTAGAATTATTCAGTGGCTACTAGTAAACCCCTCGTGTTTTGTCTCGTATGATTCGTTTTGATGAGTCCAATAAATTGCACTTAGTGTCGAGGGTCTGATGATGGAGCCAAGAGATGGATAGTGCAACTATTCAGTGGCTATTAGTAAACCCTTTAAGTTTCGGGTCCTATGATTCGTTTTGATGAGTTTTGATTGCGCTTGGTGTTGAGGGTCTGATGTGGATAGTGCGACGGAGCCAGGAAGTGGATAATTAAATTCTTCAGTGGCTATCGTAAAACGAGGTGAATAGGGATGCAGGGGTGAATCGGGACGAAACTTTAAAATGGATTATAACGTTGAAATAATATAGTTTGTTGCCAACAAGGACACTTAATCGTTAATTATAATACAATAAACACATAAGTGTAATTTTTGCCATCTTTCGTAGCTGTGTCCATATTGGATTGAAGTGGATTGTGAAATCAAACACTTGTGTAACTAAAATGTCATATAATCACGGTAAACAGGAAAAGGGTACACTAATATTGTAAATACTGTCACGGGAACTATATAAGAATAAACCGGTATTAAGAAAACGCGTGCCGGTCCAGAGCTCTGGCGCGCGCGGCGGTTCGTGACGTGTACGACTTCGGGCGTGGTTATGCGTCAACTGAACGAGAGACCTTAGCGGTAGTGTGGGCGGTGGAGCGATTTAGATGTTACCTAGACGGACATCCTGTGATTATTGGTAGTGACCACCAACCACTTCGTTGGCTGATGACGCTTAAGTCTCCCACAGGTCGTTTGGTGAGGTGGGCCCTCAAAAAGAAAAAAAAATATATATATATATTATGTACAAGTATATGAAGAAAAGAGAAAAAAATAGATTTTCAGATGGTAGAGATTCGATGATTGATGTTCCAGCAGATGTAGGTTCATGAGCAATCTTATTATGAGCTGGAGAGGACGATATTTGTTGGGTTGCCTCTAAAGGAGTTGCCAAGCAGCCTTGTAAGACCTGCTTGTACCTAATGCCTTTCCACGCCTGAGAGTCAAACTGTTGTAACTTATTTAGCTCTAAAAATCTATCCCTATCACTAGCCGGGATAATCTTCTTATCGTCAATATCGGTGTTTAAAGAACCCCAATTGAGAGACAGCGACTCGGGCTGAGTAGGCAATGTAATAAAGGGTTCCGAAATACTTTCATTGTTGTTATTATTAACAAGATGTTGCGAATCAATACCTGAAGTAGCAGCATTACAGTACCATTATTTCGTGGGTCTGCACTATTATAACAAACGGGATAGTGACTTAAATAATTCGAAATATACGACATTTGCGACATTAAGGTATCAATACGAGGATCTGTGCGAACCGGTTTCGACTTGTACTTACGGTTTCGCGCCGAGGTACGAGAACGTTTGTTGGGCAGGGGTGAAGCCGTGCCCTCCTCAAACTCCGAAGATGAGGAGGATCTGCTTTCCGATGCCCCCAAGCTTGTCGACGATAATTGTTCTCCCTCCGAAGCAACAATACCGGCTCGCTCGTGGTTCTCATTACCGCTACCTACCGGCTCCATTTATTGGTGAAATACACTGCTGTGTTTCTAAAAAGCACTAAAAACACACTCGCTAACACTTTTAACACTCATATAATTCGGTTACAGTGGTTAAAAGGCACTTTAGAACAGTTTTTTCTTATTAGAAAAAAAGTTCCAATCTAATTCGAAAGAATCACAAGAATGCAATGACGCTTGACAGAAAAATATTAACGGCGCCCTCAGGTGCCAGAAAAAAGAAGGTATTCTCGATATTCCCACCGATTTAGGGAGGACATTCTCGTATATTTCACAGAATAATAAGGTCATCTTCATAATATCATTGCTGTGTTTTCGGAGACATATTATAATAACGTTCTTTTGTATTGATTCCACTCAGAAGTATGGCAGAAACTCAAACCCGTTGCAGGATTATATAGGAATACGACTTGACAGAAGCTATTCATCTTTTGACCGAAATTCAAAAACTATTCCCTTTTCAAATGACGAAATTTTAAAAAAAGTATCCTTAAGAGTTACAAAAAATATAAATAATAACCTGATTTTTAGCTACTAGCAAAAACGTTCTTGATCCCTAGACACTTTAGATGTGTGTATAGAGTTTACAAATGCTGAAATGCTTAAAGATCACCGTTATACCGAATGTGAACAATTTAAGAGAACTACATATTGTTTATAAAAAAATAAAGAAAAATTGTTTATTTTGCACAAATAAAACACACGTTATAAAATATACTTAAATCTCTTATTCTTGCACCACTAGAGGGCTAAAGGGCTTTATTGCAGTAAAACAAAGTTATTCAGGATAATTTCGAGAAAGTTTTTATTTGTTTGTAAACGTTAAATATCCAAGGAGACAATCTTACCGCTATCCCGATCTATTCACAATCTCTGCTAACAAATACATAGCTCACAAATATATAATTAAATAAAACAATACTCTAGTATCACTATTTATTTATACAAAAAGGCATTTTTAATTAACTGTTCTTGCAAATTATGAAGTCGGTTAAATCTTATTTGAGTGAATTGTTCACACATAGGTACACAGTCCAGGAAAGTGAAAGAAAGTAGGTTACATAGCAGGTAGGTACGTACTAACCTACATAAATTATTTTGTAGCCTATTAATTTGCTCTTTAGGTAGGTACTATTGTTGTTCTATGAGCTATTGCAGATGCGTAAAATGTTATCTACTGTACCTATAATATAAGTATAACAAAACAATTTTTTAATCGAATATGGTACAAGTTAATCTTGATCAAAATAACACTCGTTCATTTCAAGACCCTAAGTACCTACAAGTAAGATTCAAGCTACATTATAATTTGGAAGAACCAAAACAAATGCCGGTGGTGGTCGACTTAAAATAAAGGATATTTCAACGAATATTTGGTATAATGGGTACAAAGGTAAAATAGCTATCCTAAGTATAAATTTAAACAATTATATACCTTAATATATAGGTACACAGTTATATTACTTTTTACACTTTAGTGACAGGGATAAAATCGGTAATAATACAAGGAACATTGGAAATTGTGACATTAAAAACTGTCCAAACTATGTATTATATATTGAAAAAATTTGCATCATATTGGGAACATACGTACTTGTACCTAGTACTAAATCAAATCTGTAGTATAGAAAAATTACAAGAACAACTCAATTCCGTTGACGTTTATTATTTGAGTCTCAATATGGCTTTCATCTTAAACTAAATAAAACCACAACACAAAATAAATTTCAATAACTATCACTATGTAGATATAGATAGTATGTATTATGCATGTATTATTTAACCTGTTTATAAACAAATCAGTATAAACGGTACAAAGTCCCAATGGCAGTGAATTTTAATAATTTGCTGACATTTCTATAAACCGGTTTCAATAACTGAAATAAAAGTACACAGTTTAGTAGTGTATCCAAAAGCTGTTATGTTCAAATACATCTAAAAGCAGGCATACGTACACCATTTTCCATTTTCAATCAAAGTAGGTACATCGTATCGCACATTCACTCCTATTCTACAATAATTATAAGTAGGTAGGTATAAATTTGGTATGTCACATTTATGAATTAAAGCTAAAATTTCATAGTGAGTATTCAATGAACTTACAATACATACCTAGGACATACTTTACACTAGGTACATACATATATTATTTAATATCAAAAGTATAAAGGACTCTAACACTAATATACAAAACGTTCAAAATTATTTCGTGTTCTGAAACCACTTTCAGAAACTGCGATGTATTATGCAAAGTAATATCTCCATTCTAAAACATTAAAAATGTTACACAATATTGGGTAAACTCCTACGGGATGAAACAGTAGGTCCGACAGGTAGTAATCTATATGTAGTAGGCTGGTATAAGTAGGTAGGTAGTAATTTTTTAATTCATATGAATAAAACATATAATTCATGCTTATGCCAGATCGATTTTGTTTCTCCAAAGAACTACCTAGATAGGAAAAGTATTGCACCATATTTTTTTTATCAAAGGAAAAATATAAAAAAAGAAAAAAGCTCCATATAATTCTGCATATATATATATATATAAATACTAACAGAAACATCAAGAAGTGTTTCTTTATTAAACCCTGGACACCTAACCTTCGTCGAAGCGACGAAGGTTAGGTGTCTAGGGTTAATATATAAGGCCTAACTAAACCAACAAGCATATATTCGGATATATATTTTTATCTGGTTTTCTACAGTTTAAATAATAAATATGAAAATCACATACAATACTTGAGCAATTAAAAACTGACTGATCTACAAAATTCGTTTGAATATGTTTAAAATATTTAAAATAGCAGCTGCGTCAGGCGTGCTAACATCATAAGATTTACATTTTCTAAGTTAAATCAGTTTACAATAAAATCTTTTATAAAAATCTTTCAAAGATAGTCTTTGATCCATCCATTTCATCTGCTTTCGAACTTTCTACTAAATAATTTAAAATGTTATTACAAAATCATCGTATATGTCTTTGAAAACGTATTGAAATATTCATAAGAAGTGGACGAAATCACTACGTCTATATCTATAGACAATCAGAACGTCATGCAGCTCATCTATTGCCATTCATTTGGCGACCTTTAATGTTCTACGAATATGTACTGGACTACTCACGTAATAAGCTCCAAAAATTTCTTATTTTTACGACTTTGGTGTTACATGTTGCCTAACTACTGGGTCCACGGTATCGCTACTAGTTAAAAATTTATCCAAAATTACTGACACTACTACATTTTCGTCGCAAAAATATCCGCTACAAAACTCTCTAATATCTGCTCAGACTATTTACGCGTTTCATAGTAAAAAGTACTTTATTATCGTAACCAATGTATTTGATTTTATGTCAAAATTCTTCAAAAAAATATCATTAGGTCGATAGAATTTATTGTTCCCTCTGTACTATGGAATAATACATGCTATTTAAACGTAGCAGAAAAAGAATATATTGTAAAAAAAATCGTATAAAACAATGTAACCTAATGGAAGACATTCATTTTGAATCAAAGTGCGTGAATATAATCAATATGCCTTGGCGATTGAGAGATTATTATAACGTGGAATGTGGGATACAGACTCTACTAATACTTACGAACTAGTTCCTATCTGATACTACGTACATCTAATTAAACAAGATGAAATATGAACACATAATTACTTATCTATAATAGGTTCACATTTAATACAATAACAATACATTTAACACTAAAACTTGGAGTAAAATTAACATCTAAAATATAAGCGCTAAAATCAATAAAATCCAACCCGTTTAATTGTGAAATACTGCGACTCAACGTATCAGTTCCGCTATGATAGTTAAAGCGTATAATAAAGCTACAAATAAATAACACATTAAAATATTTTAATACAATAACTTAACATTACAGCAGTCAACTTTCAAACGATGCGGTTAAATACAACGGAGATGGAATCCTGAACTACAGCTAATGAGTTTGTAGTACACAGCGTTATGATCCATATCTAATTATTTGATCCGGTGTCCAGTGAGATTAGTTGAGACTATGGCACTAACATCCAACTACCACTTGTCTACTGTATGATTCCGAAAGTACCACAGTTCACATTCTGAGAGACAGTGCTGTGCTCCAGTACCTCCGAGCCGGTCGCTACATGTAAGCGGGCTTCATCTTGTACGCTCGTTTCCATATCTCGCACAAGCACACTGTCGAATGGAACCTGTAGAAGATCGCCAGAGGCATCGACACGTGAGTTATGATCGTCCAAGCCCACAGCCCATAAAAGTGAAGCTGGACTGGATGAGACTCCGCTCTTGACTTTTCAAGTGTATTTATCGCCCACATAGCCAAGTTTGTCACCAATAGGAACGTCACTATCTCTCTTCCAGGCTTTTTCCGTAATTGTTCGGCCGTTTTCGCTGATCTTCGGCTTGCATCGAGAATGAACATGGTTTGACAAGTAGTCTGGATTAGTGAGGATAGAGCTGTGATTAGTATTAAAATGGTATTCTTCTCTATCGTGAAGTGTCCCCCAATAATAGTGAAAGTACCATAGATGAACATTCCAGTTTGAGCTCCTACGAGGAGGATATTATCCAGTTCAAGATTTCGGTTACCGTCGTACTTCAATTTTCTTACACAGAACATTCCAGCTAAACTAGCAAATGTTGTCATGGCATACAGCGCTAGTTCACAAACGTTGACCTCGACAACTGCGAGGGTCGCATAATCTTTCTTTGACACCAGAACGAAGAACAATATCAATGATATTATAGTTAGTACCAAAACGAGGATTCCGAAAAAGAGGCCTTTGTGAGCTCTTGCGCAGTCGACGCTGTATAAATGCGGGGATTTCTTGTATGCCAGACCTTCCAGTATTCGAGCTTTAACAATAGCTGCAGCGACATCCTTTGATGGGTATTTGGAGATATTCTTCCACATGACGTAGAGGATAGCAGCACAGATGAGAGAGTATTCGATGGTGCAAGGGAAGAGGAATGGGGAGGCGTCTTGGACAAGGGAGCCCATGATGTTAGTTCGGCGACACTCGAAGATGTGGTGAGGACCTTTGAGACCTCGTGGCACACGGAGGTGAGCGGCAGCAGGGTGAGACGGTGGCACGTCGGTCGAAAATGATGCGAATGCTTTTTGAAATGCTGAAATCAAAACAAACACTCATAAGTAATGACTCTCAAAAATTAAGACTGTTCTAGGTTTAGATTTAAGAGGGTAGGTAAATTAAATTGATCATGAAGTTAGTAGACAACATTAGACCAATATAAAGTCTTGCATCACCAAATACTTAGACAAATTAGCATCAGCATATCCAAAGAGCATAGATAGAAGATAGAATACTCTTAGCAGCATATAACCTACCTGTGCCAAACAAGAAAACGTATTGCTAGAAAATCTGAAGGCATCAATCCAAACATAAGACCAACATATTATTCAAAGATACCCCAAATTGGATCGTGCGCCTATAAACACTAGCTTAAGTGGAGCAAACGGTATTAGGTGTACATAGCTAAAATGATCCAATACGTATTATCGTCGATCGGCATGACAGCCAGGAATGTGGGTCACCATGCCTTCCGGGTGGGTCGCAACGGAACGCAATCAACATGCCTCTGTGACATTTTGTCGATGATGAGGGAAATTCTAATATGAAATCTGCAACTACTTCCATATTTTGTTTATAAGCTTTCGAGACTGTTTGCCTTATCTAAGACATGGGTATGATTAAATTTTCTTTCAATGAAGGAGTTGGCCATTTTAGTTATAATCATAATCATTTATTTGTCAGAATATGGTACATTATTTATGGTCTTAAAATTAGTCAGTGGTATCAGTTAAATAACCAAAGGCGTTTTTATATTTGGATTGAAGCAAAATCTGTTTGTTTTATAATCTGATCCAATGTTTCACTAATACAGTTACTTAACTCTAAGGATGATAATAGTTTTCATTTAAAAGCTCGCTCCCTACTTCTTATCTCAATGCAATTAAAATAATGTCCTAAATGTGCTCATAATGTCCTAAATGCATAATGTTTTATTGTGTGTACATAAATTGTAAAATAAATAAATAAACAAAATTGATGGTGATTTCACGAACCCTACTTCCTACTAATTTATTATAAACGCAAAAGTTTGTGAGGATGGATGGATGTTTGTTAGATACTCTTTCACGCAAAAACTACTGAACGGATTTGGATGTGGCACACAGATAGTTTATAACCTGGATAAACACAAAGAATACTTTTTATCCCGATATCCCCACGGAATGGAGACTTATGCGGGTGAAACCGAGGGGCGCTGCTAGTTGAATATAATGCAGATATTGTGTTACTTCCTGTAGGTAATAACACTGTAGGTATAACACACAGACGGCGCGTCGTGTTCCACGCGCGCCTCAAAGAGATGTCAGCACTATTGACGGGGTCCGCTAGGGCCGATGCCAGCTAGGGTTACGGGATGTTCGAAAGAGTTACCGTGGCCCAGGTTACAGGCAACAGATGGAACACGGGTGGGTTTTAGTCAGTAAAAGTCTGACAGTCAGTCCCGCTCCGCCCAGAGCGGGAGAAGTCATTTGATGATTTCCCATCCACAAAAAAAAAAAAAAAGGTATAACACACAGGAATACAGGCTACCGTACCGTTACATAAAGGCACGTAATAAAATATCCATAAAATGCGCTTGAAACTTGCAGAAGGGGTTAAAAGTGGATATATTGTAACAAAGGGATGGTAAGGAAACAAAATATCATGCGCCCCGCGGTCTCGAGAATAGCAGAAATTACTTTAGGCAATATCCTTTGAGAATTATGCGCCTACATTTTGTTTATTAGTATTAGGTATACTTTTATTAAATGCGTTCATTAATACATAATTGAATTTGCAATGTTTTGGGATAGGAATTCCAAAATTTGTTTTTTTAAATAATAATGGAAAGCTACAATCAACAGCTGTTGTTATCATAGGGTCAACAACTGCGAAAATCTTGGGTTAAATGATAAATGATTTTTATTTCTGTAAATTGGTTGAAAAACGGTGTTTTTACACGTCATAAATAAATCATGTTTTAAAACTAGATGAGGTCGCGGTCCTCATCTCGTTTTAAAACATCATTTATTTTTTGTAAGTCGTTTCCTATCCGACTATCCTGAGGAAAATCACCGAACCAAACTGTGAGGTCGTCGTTTCTTTTAAAGTACAGACGTAATCTTGGTCAGGCAATATGAGGACCAAGCAGATATGCAGTGTCCGATATAGTCTCTTGAGGAAAGAACCATACAGATTTGAGTGGACTTGTCCGGTCAGTGCACGCATTTGTCAGCAATAACCCTTCCAACAGAAAAAAACAAATGCAAGCAATAACTTTCCCACCAAACCGTTATAGCCGCAAAAACAAAAGGACGTGTGACTCGTCGACACAATTGCTTTTTCACAGACATTCAGAGCGCTAGTTTTTAATTTAATTCGCAGAACGAAAACGTTTACTGAATCCTTTACTAAATGTTTGACGACGTGAGTCTTTCTATTCTCATTGCCTCGGTTTGACGTTTTGACGTGGCAGAACAGTAACGGCCGAACCCAATAAACTATTTTCATTAAAAGACAGATCGCAATTGATGGTAGACAGTATAATTCTATCTGTCCTTATGTCAGGCTAGTAAGATTTCATAATCTCTTAGAGATTATTGGGACGTTAAAACCATAGATAGATAGGTTTTTCTGTCTCCAGTATGCCAAAACTGGATATAGATTATTATTATTGGGTTCGGCCGTTAGTGGCTAACATAACAATGTAAAAAGAAAAAATTCAATGAAATGTGGGTGTACTATAGGTACACCTCTGCCCAACCCTTCGGGAAAACAAGGCGTGATATTATGTTATAAAAAATTTAATGTTGTATGCGTGGCTATTTGTAGACATATCATAGACTTTCGTTTATCTATCATATTAGTCATCGTGAGGAAACCTGGACTTATCTATCTATACAAATAAATAAAATTGATGTGTCTGTAATGTCAAAATAACAGTTTTTACTAAATGCATATGAAAGTATATACGGTACCTACTTATAACAAAAAAAACAATTTTTGAAATTTTGGTCTGTCTGTCTGTTTGTTTAGGCTAATCTCCGAAACGGCTGAACCGATTTTGACGGGACTTTCACTGGCAGATAGCTGATGTTATAAGGAGTAACTTAGGCTACTTTTATTTTAGAAAAATAATTAGGGTTCTGCGCAAAACAAAGATTCAAATAGGGAGTTGTTTTCCGATATCTACGCGAACAAAGTTGCGGACATAGCTAGTAGTCGATATAAGTCTGAAATCACCAACCCGTCTAGAGCAAGCGTGGTGATCAATGCTAGAGCCTTCTCTGTATGAGACGAGGCGTTTGCCTCTTTAGCTGGTATTATTATTATTATTTTAACATCAACCTAATAACACTACAAATTAAACAATTGCTCAATTGACTAGAACACTAGTCAGTACCAACACTGGAATCAAACCAGAGGGTCGCTTCGTGACAATATCCCGCTGAAGCGAGAGTTCAGCGACTATAATGAATCCAATTACGAGTATACCGGTCACAAAGGAAATTATTGGAAAACGGAGAACAATGAAATGTAACAGGTTAAAACTGTTAACAAGATAAGAAGCGACCTATGTGTTTTGGGCAAACGAGTTATTTTATTAGTTTAAATAAGGATTGTTTTATCTAGATAGGTTTAGGTAGGTTTGAATAGTGTTTATTGTGTTTCAGTAACATAAATTGTTTAGTAGAATAATACCTATAGGTGAATTTCTTTCTTGAAATATGCAAGTATGAATTACCAACTCTGGTAAACTGTTTAGTAATAATAAATTATTTAGTAGAGCAATGTATGTGGATTTCCTTGGACACGAAGCTATTATGTTTCAGAGAGAAAATTTGATTTACACACAATAGGTAATCAATGACCTGAAATAGTTGAATTGAATGTGAGAGTCAGGAATCAATGAATGTGTGATGCTACGGCTACATTGTCGCGATAAAGCGAACTACCACTTCGTGCGCTCTCTGTTTACAGCGAGACGTGTCGCCGCGTCGTCGTGGACGTCGTCGGGCGGTGTGCGAGAGAGAGCGCAGCGAAGTGTAGTTCGCTTTATCGCGATGATGTATCCGTAGCACGTGAACCTACAACTAAAGTAGTCTGTTGTCATAAAGAGATATATCTATTATTCATTATGGATTTTTTAAAAAGTAGGCAGTCATAGGTAGGTACGACTGACAGAAGTGAAAACTTAAAACATTAACATGTACACAGGCCGCTGCGCGTCACCAGTCTGGCGCAACACGGTCGCCACATTAGCCAGTCGATGACGCGAGCATGTCGCATGTCGTGAACCCGTAAGATTTTCCTCTACCAAAAAGCGCTCGACGCGCCACAAGAATTTTTCACTTAAAAACAAAACTATTTGTTTCTCACAATCTTTTAAAAACAAAATCATAATCATCGATTTGAATACCTACCCAAATAGATGCTCCAAACATCTAAAAATATTATGTTAATACACTTACTTGTACAAGGTGTAATTTCAATCACTGTTAATCTCTTATGGGGTCATTTAACTCATCATTATAAACAACTTTTACTATGGGGCCAAACCCGAAATCGCGAAAAAAATCAGGTGTTCCCTACATTTTGACGAGTTAGGCGAACATAGACGTAGGGAAAAGCTGTTTTTTTTTCGCGATTTCATGTTTGGTCCCATAGTGAAAGAATAGTTCGATTTATCAGCGCATTTGCTACTCTACTATATTTTATTTCCATAAAACTATAGGTATCAAAAATCTACTACACCTTTTCCAGATACTTATGATTTAAAGCAAACAACACATAGTTAAGATAAATCTGTCATCATCATCTGCCTAGCCTTTTCCCAACTATATTGGGGTCGGCTTCCAGTCTAACCGGATGCAGCTGAATACCAGTATTTTACATGGAGCGACTGCCTATCTGACCTCCACAACCCAGTTACTGGGTAACACGATACCCCTTGGTAAGACTGGTTGTCAGACTTTCGGGCTTCTGACGACCCGTAACGACTGTCAAAGATTCACGAATGACAGCCGGGACCAACGGCTTAACGTGCTTTCCGAGGCACGGAGGAGTCTCGGTATGTAAAGATGGTCACCCATCCACGGACCAACCCCGGCAAGCGTAGCTTAACCTGATGGATCGACCCATGCGGCTGTTATTACTTAGCCACGAGCTCCTCATAAGATAAATCTGTCATATCATGTAGAATTAAAGCGAGTACACGTTTTATCGATTGACAGCCAACAATGGAAGTAGTATGGGCATGTGGCACACGACAGGTCATTCAAAAAATCCATCCGACCGACAATTTAATAATATATGACAGGCGTAGGTTCTTTTATTACTGTAATGTGTAGTTATGTTCATGTTTTTATTGTATTGTATGGAGGTAGTTCAGCACCCTAATTGCGTAACACACTATCAATCACAATCTGAATTATTTTGAAGCATAGGTATTGTTAATCAATTGCTTCATACGTTCGAAACATTTGTCGGCTCAATAACGCAAATAAGGCAATGAATGTTGTTGAACTGTCAAAGTGAAACAGATTCCTACTGTAGATAAGTGTGTTACGCAATTGCTCCGCGGGATCTAATGTTCTATGGGGGACGCATTTATTTCCATTGAACCTATGTTTAAGATAAGTATTTCATCATCTGCCTAGACTTTTTCCAACGATGTTGGGGTTGGCTTCCAGTCTAACCGGATGCAGCTGAATACCAGTATTTTATATGGAGCGACTGGCTATCTGACCGCCACAACCCAGTTACAGGGTAATACGATACCCCTTGTAAGATAAGTATTTAACAGGTTCACTGCCACTCCGGTCACCAGTAACCGGAGTACAATTTTGTTATTGTGTCTATTGTCTGGCAATTAACGTGTAAATACACACATAAAAAGTGTCTAGGGATCAAGTACATTTTTAACTATAATATTAAAAAAATATCTAATTAATATTTACCAAATCTAGTCTTCCAGACTGGCTTCTTACTTTAATTCCTATGTTTAAGTTAACAACTTGTCCCTATATTTTGTAAAAATTCTGAAAAATTGTTATTTTTGCAAATTTTGGCCCACTAACCTCAGTTAATGTCGTCAATTAAATGGCAAAAAAGGCAAAAATGAGGATTTTTTAAATATTTATTGTAAAGATTAAAAAGAATAATCTGTGTTTCCACCACTGACACGAATCACACAATCATAGCGATTTGGTATCAGTTCATCAAAATCACTTTGAAGAATGGCCGCCCACGTTCTTTCTAATAAGTCAAAAAGTTGTTGTGGGGTATGCACGATACCCATACTCGGCAGAGCTCTTCTTTGGAGCATATCCCATGTGTGCTCAATTGGGTTGAGGTCTGGCAACTAAACAGGCCACGGCAGAACGTTGATGCGAGCATCGGCAAGAGTGCATAATACGACTCTAGCCGTGTGTGGACGTGCATTGTCGTGCATTAGTCGAAATGAATCACGCAACCGGCTTCGCAAAGGGATGATCACGTATGAAACAATCCTCTCCGCATAAACCTGAGCATTGAGGTTGCCCCTGATCCAAATGAGATCGGTTCTTCCACCGATCCAAATACCGGTCCAAACCATTGTTACTCCTCCTCCTTATGAATGAACTTCCTGACAAATTTTAGAAATTGTAATGGTTTTGTAAAAAAAGCTATTACTTTTATAGGAATCTTGATTGACAGTTGATTTACTATTTTTAATAAAAATTTAAGGAAAATTCATTATCAAATAGTGAAATTCACTAAAAAGAATCAATAACGATCCAAAAAAATTAAAATAATAATACTCTAAAACGTACTTGATCCCTAGACACTTGATGTGTGTAGATTCTTTGTACTTTTTCAAAAAAAAAGTGAAGGAAGCATTTTGGTTTCTTGGTTCTAAATAAAAGTTGAATTTTCTTCTTACAGTACAAAAGGAAAGTACTTAACTAATTAAATTTATTAAAATATGATATCAGTTTACGCTAACATTTCCTTATTGTAAACAAACTCGATGTTTTTTTTTTCACCTAAACTTAATCACAGGAACTGAGCCACCTGCCGTCCTAATCTTAAAAACACCTGCGTTATGTTAGGGGACTAATGATGCTTAATTATTTTACTCACTAAAATAACGTTTTGAGTTCAAGTTTTATTTTCGGTGCAATATGCGTATAATAATACTTTTATTAAAACACAATGGTAAGTTTACTCGATACGAAATAGAAATATACGTAGATACTAATGACAATAAAAACTCCTTGCAAACACCAAAAACTGGCTGTTTTTGCCAAAAAAATATTAAACGGTCATATTATAATAAAAATAAATAAAATAAAAAAACAAACTCTAATGGCATCTTGAAAACTTTTTAGATATTCAGCCAGTAATGCTTAAAAATGAATAAAAGTTTTTATTAGGTTACGAAAAGACCCAAGTTTTTATTCACTTATTTTTAGTGTGCATCTCAAAATATTACTTAAAAGTTTGGCTATAACCGGTAATGGATTAGATGAAGTCCTATTAGCGAAAATAAAATTCAATACATATTATGCATTACATAAAAGCAGAGGTCGGAATAGGTAGAGTATATTTAGGTACCTAAACTTCGAGAAAGTAAGTAACATAGAGTGGATAATACCTCCTCTAAACCAAATCTGTTCGCATAACTCATCAAAATGTACGGAACAGCAGATTTTTTTTTCACGATTTCTGGTTTGGTCCCATAATAAAAGTAGTTCATAATGATGAGTACAATGACTCCATAAGAGGTTGTGCGTTATTAAAATTACACCATGTATTACTTTACTCTGGTTCTTTGTTAACAAGAAAGTTTTGTAACTCTACGTAAATATATATTTTGAGAACGTTTTTTTCCGTAGGTAGTGCAGCATAACTCTGTATGTCAAAACTTTTTGGTTCTTTAATGTCTTGGTGTTGCGGCGAAAAAGTGTTTTTCCTTTTATTTTTTTTCGCTACAGTAGGTACTGAAAACATTTTCAAAGTAAACTTATTGCCTACCGTCAATTCTTCCAATAGGATAATCTAGCGAACTAAATAATCTTAACTTCCGTCATCATTTTTGTTTCAATCGTATTAACACTGAAATTATTAAAACAAAAAAAGAAAATTCCTTACCAAGTCTATGCGACAGTCCAATAGTCTTGTTCTCAGGGTCGTAGAACGTCAGGATCTCATGCTTCGTCTCCTGCACGAGCACGTTCAGCCACACACTCAGGTTGGTCCCCACCATATGCATCAGACCAAATCGGGCTACTATCTTGTGCTTGTACACTTTCATCTGAAAGAGCGATGCTGATGAATGGTAATGGCTTGTACACAATGGGTGCTGTTGGCCGTACCGTGATTTTAATTGATGGATTGCTTACTGTTTTATTTCATGGCAATGTTGGATGCAAAGTGATCGATGGGTAGTAAAGTTCCAATAGTCATGTTTTTCAGAAATTAAATGGGAAAATCTTTTACTATTTTCTTTTTCCATTGTTTTGGCTTTTATTATTCAATGTATATGTTGTTGTTATTTTAAGTCAATAAATATGTTTGAATTGAAATTATACTTGCCTTAGGCCGCGGCTGCACTGCCAAGGCGACTGCGGCGCGACGGCGGCTTATGAACAAATTGTCGCTTCTGCAGTGCGGCCACCGACAAGTTTATATGAGTTTGTCACGAAATCGCCATCGCGTCGCAGTTTGCCTTAGTAGCGCGGCCGTGGCCGCGTTAAGGTACTAATAATATTTGATAGCACTTATTTTGGACATTTTTCGTAAATGAAACTCACCATTTGTTATCAGGTTTAGGTAATCAAGTTTTTAATATCTTTATTTTTCAGTTGACATTCCTTTAAAATTTCTTCAAAAGCTTTTAAATCATCGAACTGCCTACGCACTTGGATAGCAATTCGGCAACAGATACAACGCCGTCAATTTATATCGGAGTTATAATCGATTTAGCAAAGTCTATAGAAATAACTCGATTGGATGAATCTAATTCTGCTAATACGTATTTACTTAGTAAGGTCGGTAAACACGTTGAATGAATATTTATTTGACTTTTATTCAGACACGAAAAACTGTGGATTTTCATTCGTGTTTTCTATGTAGCTTTATTGTAGATAGTAGTCGGTACTTACTCTTTTTTAGGAATTAACCCTTTAACCGCCTACGACGGATTAATCCGACAAATATTTTCGTGTCCATTTCGCCAGGGTCGTATATTTACGACCAAATATCGTAATGATACAAGTTGCCCGGCGCTGGGGGCACGACAACTGATATGAAATCGGGCGGTTAAAAGGTTAAACTAATTTATAATATCAACGGAAACGGTCAAATTTTAGGTAACATACTTAACATGTTAACATGGTTGTAGGTTATAAATAAGCTTTAGTTATATACTTTCAAGTGTGAGTTTTTATGTACAGGTGCCATATTATGACGTTCTAATGCTATCATGATTCCAGTGCGCGAGAGAGACCAAACTATACATGACCGATTACACTATCCCTTTTTCGGACTGGAATCATGATGGCATTAATACTTCATAATACTGCCCCAGAAGTACTGAAGCCAAATAACAAACTTTTACTAACATTCCGAAATAAAACTTATTTCACAACGATCATGGCCGCGGGTTTACCGCTAACTCTACAAAGTGTTCTAAACTTTGGGAAACATAAAAGTACCGTTAAGAATGAATCACATTTTAATAATTAATTCCTTTTCGATATTAATAACCGGCTACCTATATTCCTTTTTACCTCCCTATTAGAGAGAGTGACATTTGTACCAGCAGTGGGAACGTTATAGACTGATTATGTTTGGCTTGTGTATATTTGATTCCCTACCATATTCCATTTACGCACGTTTTCACTAATACTAGGCGATACCTAAATAAATGCTTTTAAATTAAAGCGGATCCAATCGAGAAAAAAAAATGAAAATCCAACGCGCGATTCAACTATTTTATATTAGACCCCTATCACACTGTCTCAAACGTAGGCACATGTATCCGATCTGTATCGACATCCAGTGCAATAGGGGTCCAAGAATAAAACCACAACGTACCTCATTGTTAAGAAAGATGAAGTACATCTGTATGAAGATGAAGGCCATCCTGGTCGCAGGAGTCAGTGCCAGCAGAACATTGTGGCAGTTGGTGTTCCGCTCCAACTCCCAATATTGGCCAAACTCCAGACCAGAGTAGATCATGGAGCCGATGCCGAATGCTGAAATGGAAGAAAAAGGTCTTAGACACCTACATAAACTTGGGTTTCCATGGGGATGGGATAAAACTACGGTCGGTATCTATAGGTATATCTGCGGTCCTCACATTCTTCTTATACTTCATCCACATTCATACAACTGGTCATACTCGCGCGACTTTGGTGAGTAGGTGCCTACGTCCCATCCGACCTTTTTGAAGAACATCGCCAATAAGATCCGTTTATGTATGTATGTCCTTCTAGAGCGCCCCTTTCCGGTTTTTCCATTTACATTCCCTAAAAAATTCCTTTGCATTTCACCCTACAGTCTCTCAACACAACCTTCTCTGTAACAAAAATTCTTTCATTTTACGTTACAATAATATTATCTTGGACCTAGTTTTAGACAACCGTTTTATTTATTCATCACAATCAGCCTCTTCTGTAGCACAGTGACCTCCAGACATAGCAGAACATTGGCGTCTGCATCAATATCATCCATCTATCTACATCTTACGGCCGGACCCAATAACCTATCTATCACCAGTTTTGACATACTGGAGATAGAAAAACCTATCTTTCTATAGTTCGTCCCAATAATCTACATATAAGGGATTATGGAATCTTACCGGCCTGACATAAGGACAGATATAATTATACTGTCTACCATCAATAGCGATCTGTCTTTTACTGAAATAGGTTATTGGGCTCGGCCGTTAATAACGTATGACTTGACATTTCATGACGTCGTAGCCCATTTTACAGCCCAGACAAACATGATGACGTAAGACAATGCGGGATGGTCTCTGACGTCACAGACGCGATAACGTATGTGGTTGAGATAGAAGAAAGTACGGGTGGTTGACGAAATTGAAAGTGTTTTGAATTTAAATGAGGTTATTTGGTCAAAAACTGACAGTTGGGCTGAACCACAAATTCAAGGTCGTTCAGCGCGCTATGGAGCGGGCTATGCTTGGAGTTTCTTTGATGGATAAAATCAGGAATGAAGTTATTCGGAAAAGAACCGGAGTAACCGACATAGCCTGCAGAATAGGTAAGCAAACTGAAGTGGCACTGAGCTGGCCATGTTTGTCGAAGGACCGATAGCCGGTGGAGCAGACGAGTCCTGGAGTGGAGACCACGTATCGGCAAGCGTAGTATGGGATGCCTCCCAGCTACATGGACCGACGACCTTAAGAAGGTGGCTGGGACAGACTGGATGCGGAAGGCAGAAGACAGGGTGTTGTGGCGCAGCCTGGGAGAGGCCTATGTCCAGCAGTGGACTGCGATAGGCTGAGTTGATTTGGTCAAAACGGTAGCATCTAAAATGAAACTTTCGCCACAGGCATTTTTAATCAGTCGTTGATATAATATCTGACGGAATAAGACATAGGTAACTAGAACTAAATCAGCCCTTAGGGCTGATTTTTCAATCGTCAGATAACTTTTATGTTTGACATATTTTCTATACAAAAGCTGTCAAAACGTCAAACTTATTCCCCAGGTAAAAGTTATCTGACGGTTGAAAAATCAGCCCTTAACCTTTTAACCGCCCGACTTCATATCAGTTGTCGTGCCCCCAGCAACTTGAATCATTACGATATTTGGTCGTAAATATACGACCCTGGCGAAATGGACACGAAAATATTTGTCGGATTAATCCGTCGTAGGCGGTTAAAGGGTTAATAGAAGAAGGTGAGCGTTATCTTAAACAATAGTTTAAATAAAAACCGCCTACTACTATGAAGGGTTCCGTACTTAGGATGAATTTATCCCAAGAACAAACTTAATATTGTAGTTGAAAAACATGTTCTCTAATACATTCCAACTGCAAATGTAAGTTGGTCGACTATTACTCGTAAACTTGTAAAGCCTACTTAGCTGTGATAGTTTTCCTTAAAATTTCGTTGTATACAGGGTGTAAGGGACAGCCCTCCGGAAACTAACAGGGTGCGTTCAGCTACTTATTTTGAATCACATTCCACCGGAAATATTCTCAGAAAAATTTTAATTTTTAAATCGTTTTTTCAGTTACTATTCCTTTATTTCAATGTAAAATTACATTCTCTGTACGCAGCACTCCATTTATGTAAATAAAACAGCTAAAATCTAAAATCAGCAATGGATGTTGAAATCCTCGGCGGCCGGAGGCTCGCTGCGCTGCCGTTCGGTACGCGCGTTTTGCCACGGTAGCGATACATTGCGTACGAGGTAATAAAACAAATCAGGTTTAATGGATTCCCATAACGTTCCTGAAATAATGTCATGTACCGGTCATCTTAGTATGATATACTGAATTCACCCCATCAGTCTGCGGAGGGCTGTCCCTTACACCCGGTATACTACTACCGTGAATTTTTTCACATACCCAAAACTAACCGTCTAGCTGGCAGGGAGGTCCGCTAGGGCCGATGCCAGCTAGGGTTGCGAGATGTTCGAAAGAGTTACCGTGGCCCCGGCACAGGCAACTGAAGGAACACCGGTGGGTTTTAGTCAGTAAAAGTCTGACACGCTCTCCCGCTCCGCCCAGAGCGGGAGAAATCATTTGATGATTTCTTATCCAATAAAGAAAAGGGGTGGAACTTGACTCTAACAAAAATTAGCATTTTAAAGCTTAATGTTTCAAAGTTAAGTTTTTATTTTACCACTTTATCGGCGTGATTAATATGTATATCCACGCCAAATTATAGCTTTCTAGCACTAAGAGTCCCTGAGCTAAGCTGCGGACAGATGGACGGACGGACATGGCGAAACTATAAGGGTTCCTTTTTGACTACGGAACCCTAAAAAAAGCCCTAACTAACTAAGTAAGACCTTACTGTCCTCACAGCCTAAAATCTGTGATTGCTATTCTGACACTGAAAATCTAGCCGCATATTCAATCTGCTTAGCCTTTTCCCATCTACGTTGGGGTCGGCTTCCAGACTAACCGGATGCAGATGAATAACGGTTTTTTACATGGAGCGACTGCCTATCTGACCTTCACAACACAGTAACTGGGTAATACTATACCCCTTGGTATTACTGGTTGTCAGACTTTCGGGCTTCTGACGACTCGTAACGACTGTCAAAGATCCACGAATGACAGCCGGGACCAACGGCTTAACGTGGTTTCCGAGGCAAGGAGGAGTCTCGGTATGTAAAGATGGTCACCCATCTACGGACCGACCCTGGCAAGCGTAGAACCTGATGGATCGACCCGTGCGGCTGTTATTACTTAGCCACGAGTTCCTTATCTGGCCGCATATTCTAGGCACGAAAACTATCAACACAACCGTCAAATATAATCTCGACAATCCATATTCCGTATACGGATATAAACAAGATTATCCGGCCTACTTGTTAATCCGGACTTTCTGCGCCAAAGGCCCGGCTTCCAAGTTTGCCTTTCGCATAGAAACTTTGTTAGCAAACTAATCCATGACTCCGACAAAAGGCTCGCTAAACGGCCCTGTTTACTTCGACACGCCAAATTGATTTATCAAAACAATTACTGTAGCCAGTTACCGTGCGATTAACATACGGTAGTCTGAATTATTATGAGAGGAATTAGATGCTACTGAGGATCTTATTTAGGTCGGTAACAATGTAGGACGATCCTTAGTTTTGTACAGTTGTTGCCTTCTCAGGGATTAATACTTATTTAAACATCGAAAAGGGTTGTCTTTTATCCATTAAAAATTTTTTTCATGTGTCACCTCAGCTTGATGTGTTTCCAAAACAGGAATGCTTTTAACCTCCTTGTTATAATAATTATATCATCTCAATTATTGAGGAAGCATGCTTCGAAACAAAAGGTATCTCCTAATTAATATCACATAGTCTAAATAATAAACAGTAGTATGCTACGAAACCTCGGCATTCGAATAGAGCACGCGCCGTTTCGGTAGAGTAAAGCTGCAACGTCACGTTTCGCAGTGCTTCGCCGAGTCCGAGACTATTACTATGTCCGAGTCTGTTACAAGCTCACCGACTGCCCCCATCCTCAGGTAGAAGCTGCCGTAGTGATGCGTGCGCGACGCTAGCGCGAAGCCGAGCGACAGTCGCTTGGCAGCGAGTTGTGGCGGTATGTGCGCCGCTGTGGCCGTGCTGCGTTCAGTTCGAGATGAACAAGAATCCGACTCTGATGGGGATGAGCTCGAGTCCGATTCTAAAAGAAGAATATTATATGAACTGGCTGAAAAAAGGGCAATACATTCGATAGTTTACAGTTGACATATTTGGTTTTAATCGCACACAGATGTTTTAATGATTATATCGTTCTTACTCTTTGCAGGATGAATCACAATGCTTAGGTCTGCGATTGTGATTAATGGGGAAAAGCCGTAGACGCGTTATCGGTGTGAATAAAATTCAGAATGATGCTTGCGTAAAGTGTAATCGCGAAAAAGAAATAAACAACGAATCTTTAGATTTTCACGAGATTTTGTCTGAGGTGGAGTCAGTGTCCGACGTGGATCAGAGCACTGGAGTAGGTACTCAAAAATATATCATAACAAAAAAAAAAAAATTGCGGCATAAATTTTATCAAAATTTTAAATCATTAATCTAAATTTTTATTGTCATATATACCTATATATGACAATGTATGTATATCCGTGAAACTGGCACCACACTAGCGCATTACCTGGCATGTTCGTCAGCCCTCCACTGGGCTTTCCGCGTCATTTAAATAAAGAAATGTGGAAAAAAAGAAAAATCGTCGTCCGTTGCCACGACGAAGATCGTGAAGGAGCAAAAATAAAGACGGGACACATGGTAACAACAAGGAAAAGTTTGAAAAAGTTGAGTGCGTTCACGTCACATACCCCGTGCTCGTATTACCCGATTTCGGCTTTTACGAATCCGCTTTAGATTCGGCTGTTCTATCTTCAAGATAAGGCGTGTTTGTGTGAAACGTTCATGCATGTTTTCTTTTCGGATGAATAATGATTCAAAGGGTTTGTACTGGTAAAGCATTTGTAGACGATAGTGCTCTTTCGCTGTCTCTTTCTATTACAAGTAGAGCAAAATATGGTTTCACTTTATGAAAATTGTTGCTACTAGGTAGTGTTCTTTCTTTTCTTTCGATTGTCACATACTTACTATTGAAAGACTATATTTTTGGCTCCCAAACATATGCTCGATTTTTTTTCTTACATCAGAACTCAAATGTCCTTATGTCCTCATTATTTTCTTAATAAGAGTTCCTTAACAAACAAAGATACACAAGTACCTATACAGACCAAACTCCCTCGTTATCACAAGAAAACTTATAGGTACTTCACCGCCACACCTCCAGACGCAACACTTGGCAATTCAAAAAAAAAAAAGAAAATAAAATATTGTTCTTTGAGGGGGTGAATAAAATTGCTCGGGGCACTTCGTGAAGTCGCTTCTCCTATTAGAGCATCTCCGTGTTGGTAATGATGCAATTTAGACCTGACGCCGACGAGCAACGAAGGCTCTCGAGGTTCTAATCAAGCGGTTTGTGAACAACTATGATGATGAAGGGGAATTTATATTGGATAAAGTAATTCAGGTGACTACATTCATGAATTTTTTGATTGGCTACAATTTATGTGCGTTAATAGACATGCACATAATATTGTAATAAAATAAATAGATAGTTGCCATTTTAATTGGTTTCTCCTTTTTCGAGATTGGATTTTTGTACCTACAGCCTGCCAATTCTGTTACAACTCACTAGGGAATCCAGTTTACATTCGCGTCAAAATCCTATTTTACTATGTGTGCGTACGCTCGATTGAATGCATTTAGCATTGCAACATTGTATTGCATTTAGGCTGATTTTGTGTCGGGATTTGGCGACAAATCGCTGTTTTTATGGTGAATACAGAATTGAGCTCTTACAGAATAGCACTGTATGTTGCATTGAATAACGTAAAACAACCCCTAAATGGATGCCTATAAGTACTAACTTGCAACAACGGTAGTGTCCGCTGCTTCGGACTTCCTCCTGTCCCTTGCGAGAGCTGCATACATGTAGAGGAGGAACACCATACTGCCGATGTACAGGTATAAGTAGAAGCCCTGGTAACAAAAAAATAACTCATTTACACATTGCCATTTTATGAAATAAGAATAAGAATACATTAAACATTTATTTATTAATTGTTACAAAGATGACTTTACATAATTATTTTATCTGTAATATCTGGACAATCAGTTTGTTAGCACGGTGTTCCCTAAACTAGGTAACTTGGGGACCTAAATAAGTAAGTAAAGGGTCTTTCAACAAGGACGGGTCGATGTTAAAATTGAATAAAACAAGATGTGTGTGAGATATTAACGAAATTTATTTTTTATTTAAAAGGCCCATTTATGCCATTATGGATGGAATATGACATCGTTCAAATGTCCGCCGCGGCTTCGTATGGTGGCACGAATCCGAGAGGTCCAATTTTTAATGACTCTGCTGCATAGATCCGACTGAATCCGAGCGATGGCCTGCGTTATGTTGGCTTTCAGGGCAACGGTCGAATGTGGTTTATTGGCATAGACCTGCGACTTCAGAAAACCCCACAAGAAAAAGTCTAGCGGAGTCAAATCACACGATCTTGGTGGCCAATTCACGTCACCTCTGCGAGAGATAACTCTACCCTCAAACCGTTCATGCAGAATGTCGATTGTGTCGTTGAGGTCTGCGAAAGGCCGAGTTCTTGAGCACGGCGAGAAATCGACTGCCTCGGAGTCTCCTGAACACTCTCACGTACAGCGGCGATGTTTTCGGCCGATCTGGCGTTCCTTTGACGTAAAGGTGTTGGTTGGTTGTTTACCGAACCGGTCGTCTCAAATTTAGTCACCAATCGTTGGAGAGTGGACTTTGAAGGGCCACCGCGTCTGCCGTAAAATTGTTTGCACTAACGAACACTCATTTTGATAATAAAGTTTTATCATTTGCACATGCTGCTCAACCATGTAACTTTCCATGGTGATTTGGCATCACTGACTGCATAATATACAACAGATTTTACAGATCCCACCAAAATAGTATGGCTGCCACCGACTGTCAACATCGATCCGTCCCTATTGGAAAACCCTTACATAAATAAGTAAGTAGACAAATAGAATATGCAGGGAAACGGAACAAACCCTACATGAAAAATCTAGTAAATATTTGAGCAGCAGTATTTAATTAATACAGGATGACCGACTTTTCAAATAAGTACCTACCTATCTTTGACGTTGACAAAACAAACGCCTGTAGTTGACACTGAAAGTTTCTAACCTGCCGGTCTATTCTGTAGGAATCTCAGTGAAAACGTAGGTGAAGTGAGCTGTCATTCCACCTGGTGCTAGGGATTGACACTATTGACAGCTCACTTCAAACTCACTTCACGTATAAGTTTTCACTGTGAGAGTTTTACAGAATACATCGGCTGTATACCTTCTATTAAGTTCACTGACCCACCCACCCAATTAATTTAACGTTAATGGTTATTCTTGACTACCTAAAGACTACCCAATAATTAAAACTTATAATTTGTGAAGTCGATACTCGAAGTTTAGAAGTTAAATCGCTTTTTCAGTCAACCCGCAATTACGACCCCAAAGGTTCTCAAATGTTCAATTTATTATGTTTAATTGTTTACCAAGAAGACTCTGATTTGGATCAAAATCATTAATTTTTGTTACTATGCATTTAATATTCCGCCAAAACACATTTGGTTCTAAGAAATGAAAATTTTGGACTCTCCTTTGGAATCTTTCACACGGATCAACATGGCAACATTGTATTTTTGTAGCAACTTCAGTGTTATCCTTATCATAATTTATTTGAGCGTTTAACCTTCTTTATGAATAAGTTATTTTCATACGCACTTTGGACAGGAGAGCTCAACGTTTCACACCCGTCATTATGATCTCAGACCTGCTTATAATAAATGGATGTAAGAAAATGGCGATGGCGCGGTAATTAATTAAAATAATCAATATTAATTAGGTATACGGTGCAGAGTTCTTTGAAGCATTAGGAGGTTTCTTTAGAATAATAGGTCTTCAAAGCGAAATGAGGCTTTTCCGGGAAGATTATTTCAGGAAAAGAAGCTTTTGTGTTGCTTTCGTAATCAATAATACAATAGATTTAATTAGGGACAACAAGAAAAACCAAGACGTCACCTACTGATGTTGCGCATTCGTCAGTCTGTAATTTTCTAATAAAAGTCCTAAAGTGTCATATATTATCTGTATTCTTCAGCAATATAAAAACCTATGTTAATATGAAAACTCCGCCAAATAACTAGACCAATAAATTATCCTGATAGTCCAAATGACGTCACCAGCAATTCAACTTCTTAAAACACATAAAATGACAATAGAAAGGAACTCTAAATTAAATGCGTCATAACTTACCTCGTAGAATGAGGGTGGAATGTATGTGGAGATGACCTCAGCCATGGGGAAGGCGATCCCCATAACGACGAGCAGCTTGCCGTAGAGGGCTGACAGAGTTGTTGCTAAGGCGTCGCTCCTGTTTGAGTAGAAAGACAATGGTGATATAATTGGGCGTAGAAACAGAAACAAGTGACGTTAGGTACTGATAAATGTATGAAGTACCAAAGTACTGCATACCCTGGATAGTCAAACCTGCTACTAACCAAGACAGTAATGTTTTCACCATACTTAAGTAGTATACGACATTTAGTTATTTTACGTCTAGCTTGTATTCAGCTCATAATGCTCGAAAAGCATCACAATTGTAATACGATTGATGGTAAACTAAACAGGGAAAAAGAAGTCCACCAATTATAATAAAGGATTAGACTCTATTAGATGAGCTTTTTCGCAGTTGCAAACTTGCATCCAAGTGATTATTTAAACTTATTTGCTTACGAAGCAAACAGAATCGCAAGGTATGGTAAATTAAAGGGGTTATCTCAATGTATAATTCTATAATAAAACAATAATTAGTAAAAGGTTGCTAATTCTGCAGTGTGCCTCCGGCACGGTTTAGACCACCCCGTCTCTATCCACGGAAGCTTATTTGCAATTTAAATTATGGGGTTGCGAAAATTTCGGTCACAACGATAGTCCAGGTGAAATAAAATACATGATTTAAAATGTTAAACTCCACTAACTCAATCAGTCCTAAAATACATGTTTAAATATTGTATTCAATACATAATCATACGTTACCATTCGACATCTTACGTTTAGCCATTACACACCAGAAACTATTATCTGAGAAAGCGTTTCTCTCTCGAAACAGCGACTAACAATAGCCAAACTTGAAACACAAATTATACAGTACCGATATAACACGAGATAGTTTATCGAATTCCGGACACCACAATACAATGTGAAGGCAAGCACACACTCGCTATTTGTTTTACGAGCGAGGACCTTCGGGAGACCGTCTCATTGCTTGAAGACCGCACTATGTCCCACAAGCATCGTAGACAAGAATTAATGGAGCTGAGGACCTATTTATCTTGGAATATTTACGGGATGCTGCACTAAAAGTAATGTTAAAATGGAGCGCTTTTCCACCTATACATACCTAAGTGTAAAGTTTGCAATAAAGTAATCTACAGTCTAAACTAGACTGCATCTAAGTTGCCGGAGCATTTTTAACAATGAAGAAAATCGCATACCTATTGTTGATTATATTCGCACAGAATCGAACAATATAGCATGTGCAAAAACTATGCAAACTCAGACTTCTGATAATGATGGCAATAATAAAGAAAAAAGAAAAAGAAGAAATAAAAAAGAAAAAGAAATAAATAAAGAAAAGAAAAATAAAGAAAATAAAAAAGAAAGAAAATAAAAAAAGAAAGAAAATAAAAAAAATTTAAAAAAGTGAGTGAGTGAGACTGAGAAATTTTTGATTTTTTTTAATAAACCAAGAGATGACATCCTCATAACGAAACTTAAGCCGAACTACCTCATCATCTGCCTAGCCTTTTCCCAACTATGTTGGGGTCGGCTTCCAGTGTAACCGGATGCAGCTGAATACCAGTATTTTACATAGAGCGACTGCCTATCTGACCTCCACAACCCAGCTACTGGGTAATACGATACCCCTTGGTAAGACTGTTTGTCAGACTTTCGGGCTTCTGACGACCCGTAACGACTGTCAAAGATACACGAATGACAGCCGGGACCAACGGCTTAACGTGCTTTCCGAGGCACGAAGGGGTCTTGATATGTAAAGATGGTCACCCATCCACGGACCAACCGCGGCAAGCGTAGCTTAACCTGACCGATCGACCCGTGCGGCTGTTATTTCTTAGCCACAAGCCCCTCCTTAAGCCGAACTACCTAATGACCAACAATTCGATACGCGAATCTAGCATGTTATGCTAAAAATGCAAAAACCGTGAATTTCAATATCCTCCGAAAACACAAAGTAATTACCATAGTAACCGTCGACAATCACCATAACTGTGATAACACCTTCATTGAAGAGCTTACCCAGATCCAGTAAAGTACTAGTACTTACTTAGCGGGCCCGGGGCACAGAGCCGCTGAATCCGATTAACTGGGACGACGTATAAATATGGATGACGCGATGACGGTGTCAGTAGGAGAACCGGTAATCTGGGATATAGCTGCGACAAGCTCTTTGTTGGTGAAGAACTTTGTATACTTATCTGTTAATGGCAACACTAAGGGAGAAAATTCTACAGCTATTTGTTGATTGGTTGAAAGGATTACGGTAAAACTGAGGACTTAATGCAGAAGCATCGACCGTTACTTTTAAAATATACATAAGTTGCAAAATGTTTCTAAAACCTGCATAGTGCAAAATTGCAGAATGAACTAATTTCCTTGATAAATTCGGCCATCGAACATCGTAAATCATCACGCTAATATAGAAACTTTACCTATTAATTTGATACTATTCGACCGATCGAATTCTAGTGGACTATGCACAAATGAAACCACCTTCGAAATGTTCTCGCTCGATTCCGAGGAGCAAAGCAAATCCAGTAATCCCAGTGAGAACTTAGCACTAAGACCTATGTAGTAGATATGATTGGGCGATAGAAACTAATCTAGCCTATTTGTTACCCCAAATGCTAACATTTACAAAGTTGCCGACGAGAAAAATAACATCGTCGTAATGTCCAATAGACGCTCAGGGAGTCATTTGTTTTTATTACGCACCGCAGTGACAGAATTTAGTCACAAATAAATAAATTGTCGAAGAACATCGTATCTTTTACGCAGATGTTGCTCATCTTCGACGTTTTATTTTCCCTATATCTCCCATTTTATATCCATGATGTTTTAGAATTCTACATCGTTCAATGCAAATGGAACATTCAAATCTATTTTATCTGCTTCTTCCTTTGGTAAGCGGGGTATCTTGGATACACTAATGTAGAATTATAATGAAGTAATTGTATCACTAATAGTATTTTACTGTCTATCAGTAGAGACCAATTATCTTCTCACAAAATAATCAGGCTAAATATTTTAAAAAGCTTTTAAAGTTAAAACTCCAGGCTGTTTCAAAATTGTCCTTAATTAAAGCATTCATCCTGGCTCCCTTATCAATGAATCAGTAGAGATAAGTATTCAAACGAAAGCATTTGATGTCATGATTAGATAGGTAACGATTAAAGAGGGCCATAACCTTACTATATCTAACCGTTATCATCTCAGATGTGTGTGAATCTATTAGGTACAGACAGACAATCTATCCATCCAGCCAGGCAATGGATATTGTCGTGTCATGACAATGACCGCTTATATTACCGACTACACGTGTTAGGAGCGCTATCAATCTATCTACTACATGTATTTTGGTCTAAGCTACAACAACGTTTTGTGCACGCTGCAGTATTATGTTTAATGTTTTATCGTTTTTGGTAACTTTCTGAATATTCAAGCTATTTGTTTCGTAGCTGGCTACTAATTATTAATCCTAACGCTTTCAAGGACACTAAACGCCCATAGCAATAAAACTTCTATTGTCTCGTTCAGTGTCCTTAAAAGCGTTACTAAGCACTTGCTGACATCATCATCTGCCTGCCTTTTCCCTACTATGTTGGGGTCGACTTCCAATCAAACCGGACGCAGCTGAATACCAGTATTTTACATGGAGCGACTGCCTACCTGACCTCCACAACCCAGTTAATGGGTAATACGATACCCCTTAGTAAGACTGGTTGTCAGACTTTCGGGGTTCTGACGACCCGTAACGACTGTCAAAGATCCACGAATGACAGCCGGGACCATCGGCTTAACGTGCTTTCCGAGGCACGGAGGAGTCTCGGTTTGTAAAGATGGTCACTCACCCACGGACCAACCGCGGCAAGCGTAACTTAACCTGATCGATCGACCCGTGCGGCTGTTATTTCTTAGCCACAAGCCCCTGCTAAGCACTTGCGGACATTTTATAAGCACTTGCTGCCATTTTATTAAAATCGATTCTGAAATTATTGTATCGAGATGAAATCAAATTGGTGGATTTGTAGGCTTGCAGGGTTATGCTGACATTAGAAAGCCTAATATACACTGTTTAATTTATAAAACGGATGTCCAGAAGCAGCTGTCACACATAACCGTGGTCTTAAAAATAGAAACATATTAAAAACAAAACATTTCAACTAAACTAATATAGCTGTACACAGTCAAGGCACGTTTAAATCAGTCGCGCCACACTAATTACTTCATATTTACAACGTGATTTAGCATTCGCTTAAAATTTGAGCTTTCATTAACAGCGTCGGCCATTTTTCGCGTTTAATTTTAATGGGTATAATAGCTAGCTAGACTTACTCGAATATTTACGTAGAATATTTGTAGCTATGTTAATAAAATTTAGTGTGAACTGTGTTAGCACTTAGCACAACTTGGCCTGACTCCAGCTGTAGGTATTGCATCGCGAATTTTCGATTGGTAAAGTTGAGTGTTGATAACAGTTTATTTTTATTGGATCGGGCTATACTCTACCCACTTCCATTGATAAAATGCAACTTGCAATCTAGTAAAATGCATTTTATTCAAATGGAAACTGAATTTCCTAATACTTATCATAACGACGATTTACAATCTCTGAGATGTCTCCCTTCCTATCAGCGTGGTCTTATGTACCAAATTTCTGGAGTGGATTTCCAAAAAAGATCCACCTTAATTTTTCCTTTATTAATATTTGAATTCATGTAATTTAGACTCACAATAGCCCTGTTTGGTACCGCACAAAAGATTTGGGTATTGCTCCAAAATTCAACAAAAAGTTTCCATTTTCGGGCGAAGAATTTTTATAGCCGTGTTATTTGCCGTTCGAAATTCAAGCAATTTTGACATTAAAAATTTCTACATACTTTCCAAGAAAAAAGTAATTTATTGTTATTTGTATTCAAAGATGGTTTAATGCAACGCTTCCAACTCAAAAGTAAAATCCAATTCGTCGTAATTTTCCCAATGTTATTATCACAGGAAATGTATTTATTTGAGTATGCTTAGATGGTTTGGTCATGTTGAGAGGATGAATGAAAGTCGACTAACAAAAGGTATTTACACGGCAGATGTGAGTGGAAACGCCGGAAGGGGACGCCCTAGGAAGACATATAGTGATCTTATTGGTGATGTTCTTCAGAAAGGTCAGATGCGTAGTACTCGCAACCGGCGTGCGTGTATGACCAGATGTATGAATGTAAACGAGGCAAAAGGAGTATGTAAGGATCGTAGCAGGTGGCGTTCTGTAGTTTCTGCCTACCCCCATGGGAAGAAGGCGTGAGATTATGTATGTATGTATGTGTGTATTTATTTGAATTGTGTGAAGTTGACGTTAAATCACGTTCATAATGTTTGGCGCTCCGGGAAGTTAAAAGATTTTCCGCCAAACGTTTCGTGGATAATATGAACCAGCATCAATCAATGCTTATATTTTCTTCTCCATGGGATTCTATAGAATACGGAAAAGGGAAATTCCTTATTACATTATTTAATTAGGTAATTAAAATCTTTGTAGAAATTGAAAGCTTCTCAAGTTAATGAATTATGATGTCCGTCAACTGTAGATATTATTGAAATATAAGCAATGTATAGCAGTGGAAGTAGATTTTATTACGATAATGTCAAATAAACAACGCAATATGCCAACGGGTGACGGCTCTTGCAAAACCGATAGATATGAAACGCAATCACAAATTCAAATCCGAACACAAATTGAATTTCCCATCCAACAATCCTGGCCAATCAAAGTCAAAACATTAAACTTAGTTTGAGTTAAATCTAATCCATCGCTGACAAACGATAATCGTGATAGCAATATATCTTAGAAAGGACGCTGAGGTACCGAAAAGTACCTACTAAATAATAGAAGTCCAAAAAATGTAGACCCGTCGTGCTCTCGAATTGGAATTAACTTTTAGAAGATTTTTTCAGGTTTGCTCTTAAGAGGAGATGTCATGGTATTCTGGCTTCCGTAAGCGCTCGGTCCTTGGGGGAAGGGGACCCTCTCGTGCACGCACGGTTGCCATGGTAACGGCGTGTTATTGGCTCCCCACAGCGATCGTCAGTGCCTACTTACTGTTGCAACGTTCCACTCCCGACAATGATATGCCTCCTGTTTATAGACTTGCTAAAATTGTGACGTCATGGGTTAGGCGGAAATGCTTGCAATAGGGGAAGTACTGCGTAGGTGTGTGATGCTCTTGACTTTTACGGAAAGATGTACTTTCGAAGATTAGTTCGGCGTTTGACTCCGCATGAAGAAAACATAAATGGATTAATGAAAATTAGATACCCACTTTGTGTGAAATAAATGTAGAAGCATGAAGATACAGGCAGTTGAATAGGGTTACCTCTATCTGGCAGAATCTTGATGCTCCGAAATTTATTTGGCATAACATACTTGGCATAATCTTCTTTAAACGAATATTTTTAAGGCATAAAAATTATTTAATATACTTATTGTTTGGAATACCAATGTTTATATGTCCGAATTTACAATGACATACTTTTAAGATGGCAGAATTTTATTTGGCATAATGACCTTTGGCAAAGTTAAAATTCCGCATAATTTCGTTTAGAATAACGTTTATTTAGAGCGACGATTATTTGGTACAATTGCACTTAGCATACTATGAAGATGGCAGAACTTAGGATGCTAGAGCGAGCGAAGCGAGCTCGTAACTTGAGGCACCCCGACTCGGACAGGTTAGGTTCTTCGTAGTTATTTGTTTTAAACCATACAGAAATAGGAGCCCCGCTTAGCGGGGCTCCGTTGATCACGCCTTACTTCAAGACGCCTGTCATTGACCTTGAAAATGCTCTTGACCCCAAAGCTTGTCACAAGGTAATATTACATAATAATATTTTGGTTTGTTGACCTTGACTTTTGGGGTATGCGATAGATGAGTCTTTCAGTTATTATGGATATGAAATGTATGCCAAAAGACGAATCTGACTGTGAACTTTCTGCGATATGATGGTTCTACTTTTTAATTATTATAGATATGAAATGTATGCCTAAAGATGATTCTGACTTACAAAATGATGAGTTTTGAATGTATGATTAATGAGTGTTTGCCAAACGATATTCTGCGAAATGAAGTTTATGCTATCCGCTGTTATGCAAAATAATATTATGACATAAAAATGTCTGCTATAAAGGGTAGACCCAGTTGAATTTGGGTAATGAAAGCCACGATATTAACAAAAACAAAAGCTTTTAACCTTTCGCGAAAATTTTCCCGCATATTTTATCAAGATAAACATTCATTACCTCCTAAAATTTTCTGAATAATGTGTAAACTCTTGTATGACTTTCATTAAGCCAGAGACAGGAAAGATAATTACAAAACTTTTAACCCTTACCTACCAGACAACAAGAGATTCTGTGGTCACACCACGTTTGGCACCATATAGGTACTTAGGTACACCAATCCTTTATACAAAGCATATCATAATTATACCAATAATAAATCTGAAGTTTGTTTTTTTTTTTTTGTTTGTTTGTTTGAACGTGCTAATGTCTGGAAAATCTAGTCTGATTTGAACAATTCTTTTTGCATTATCAGGCCTAATTCTTGAGGAGGCTATTCAACAACACGCTATGACCGCCGCTATGGAGCCGAGCAAAAATAAAAAGAAAGAACGTTAAACAAAAACGAAGTAACAGCGCGGGCGGGCGATGCGATCCGACGGGGTGGGACGGGGGAGCAAGAAATTTCACGTGGATGAAGTCGCGGCCAGAAGCTAGTTAAATAATAAATCAAAACTTTCCTTCACCGTTTGTAGGTATGTTGTTAACATTGCCTGGTTTCTGAAGTCATCAGATAATCCCAATAGCTATTGATATAATCAAAATATGCAAAATAACTATTGATGAAATCATGCGGTGTACTTGCCATAATGTACGTAAGCCTTTTCAAAATCATATAGTATGTCAGTACTATTTCGTATACATACCTACGATAAAGGAAAATATATGATGTTGTCATGAGTTAAACATAGAAATTCGGAGAAGTTACGTCTAAATACGGATCCCTAAAAATGAATTCATATTTATTTAGACTGTTTCTACATCAATCAAATGGCGGATAGACGTTCCGGTACTGATATAATATTTGTGTGAGGGTAAAGTTAAAACTATGAAATACTATGTAACTTCGTAATCTTCGTTGTGATCCTTCGAATAAGTAATAAAACAATCACGTCAGCAATATCTTTGTTAATGACCTTATCTTTGTTAATGACCTCTATCAAATTAACTTACGATTACTTTTCATTAGGTATAATAGCCTCAAACCCAACCATGAACGAGTCTTAAATAGGTATAATTCCTTTTAGCAATTATTATTTAATTTCACCATTTCATTAACCTTTTGTGAATTCAGCACCCCAGTAAGAATCTTTGTTGTCAAGACAAATTAACGAATTAATAGGGACGTTTTATCTCAAACAACAAAAGATTTCACCCATTTTGCCAAACGTCGCGTCGTAGTCAATTTGCAAATTAGGTCAACTAGTGCAACTCACCCCTTCGGTTTAGACGTCTCCATTGTCGGTTACGTTCATTGTTCTTTCCCTATCATCAAGATGGGTTCAGATAATTTAGAGTAATTCAGATATAATAGGTAGGTATTAATTAGTAGAAGGTAATAATAGTAAACATAAAGTGGCATAATATACTCGTAGTGTTATGAAAATGTTCAATTCAATACTCTCAGAAATGTCACATTGTGTGTCGTGTTGTGTTCACTTATCGATGTAACGCAACATCATTTTAACTAAAGCGAAATTTTGTTAAAATTGACGCCAAACAAAATTCCCGACAGCCTTTTGAGCCAAACAAACTCACTGTTTCAATAAACTCGGCGAGAATTATTAACAAAACGTTGCGGTTCTTTGTATTTCGAGCGACACGGAACACGGAAACGTATTCCAGCTCCCTTTCCCGAAACACGGTGCCCGTAAATAAGCACAGCCACTCAAGATGGTAGCTCTATGTAAATGTGTACCTCTGTTAATTTCCAAGCACTAGACTACATTGTGTCACCGCTCTGAGTGCTTTTCATTAGAGTGCACATTCAGAGGGAAAATGCAATTTTCCTTGCGAGCGCGAATTGTGATTCTAGTGAAGGGAAACTTGTTTTAATTTGTCGATATTACATTATTTTTATTCACTCACTGAGAAAATGATTTTCGAAGTATTCCATTTTCTTCTTATTCATCGTTTTTGTTGATTTCCTAATCATAATTTCAACATAAGTGCCTACACCATCCCCCAAACCAAACAACTTCTGACCGCACGTCAGTCCCCCATCTCCCAAAGCGTTCACTTCCTTAACAAATTTTGGAGCTACTTTACAAAGTACCTACATCTCCCTACCAGAAACACCGGTATTACCTGTGCGAAAAAATTGTCTGCACTTAAGTTGCCGAGGGGACACCGCGACACCGCTAGAACTCCATTGCAAGCTTTTACGCATTCTTGTAATTTATTACGCCGCGCTCACTCCAGCATTTTTCATTGTGGTAATTTCAACGCCCCACCAATGATTGGCTCGAGCACATTTTTCCACCAGCTCTCGAATTCAATGGTCATTTATTAACTCAAATGCAGCACATGGGAAATAATTGGTATGAAATTGTGGGGGAAAAGTCTGGAAATCTTTTTAGAAAATGAATGTGGTTCATTGAATTTTGCACCTTTCACGTATGCCAATGTTCTTTAACACTACTTATTTCTTTGGAGTAATGAAATGAAACTAGAGCAAGTGCTGTTAAACTTTGATACACTGCCTACCTATACACTATAGACGTGACCATAGAAAAGAAAAGAGACAATCATAAATAAAGAAAGAAAAGGAAGGACATGAGTTACGCGCTTGAATAATCAGCTTAGCTCTTTTGTTATCAACATAGAAAAGTGCTAGGACGGAGAGGAAATTGTAAAATATTAAAAGGATAAATTAAGTTATAAAATGGTGGAGGTTTATTGCATGCACGCTCTTTTATGGCGCGTAGGTAAAAGCAAGAAATTCTTGAAAATTGCCGACTTAATTTAATTCCCGCTTTCCTCGCTTCCTACGATAGTTCAAGTACTCTTACATTATTTAATTCCTTATTAGTTTCAACGCGGAGTAATGAAATGAGATGCAAAAAGAAAATCATGTTGAAATTTTTTTCACAATGATTTTTTTTTCTACCTACTTAATCTATTTCTTAGATATTGGCCAGAAATCGGAGAGAAATGTGGAAAACGGGAGAAAACTCGTCAACAGTTTGTGGAAAAATTAAAACTTTACCATTACTCTTGTCCAGCCATCGGAAAAGTTATGACAAGCCGAATGGTTTTTCATGAAGTACCTAAACCATCCGGGTCACCTTATAACTTTACCGCAGCCTCTACTTTCATATTTTGAAGCCAATAAAAAGAGTGATTTATGTTCTGCACAGCTATTTAAGACAGCATCACGCGCAGTGGCGCCCTCATCGGTTGTTTGGTTATTTCTTTTATTTTAGAATGAAAATGCAGAAAATAAGCATGTTACGTTGTGCTTCACAAGACTATACGTTACTATTATTACAAACATTAGTGTTACATTGTTAAGTTTTATTATAAACTAAAGGCTAGGCAGATGATGATAAACCTTAAAACGGAGCTTAGTTGCATTTTGTTTTAAGGATTATAAAAAACTAAACAATGTAAAACCGTTTGTAATTATAATAACGTATAGTCTTGTGGAGCACAACGTAACATGCTTATTTTCTGCATTTTCATTTTAAAATAAAAGAAATAACCAAACAAACGACGAGGGCGCCACTGCGCGCGCGGTGTCGTCTTAAACTCATATCGATCACCAGTTTAAAACTCCTTTCATTTCACTTTGCTTAGTCGAGAACGATTTAGCCTCCAGCGGGGCAATTGCGTAACACACTTACAATAGGAATCGGTTTCATTTTGACAGTTCAACAACATTCATTGCGCTATTTACGTTGTTGAGTAGACAAATTTTTCGAACTTAAGAAGCAATGGATTAGCAATTTGCTTCTTAATGATTCAGATTCTGATTGATAGTGTGTTACGCAATTGGGGTGCTGGTCGGAGAAAATTATTCATTTACATTTGTGAAAAACTGCAAAGTAGAAGAGAGTACTTATACTTAGCTGAGTTCGTGCTAGCAGCAATGGCATTCTGGCGGTTATTGGGGACAAATTTGACTGCCCTATTCTAAGGCATCACATTAGGATTCTGACTAAAACAAGTTAATATCGACGTAATTAATATTTGAAGATGAGTGATACTTAACCACCAAATTTGTTACCACTAACATAGTTCTTAGGTACTTATTTACTAACCCATATGGACCTTGTTGTTTGAATTAAATAATTATTTGATTTTTTTTTTTTTGTTTTTCCGTTGCCAAGTACCTAACATCAGAAACCTCCACTGGTGTCTTTTCAGTCTAGAGAGCAGTAGTAGCCCAGTGGTATCGGCCCCGACTTACGAGTTGTAGGTCGTAAGTTCGAACTCAGGCAGGCACTTTACTTTCTGTATATTTCATCACCACTGCTCTCAAAACGGTGAAGGAAAATATCGTGAGGGAACCGGCATGCCCTAAAACCAAACATTCGAAGACATGTGACATCTACCAACCCGCGCTGGGCTCGCGTGGTAGATTACAGCCCACTCCCTCTCGAGGAGAGGAGGTCTGTGTCCAGCAGTGGGAACATTATAGGCTGATATGCTGATGTCTAGTCTAATGGGTTTCTAAAGGTACCCGACTCTATGATTAATGTACATAATTAAATTAATGCAAATCTGTCATCTTGAACACGGCTGATTTATTGCAGGAATTGTAAGTTTGAGCTCAACTTGTTTTGTAAGTCAGATTTGAGAAATGGTCCACTTGCGGAATGACCACCTTCGGTAGATTGGATACTAAAAGTCTAAAATGCCTGGAGAAAGTACTATAATTAGCTCAACTGTATCCGTGGAAACTGCTTCCACGGATACAGTTGAGTTTTATGATAGCGGTATGCGGCCTTCAGCCGTAATATTTTTTGGAAAGAGACTATTGAAGCAAACGAATATATGGAAGCAGCAGCAGGGTGGCATAACAAGGGACTGGTAGCAGGTGTCCTGCTATAGTTTCTGCTTATCTCCATGGGAAAAAGGCGTGAGTTGATGTAGGTATAAGTGTGAAAATATCCACATTCCAAATCCAAATCCAAGCCAACCATATTAAAAAAAAATCCAAATTCCTACCAGTAATTTTTATGCTGTACATAATAAAGAGCTATCTATCTATCTACAGGGCCGGATTTAAGGGAGTGTAACAGGGGCAACTGCCCAGGGACTCCACAAGAGAGGGGCCCCCACATAAATGCTATTAATTAATAAAAAAAGTTTGGTAAATCGGTAAAATGTACGCCTTGAGCACCCATTTTATAATAATAAAAATACATTCAGTTGAAATAGTTATTTTGTATAAAAATTTCAATTAATCGTTTAGGAGCATTTTTAATTTATTCAGTAATCATTTATTTTTACAGTGTGTTTTTATATCATTTATATGTATATCAGGGATTTCAGATACGGTTTAATGCGACTAAATCGGAAACTTGATTTTTAGTCTTCTCAATCAGGTTCTTGAGTCTGCAATGCGTGCATTGGAATCATAGAAATTATTTGTTGAGTCCAAAACAGACGAGTTTGATAACTACTAAGAAGCTAACCTGTCATCAAAAGATAAATTTAAAGTGTCTGGCTTTATCCCGGTGATCGATCAGCTATGTGTTTCTCTAACTGAAATATTGCTTGCATACGATGCTGTATACATTAGAAATTTGGATTTCTTAATCACTTAGGAGGAGACGTACGCTGCAAATTTGTATGCTGCTGCAGAAGAATTGGTAAAGGTTTACAAAGACGATTTAGAACCTAGTATTGGTAATGAGTTGATTTAATTTGTATACGTATTGTTGATAAATTTACACAAATAGGACTATCGAAAAGACAGATCTAAGGAGCTGTTCTACTATCAAATTCTTGAAAATCTGAATTTTAGAGCCACATTCCCAAACATTGAAATTACACTGAGAATGTATGTACTTAGTTTTGATGGTGTCGAATTGCACTGGAGAGCGCTCATTTTCAAAAACGAAAATTATAATAAATAGGCTACGCACTACAATGAGACAAAACCGAATATCAAACTTATCCACTCAGCATTGAAAGTGATTTACCCCGGGAGCTGGATTTCAGCCAAATCATCAATGACTTTTCGTTGAAAAAGCTCGCACCATTCGAATGATAGGCTATAATTTAATGTTAACTAATCTAATGTTTGCTAAAAAGATTTGATTTGTCTCGCAATAAGTTATTGAAACTTGCAAGAAAAATATTATTTAACCTATTTGAAAAATAATTAGGGGTCTCCACACCTTTATTGCCCCAAGGCCTCCACTCCTTTATTGTCCCAGGGCCTCCACACCTCTAAACCCGGCCCTGTCTAGCTGTCTATCCACCTCTTAGAGTAGGTTTCCCATACTGATACTGCTGTTATTTTTTACTTTCATGGCACGAGCTACACGAGCGCCCTTTATGCCGTGGTAAAATAATGATGAATGAAACATACAGCAAGGTTGGTAGCGGGACTAAGGTGCCAGGATAATCTTACTATGTTAAGGAATCCCACGGGGTACCTAATTGCGTAACACACAGTGACAATTGCATTCATTTTCACAATTCAACAACATTCATTGCGTGATATACGTTGTCGAGCAGAAGAATTTTTCAAACATATGAAGCAATGAATTAGCAATTTCCTTCAATAATCAGATTGTGATTGAAACCTACACCATTGGGGTGCAGAATCCCTTAAAGGCCTGCTTTACTTACGCGCTTATAACATGCATGCTCTGTATCGCCGCAGATGGTCGTGACAGTCGTCTTGATGGCGGCAGTGGCGCGTGCGCTGTTCCGCCTGGTCCGTACAACACTGGCTGGAGTGACAGCGACCCGCCCAGTGACATCGATGGAGGACTTGATAATCTGTGCAGAGAGATAGAAAAGATCTATAAAATAAAACAGAAACTGAAGGTACAGTTGTCATCGTGAGTATATACGTAAAAAGTTGGCAGAAACATCCCAGCGCTGATTTGCTGGATTCGTTTTCTCCTCCTTTGATCGTTATTTCTCCTCTACCGTTCGTTATTTCTCCTGACGAAGTTTATTCCGTTTATAAGTATTGCAGCATAACTCTGCATGTCAAAACTTTTTGGTTCTTTATAATCAACCTTTTTTTCGTTTGTATTTGAGCCTGGTCGATTTTTATCTTTTTATTTCGTGATTCGAATTTCAAACTGTCATTCGATGGGAACGCTTGATTGACAATTTGCTGTCGTTTGTGATTTTTTATTGAAGAAAAACGAATTTTTACGTCCCAAAAATTAAAATTGGTGAAAAATATTTATCGTAAAAGTGTTCGCACACTATATCCCTGCCGAATACCATAGGGCAAAGCAATTTTAAGTATGGTATATTAAGTACGAGTCTAACCATTCATCTTTATTTTTTCTGGTACGTATCTTTTAACAGTTTTCCTCAATCGGAAGTTCAGTCTGATCACGCTGGTCTAACCCTAATTCATTTTGTCTTAGGATTGAACAGTTTTGAACAGGCCGCCTTTCGGCCTCCAGGTTTTGGCCTAAAATTACGCTGGACGTCCTTTGGCCTAAAATTACGCTGGACGTCCTTGGCCAACGTCGAGAGTTGGACCGCATTTTGACCGCTGAAGGTCTCGCAAACAACGCCAGTTCCTGAACAAAGAACTGCGACTCCCTACAGTCTACGTCACCTCGCCGGACGCAATTACGTTTCGCCACGGTTTTTTTTTATGATATTTTACGTTCTAATTTAATACTGTAGATAGTAACCCTCTGCGGATTTTTTTTTATTCATATGACTACTTAATTTTATTTTCAAATTTGTAAAATGCGAGATACCTTGGCTCTCTGATCTTTTTTTTATAACGATATGTTTTGGTAGCGTTACTTATTAGTGATTGCAATCGACTAGTTAGTAAGTTTTATTTCTCGTCATTATTCGCGTACCTATCGGACCAAAGTTCTCTATTTTATTCCCTTCACACAAGTCAACCTGCATTTTTTATACCATAATGTTCATTTTTTTTTACCTTTTAATGTTTTTTTTCTATCTTTATTTTAAAAACAAAATTAAACGTGTCGTAGCAGAAAAGTGAATCTCCGTCTTTTTATTTTTTTTTCGCTACAGTATGTATGTATATATCTATGTAATTATTCCAGTATTTTATAGTTATTTTCGTGTTATCTATCCCTTATGTGGCACCTGCCATGTTTTCTTTCTGTATCACCCGAAGGTTGACTGGCATTACGAATAAGTCCGCCTTTGTACGGTATCTTTTTTACTTGTGCATAAAGTTTTAATATACTAAACTTAACCATATTAAAAAGCTTATTGGAAAACTTTGGAGTATGATATTTTTGGCACTTTGTCAGGTGTCGCAACCATACCCAAATATATTATTATTTATATGATATTAAATATTATATAAATGGATAATAATAAGAGGGTTGCAATTTCCTCAAGATTTAATCCAGAAGCTGAAACTTCGTCATCAAAACAGCATGCTACAAAACGAATAGCAATAAAAGAAAACCGTACTAGTAATACTCGTACTACTTAGGGACCGCCAACGAAGAGCATAAACAGGCATGTAAAGAAACTACACTATTAACTATACGTAGCTTATTCCCTAAATCCGACAGCAAAATACTACAAGCCAGTAAATCTCTGACAGATCCCCGGATTACTTAGTACATCCGTACTAAAGTTATTCCGGAACGCTCTGCTGATAAATTGTATTTGTATTTTATATATTTTATTTAATAAGGCATTGCTAAGTCGCTGCGTTTGGTATGCAGAGCTTATAAAATGTATGAGTGAAAAAGAAAATCGTCACACAGTATTTCTAGAGTATTAAGTCCGCCTGTGCATGAAGAATATACAGGGTCAAATTAAATTAACTAGCGAAACCCCGCAGACGTGATGGATATCGACATCTAAACACAAAAAAATAAAAAAGATTTGATGATATTTCTTTGGGGTCAACGATCTCTGGTGTTCTTGTTACTTGAAGCATGAGTTGAGAAAATCTGTTTGTTTATTTGTTTTATGGTGTTTACCTATATCCACACTCAGCTCGTTTGTGAAGTGTACACAAAAAAACCAGTTTTTTTTAAACTGATATTTCAAGTGTCTAAACTACATGCGGTCGATGACCCCAAAAATAATACACCGTCAAATCAATTTCTTTTTTGTTTTATCGTGTTTAGATGTCGCGCCACGTCTGCGGAGTTTCGCTAGCTAATTTAATTTGTTCCTGTATTAATATAATATGTAGTTCTAAACAGAACCAAGGTAAGCTATTTTTATTGAGGGCTTTTTGAATTAACTCTGTGACCGAACACATTTTTATAATTAATCACAACATTCTTTTAAAATCATCATTTAAGTTCATGAGTAAGGTTCACTGAACTTTACAAAAGCGCTATGTCAATAAAATACCTACGACAAAGCAAACAACCCAGTTTTTTTTTTTTTTTTTAAATGAGTTAACTACCGCGGACATGGGGGTCCGCGCCTTTATTTAATAGTTTTTGAAATTGTTTAGAGTTTTCTGAGATGTTACAGTTATAAGTACTCCTACATGGGACAACTTAAATCTAAATCTTAATGATCTAATTAAACCTACGTGAGTCCATCTATATAATTTTTTTTTTTTTTTTTTTTTTTTTTTTTTTTTTTTTATAATTAATCACAACATTCTTTTAAAATCATCATTTAAGTTCATGAGTAAGGTTCACTGAACTTTACAAAAGCGCTATGTCAATAAAATACCTACGACAAAGCAAACAACCCAGTTAATAAAGTAGGACTAGGAAACAACACTTTAATTATTTAACTCCAGTGGTAACAGCGGTCGATATACCCAGGTCGTTTCACGTATATACATTTGAACGCTTACACGGAAAACATCGAACAGTCAATCCTCATTGTTTATTAATCTTTTCCAAGCCTTTTTCATTCGAAAACAATTGACTACTGGCTACCTGTACGTAATGCTTTTCGCAAAACAAAAGAAGGTTACTCCGAAATGAGACCACGGAAGTGCGTTAACCCTCTTTGGTAGCCCCTCTTCTCTGTCCAAATAACGTAGTGACTTGCCAAATATACCCGTCTAACTAACCAAATAATACTTCCACTGACCAAATGAAGGCACATTTTGGTACAATTCCACCCTCATTCTCTCTCCACGGTTATTAAATGAGCAAACTCTGTGGACCAATTTTCCGAGTTTCCTCGAATTTGAAAAACGTGGATTTAGTTGCCATGGTGATTTGGATTTCAAAAGTCTCAGTTCCTTGTAATTGCTACGATAATAACATCGAAGTAAGCTTTCATTGGCTTCTCTATAAATTATTTGTATAACAGTTTCAAATGTTTTTAGAACGAGGGTAGTGTTTCTGTTTTCCGGCGGCTTATTCAGGTTTATTTAATTAAATCAGTCATTTGCTTGGATTCTACAGTAATCAAAAAAAGTTTTGCACCATTTACAATGCGACCCAAAAGCAAGGTAAATAAATTAGCTCGCGATAACCAAAACTTGAGTCAAGTATTTCTTGAGCAATCAGCAGCACTTGAGAATGTTTTTTTTTGTATACCCTCATAACTTTGTGCACTGTTTACGTTTTAAACTCATTTTAACACGTATGTGTGATTTTGACTTCTATAGTACAAAGATCAAAATTTCATTGTTCATTTATAAAGACAGTCCTTTTGTAATTTAAAAAAAAATCGTGTGTTGTTTACAATGCCAAGAAGAACGATTTCACATTTTAATCGAATGAGAATTATCACTCTTCGTCAATCTAGAATGTCGTTGCGCCACGTCGCTTCTAGCGTTGGTGTTTCACATACGGACGTGTTAAGGATTAGCCGCAGGTTTTCACAGACTCGTGGTGTTCAAGATCGACCTAGAACAGGTAGACCAAGGGCAACAACACAAATTCAAGACCGATATGACCGATACTGCGAGACAATTAAGAAACCAACTGCAAGTAACCATCCAGGTAAATGTTACCCCGCAAACAATAAGAAACAGACTTCGGGAGGTCGGACTGATCCAGAAGGCTCTGGCGTGGACCAAGTCTCAACAGAAGCCGTGAATCTGCAAGATTAAACTGGGCAAGGAATCATCAAAATTGGACAGAAGAAGATTGGGACTTGAGCTGATGCGATGAAACCAGAATAATTTTTTTGCCTGATGACCACAGGGAGAGAGTTTGGCGATCACCAGATCCAAGCTCCAGCATTGCCTTCCTCAACTGCAGCAGCACGGTGGTTCGGTCATGTTCTAGGGTGGAATAATGTATGGCCTCGCAGGCCATTGGTGCCAATAAGACAAAGTAAGACTGGTCAAATTTACCTTGAACAGGTACTTTACTCATTCAGACTAAATCTTGGACAACGTTTTACCCTGGGTGACAATAATACTCGAACAAGGGTAATTAACCAATATCTTCAAGAGCATAATATCCGACGATTGCAATGGCCAGCCTACTCTCCAGACATGAATCCTGTAGAGCAAGCTTGGGACATGTTACATCGCCGTGTAAAAATGAGGGTCAGTGAAACCACAACATTAGATGACCTTATAAGGATCGCCATCGAAGAGTGGGACAACCTTCTTCAAGAAGGTTTGAATAACTTGGTCAGGAGTATGAAAAATCGCATCAGGGCATTTAGACAAGCCCGTGGAGGGGTGGGGGTACATTTCGTATAAATGTTTTTTTTTTAATTGAAATAAATTACATTTCGTATAAATGGTGCAAAACGGTTTTTGATTAGTGTATTATTTCTGCCAACCAAACAAATCTTGATCAGCCTGTCAGAAACCTGGATTCAGTTATCCATACAATATTCATTGGATAATGGAAACAAACTGATGTTGTGTGCTTTGTGTCACTCTTGGACAATTGTACACCTTGGTCCGTGTCAATAATTTTAACAATACAAATTAGTAACTTTATCGATAACATGAATTACAAAATTAGAATAACCCAAAGCATGGTGTCTTCATCCTTGTTTAAAATTAAAACATTTATCGTACCAACGATGAACCGGGTGGTTTCGTGTTATCTTATTTGTGGGTAGCTCGCAAATCCATGGTATACAGTTTTTCGATTCCCCTCGGGCCTGTTCAATGTTCATTACGAACACGGTTTGTACACTGTACATGCATAATTCTTTTTCCCTTTGTAGCACGACCAGTCTGTATTATATCAGGAACGCTTATAAATGTGCAATTGGGATTCTCTTTTGTGCTATTTTTAGTATCGCTGCGTTCATTATCATCACTTGCATTGCATCTTCATTAATACGGTGAGATTTTTTCTCTATTGCAGATGCGTTTACAGTCTGTATATGAATTATACGCTTCCTAAAATGTTTAACTTTGAACCAACATTTCCTAGAATAACTTTCACGTTTCAGAAACTCCTGTCGTAATTATTAAAGGAAATAGTTTCCTCCTTAACAATTACTGCGAAAGATCAAATAACTAGTTGTAGTTTCAAACAAGTTCTCTTTATCATTTCTGAGATAGACAGTCTTTGTTATCTGTAGTTGAAGTTTTGTCTGTCGTTACTTCTGCGTTTGCGTTTGTATTCAGTAGTGTGTCACGAATAGATTCCAGTTGCTGTGTCAACTTCAGTTCCAATGTGAGTTTTGTAGGAACTACATAAAACGAATACAGTTTACCGTTAACAAATAAACCAGGAAAGGATATTCTATTTACGAACTCGCTTTTAAAAACGTTTTCCTGGAAACACGAATAAAGGAAATAGATCAAAGAGCCTGTATAATTTAATGTAAAAAGCAGTAAAATTTCTTGCTCAGAAAAAAATCAGCTGCTCCCTACATTTTGACGAGTTATGGGAACATAAATATGTGGGAACAGCTGATTTTTTTCCACGATTTCAGGTTTGGTTCCATAGTAAAGTTGTTCATAATGATGAGTACAATGACCCCTTAAGAGGTTGTGCGTTAATGTTGTACATAAATTAAGTACTTATTCTCCTGAATAAAATGCAACAAAACAATGATAATAATGATAACGAACAGATTAATAATACTAAACTAAGGAAGACTAGATAATCCTGCTAGATCCTGCTAAGTTGATATTCTTTGTACACCAAAACCATACCTGAATTCCTAAGAAAAACTAAAGAAAGGACAAAAACAAATGAAATACCTCAAAGGTGACTCCAGATGCACTCGATGTGAAGAACATGACGGTGCCGGTTGGTGATGCGACGACGGATGCGGTGGTAGGGGCGGAGGACTACTGTGTCGGCTCAGGGTCTCCGGAGACACCAACGCAGCCCCCGCGGATGCCGGGCTCGGCAGGGGCGGAGCGCTACCGCTGGATATTTCGGAGTCGGCGCCTCCGAACGTGGCGCGGGAGACGTGGGACCCACCCGACATGTTGTTCGCCGGGATTGAGTAGCAGCTGTAACAAAAAGAATAATGAACATAGGTATGTATGTATAGATCGACAGTTGAACAAGAATAGTTTTTAAATGACGACCACGAACTGGAAAGTGGATTTGGACCCACCAGATGGAGAGCGAATCTGGGTAAATTCTTGGAAAGCGTTTGAATGCCAACGTCCTAAAATCAATTGTTTTGAAATCTATGGAGAATCTTATTGTACAGCTATGCACTTCTTCTGGCTAATAATAGGTACGATGATGATCATGTTCTTATTTGTATACTTGCATTCTGTAATCTGTGTGTGATCTTTATTCTATGATTTTCCAGGTGCATGCTGTCTCCTAACAGGTCGCTCAGTTGGTTAATGAGAGTACTGGCGCAGTGTCTGAAAGCTATGCTTGCAACAACAAGACCCAGGAGACCGCTTAATTAGTATTGAGCACCAGGTGGCGTTGTTGGCGGCCGGGAGTGCTCTCCCCAGCTCCCAGGTGCTTTGTATATTAAACTATTTTTACATCATTGTCATTTTAAACGTATTATCTGTTCTAAAAGTATCAGATGAAAATGTAAACAAACCCTGTTTAGGTTTTTCTACGCAATCACTCACTAAAGGGAATTAGTAACGTAGTATTTAGAAGGTTTTAACTTCATATCTCACTACTATTTCCTACAATTATTGCTTGAATAAAATTAATAAATTATAATTGAAAAATCAGTGACAAAAATCGAGGTTATAAAATTAATCTCAATTGTCAAATGAAAAACGTCTTGGTGATTTAAAATTAGAATTTCGGGTTTAAGAATTTCAATTATCAAATCAATGCACTCAATTTGTAAGTGTCACTACAAATTGGCATCCACAGGTAAGTTTTGACTTTTCAGGTATATTTGTTTACATTTTCATCAGATATTTTTGGAACAGACTATAATAGTAGGTACGACAGCGATAATTTCGAAAATCGAAACACCGATCGTTTCAATCTCCGTCTCGTTGTAACAATATTACATAGGTTGTAATAAACTAAGCGTTGTACATAAATGTTGATGATAATGAAGGTATGAGGGATGGGCACTTTATCTTGGTATTACTCTTGGTATTGTTAACATATTTTTTTTTTCTTAAGACTAATTTCGTCTTTATACATACCGTTACTTGAAAAAGTAGAAAGACGCCTTATTCATAGATTGAAAGTTACAGTAACAGTCTGTTTTCTTCAAACCGCCAAGTCTAGCCATTAGCAGTGCTAAAGCTAATGCATTAAACGTTAAGACTCCTTTGTCTCCTTAGAAGGAAAAAAAACGGATAGAACCCTCAGATGTCTCGGATGCTAAAAGGTTTGATTCAAAACCTAATCTCATTTCAACTTTAGTTAGACTTGGTTATTTAGAGAAGATTAGTAGGTACTTAACTACTGAAAATAATTAAACCAGACAGTTTATTTAAGGTGAAAGCGCCAGGATAGCCCGCAAAATTCAAATTTTCTTAGATTTTTTGCAATTTGCAGGTCAGTATTAGGTTGTATGTTAATTAAAATATGATTCGCGACCGTAACAAATAATTATGTATTTACATAATTATAATCATTAAAGTCATCAATACAACTCTCTAAGACCAAGTAATCTTATTGAATGACTATTTCATGAAATCTTGACATTTGAGGATTATACTAACATAAGGAGTTGTATTACTGTTTCTAATGATTATAATTCTGTAAATACATATTTGTTACGGTCGCGTATCATACTTTAATCAACATACACCCAGACACTGAGCTGCAAATTGCAAAAATCGTAAGAAAATTTGAATTTCGCGGGCTACCTTAGCGCTTCCCCCTCAATAAAGAAAATTCTCGTGACCAAACAAGCTTCGTTACCCATAAAGACAAAGACAAGTGATTACAAAAACTTGTGTTAATGCAGCGTCACTAAACAGTACAAAGTATGTGGAAGGCATTCTAAACTTTACTCTCTTCCTCCAGTACTTGGTTTTAATTAAAGAACATCCTGTCTCCTTTAATTAAAAACTAACTTTTCGTGTAACTATGAACAAAGGCTACCTGCTGTACCTGCTTTACCTAGGTAAAGAAAAGTATATAGGTACACCGTGCAGCACGAGCATACGGGTGATGCCTGGGTAAAAAAAAGAAATTCTATTTAGTCTGTCAGTCATGTAATAAAAAAATATTAGACACGTATTTTTTTGCTTTATTATATTAATAAAAAAACCGGCCAAGTGCGTGCCGGACCACACGCAATGAAGGGTTCCGTAGTTGGGAACAATTTATCTCAAAAACAAACTTAACATTGTAGTTAAAAACATGTTCTCCCGATATTCGTCACAGTCAATTCTCCAACTGAATTTAAGTTTGTAATCGCAATTTTTTTATGTGATAAAACTACATATTAACGATTTTCAGACTTTTTCCTTTACTCGTTCTGTGAGACCTCGCTTCTTGCCAAATTTCATGATTCTATGTCAACGAGAAGTACCCTATAGATTATGATTTATTTGCGAGTATAAATGGCCGTATACGAGTATACAAGGTGTAACATAAATAACGCACAACCTCTTAAGGGGTCATTGTGCTCATCATTATGAACAACTTTTACTGTGGGACCAAACCTGAAATCGCGAAAAAAAATCAGCTGCTCCCTACATTTATATTTGCATAACTCGTCAAAATGTAGGGAACAGCTGATTTTTTTTCGCGATTTCAGGTTTGGTCACATAGTAAAAGTTGTTCATAATGTTGAGTACAATGACCCCTTAAGAGGTTGTGCGTTATTTGTGTTACATCTTGTATATGTCGCATAAATGGCCGTATTTTTTTATTGCGTTGACTTAAATCTTGATTTTTTTAAAGCTCCAAGGGACCAGAGACCTTCGTATTTGATATTAATTTCAACTTGATACCTCCACGCGTTCCTGAGAAAAAGGATCTTGAGAAACTGACAGACAGACAGACGGACAACGAAGTGATCCTATAAGGGTTCCGTTTTTTCATTTGAGGTACGGAACCCTAAAAATTACTTAGATAAAACGCATTAAAGTTGGTGAGTGGGGGCTCGCTACGTCACAAAGAACTACGTATAAAATCTAGCAAGGCATGACGTCATGTCAATGTATCGCCGTAATCTTTTGATTACCTACGTAAAAAAGAAAAATACGTGTCCAATATTTTCTTATAACTACATGACGGTTAAAAAAAGTTTTAGTCCTCATCCCTATTTGACTGGCGCCTAAATTAGACTAGGTATGTTTAGTTTTAGCAAGTGCGAGTGATATTATAAGTATTTAATAAACGCAGGTAGAGAACAAACCTAGAGATGAAATTTCTGTTTATGCTTAGGAAAATGGATTTAGGTAGGTAGTAGAATGTACGGAAAGTCAATAACTTTGTTTACCAATTAAGTAACTTAATATCTTCGTGTTAAAACATATTATACTATGTAAATGAATATTTAAGTAAAGTAAACACCAGTGGTGCTATTCTGTAAAGATCCCACCGTGAAAATTTAGGTGAAGTGAGCGTGATGTGAACTGTCTTCCCACCTTACTCTACTAGGAATTGAGCTCACTTCAAGCTCACTTCACCTAAGTGCTCACGGTGTGATGTTTACAGAATAGATCGGCAGTACCTACATTTAGAGCATCTCCATTCCGCGCGGTGACAGTGCTTACGTCAGCGTAAATTGAGATATAATCCTCCAAATTCATCACCATTACGGTTCGTCGACGCTTTACGTAAGTACTCTCAGATATGGGCATGGGAAAATCAGGCAAAAATGGAAAGCCCCCACCGCTCCAATTTCACAAGGAATCATGCTGACTACGACATTTGGGAGGATAACTTTTACAGGGAAATATAAAGAGTACGCGAGGATTCCTCCCTAAGTGAGTTATTAGACGGGAAAACATTTGAGATACCTACGGCTGTCTCTGGACGAGATACGTGAGTTCAATGAAATTTTGAGTGCAGTTTTCCGCTTTAGTCTGGCGACACTTTGTACCAACTTTTTTTTAAATAAAATTTCAACACTGCGAAATTGCCTTTGGTGTCAAGGTGTAACTTGTGCTGGAATCTGATTGGTATTGCAGACATTTTTCTTCTGAAACTTTCGAAATTAACTTTTATCGAAGTCTAGACACTTACACGAAGTTTCAGCAGGTAAACTGTTCTTGTAAAGATTCTTTATCCCAAAAATGTGTTTTCACACGAATCGTATGGCCAAGATAAAGCATATAGGTACATAGGTATAGGCCACACTCACACACTTCCACGGTACCGAGAGCCGAGAGCTCCTGCGCTGACACACACATTCACAGCGTGTTTGTACACTTGTTACACACAAGTAAAGTGCTCAAGTTAAGTGCGTGTCGCTTTGTGAGATAAAAATACTGTAGGTACATACTTAGCCAAGTGTTTAACTATATTTTTTCTTTCTTTTCACTAATAATAATAAACTATCTAATTTTACAAATCCTATGCTTTTTTTTTGAGGTAGGACTATAATAATATTTCAACATTCACAACAGCCCGTAGATATATATTGTATGAAAATTACAATCGGAAATGTTTCCCATTGCAACTGTATTAAAACGTTATATTATGAAATAATCGTACATAGCATTCACAAATGGACGCCCTATCCCAACGTGCCGAGAATCCAATACCTGGTGCGAATACGGCACAACGACACAACTTCATAGTTTATGAACTCCGATGGCACTTGTACGGAATCTCAATTTCTTCAGACTTCCTATTGTGAAGTTTTGAAGTCACTTTCTTGGCATATGAATATATTAAACGTGCAGTCGAATTGAATTCAAGTTGTTATGGTAATTTACGATTAAGTAGTTACTGCGTAGAGGATATGTGATTATATAACAAACTGCCTTTAATGTGAGTAGATTATAACAGAGACTGTAATTTCCGAGTTTGTTTCGGTCTTTTTCTCAGAGTAGTCAGTTAGAAAACACCAAACTCATCTTGTTTTAAACATAAACAGGTGCATGTGTAAAATTTATTTTCTTAACCAATTAATACCACAATAATAAATATCGTTTTCATTTACCACAGGAGTCACCAAATCACGGATCCCGGGCTGGATCCGGACCACTGACCTATTTTGTGCGGGCCTTATGTAAACAGAAAAATTTATAAGTAAAAAAAAATTATTAAAATAAAATTTTTGAGTAATTTCATTTAGCCCGCGCTTTGAAACTTTGTACAATGTTTGGTTCAACATATTTATAAAGCAGCATTTTCTAAGATGAACTTCATTAAAAATATATTTCGATCTCGACTTACCGATGAACATCTCCAGGATTTAAAAAGGCAACAGCATGCACCAACTTTACTCCAACTTCAGACAGGTAGTTCAAAGCAAAACATTACATTAGATAGTAACAATTAATTACTTTGTTATTTTTGTTATTTAAGTAGGTACATAATATTTCTTTATTAAGTAATAAAAAAAACTATTCAGGTTTATTTTTAATATTGGTTGGTAGTAGGTAATCGTCTACCAAACGAACCGCCTATGAAACTAATTGGTGATCCCTGATTTATCACATTAAAATACGCGAGAAAACGCAAAGGTTTAATTAATAATTATAAATTACGATAAATTATTTCTCACTACATATTTACTAAGTAGTTTCAACCTAATTTTAATCACCTCATTAAAAGCTTCTTACTAAAAGCTCTTTTCGTGTCTCCTTCGGTCCTCGATATTTGGTCATTCTGTGATCTGTCAACTGAAACATGGGACAGTTTCACCAGACAACCATTGTTGTACCTACGTTTATAGATGGACAGATAATATATATACCTTCGTACTAATATACGCTAATTAAAACTGCCTAGAACCTACTACGGACGGACGGATTCTGGTTTCCGGATGACGGCAAAAGGCTCGCCCCCTGTTACATGAGACTTAAACATAGAACCTACTTATGAAAGTTTATTTGCAATAAAATCGAATCTGCTGTTTCAATTGAGTAACAGCTTGTGTGTGCCATTTTTTTTTCATTGTTTTCGAAAATTTTTGTAACATCCATGAATCAGAAATCATAGAACAATGGAAACAGGAAATATAACTCAAATGGAACAATCGACACTAAAAGGGACAACTAATACGTAATCGGATTAAATAATTCCAAGAAATTCTCGTTCGTGTGCACCGAAAGTGCCACAAATCGAATCAGCGTCGGCCGCTGGCTGGAGATGGGCGCCAGTCGCACATTTCCGCATCCAATATGGCCGCTTTCGATTTCCGGTCCCGTCTCCCGCGTAAACGGTTTACCTCGGATTACATGTAGCGTTTATTTTAATCAAAACAATTTTCGCCTCTTGCGCGGATCACGGATTAAACCTGCGTCCACCTGGATCGCTTCAAATTCGAGCACAATGTATGCAAATCAAAATAAATTGCTTGTGTTTCAAATATATGAGACCATCTGGATTTTTGCGGGAAGGCCACGGATAACGATATTTCAGAGGGATGTTGTTGATTCTTTTGTTGTAAGCTCGAATAAAAGCTCCGTGTTTCAGTTGTTTTGTTCGAATACAGTTTATTTACAAATATTTGGAAATAAAAGCTGAATTCGTGTGTTTTTTGGCAATTCTTCTATCGTAAATCAAAGGTCTATGAATAAAATTCCGGAACTCATAAAAAACGTTGTGTTTTATCGTTCGTTCTATTTCTGAAACAACGCGCATTTACATACATACATACATAATCTCACGCCTTCTTCCCATGGGGGTAGGCAGAAACTACAGAACGCCACCTGCTACGATCCTTACATACTCCTTTTGCCTCGTTTACATTCATACATCTGGTCATACACGCACGCCGGTTGCGAGTACTACGCACCTGACCTTTCTGAAGAACATCACCAATAAGATCACTATGTCTTCCTAGGGCGTCCTCTCCCGGCGTTTCCACTCCCATCTGCCGTGAAAATACCTTTTGTTAGTCGACTTTCATTCATCCTCTCAACATGACCAAACCATCTAAGCATACTCTTTTCAATTTTTGTCACTACATCTTCTTTTAAACCGCACCGTTGCCTTATCACATCATTCCTCGTACAATGCGCATTTAACTTGGGAAAAATAAACTATGTTTAATGTGTCCGAATAGACTTAATTTACAACTTACAAGATACCATAGACAGACAGAATCAACCATAAAAGGTCCAGAACTGATATTTTAGAAACTCCGTTAGTAATCACTGATCATCTTAAATGGCCTAAGACATGTTCTGGTTGCAAACGATTCCAACAACACGTCATTTGCAGGACCGTCATTTTTCGGTTCCAGGACCTCACAATATCTACGTCGGTAAAATCCTTTTGTTTTTACCGCATAGTAAAGAAAACTAATACCCGACGACCTTATGGAAAACCAACCAGTAAAGCCATCCCATCTATAGGTACAGTATTTTGCGTAGATCCACCTCATCAATCACATGAACCATGGAACAAATTCTTCTCACGTTACCTGTCATCCATAATACTCCTGTTACATCGTCTTCAATATTAATAACAATGTTGTAGACATGATTAAATCTGTTTTTCTTAGCTCGAGGCAGCGAAGGAGGGTTAAGAAAAGCGTAGTGATTTTTTATTATGGGGTATGAAAACTGCTGCATAATTGTTGTATTGCTTGTTTAGTGGCGAGTTAATTTATACGTTTAACTTTTTGACAGGGGTTTTGTATAACATGTAGCTGAATTGAAATATGAATATCATCGTCAGATGGAAACTGGAAAAGTCACGGAATATTATTTATTAAATACGTACACTGCTGAATTGCTGATGATTCCTGGGATAACTGTCACAGGATACCGTCAGGTATGGCGGAGTGACGTTCTTCGCAAAGTGGTTTGTTCGATAAATAATCTTCTACAAGTCGCTAGTCTTCTATATATTTAAAAATAGATGGATGTGTGTGTGTGTGTGTATGTTAGCTGTGGACTCCAAAACGGCAGGAGCGATTTTCATGAAATTTTCTGGAAATCTTCAGATTAGTCCAGCAGGGTGATCGTGAAGTTTGGTAGCGATCGGATCAACAATTTTTTTTTTGGATTTTTTGTAATTTTGCGTCATATTTTTTCTGAACAGTCACCTAACAAAAAGTACGAGGTTTGCATAAATTTAAGATAGAATTTCAATCATTATGTTAGTGTTTTTATCCCACGAATAGGATTTGGATGGAATTTGGCACACTAACCTAACAAAAAGTACTAGGCTTGCATGAATTCAAGATAGTATTTCAGTCATCCACCACAATTAGTTATCTGGCTATAGATAATTAATGCTACCCGTGCGAAGCCGGGGCGGGTCGCTACTTCATAGTATTATAAATGCGAAAGTGAGTTTGTTTGTTACGCTTTCACGCTAAAACGGCTGAACGGATTTGTATGAAATTTAGCACATGGGTAGACCATGACCTGGGTTAGGACATGGGATGCTTTTTATCCCGGTAGTACGTTCCTGTGCGATATTTTCTGACCTCTACGCGGGTGAAGCCGGGGGCAACAGCTAGTAAAATAATAATATAATATCCTTCCAACCGATTTTTGGTCACTGCGACCAATCACAACGGATTCCTCCGCAGGAGGCATTATAGTGCACAAGTGTGTGCGCAAACACAGGTGCACTCTCTGTTCCTTTAATCTTATAGTCCGATTGGACGCAATCCGACACGACTGGGGAGAGGTCAGGCTTTTCCAGGATTTTTAACCGACTTCAAATAAAGGAGAATGTTCTCAGTTCGTCGGAATCATTTTTTTTTTGTGTGTTGCCCGATTACTCGAAGACAGTGGTCACATTGTCATCAGGTCAGAATCTGGTGATGGGATCCTGCAGAATCAAGAGAACTCTTCAAATATTATAAGCACACCTACAGGTATTTTTTATAGTAACTCATGCATTTGCACCATTTGGTAAAGTGGAACTGTTGATGAAGACCACAGATTGTAAGATGGCCACCGGAACTACTCAATAATAGTATTTCACGGGTTGCGATTCGATTACTTTAAAATGATTGCTAAGCAAATTATGCTCGTCACAATGCATATGGTGAAGTGAAGCTGATGGTGAAGTACCAGGAGAACTCCTCAACAATTAACGTCCCTACATCGGGGAAAGCAATATTTTGTAAAAAAGTGATGAGCAGTTGCTATTAGGCTATTGTAACTTAGGTAAATTAAAAACCAATCCACTAAAAAGTGAAAAATAAAAAACTTTTTTTGCAAAAAAAAAACAACCGACTTCATAAAAACACTACAAAGTGAAAAATAGCTTTAATTTCGGAAATCGGTGGCAAAAACCTAAAATACAGATCCAAAGACACCGACTTCCGAAATTAAAGTTATATTTCACTTTATAGTGTTTTTTTGGAAGTCTCTTGTTTTTTTATCTACTTAGTGCTATGTCCTCTTTGATTCGAATTACATTTATTTCTTTATGTCTTGTCATCCTGTTTGTCACCGATACATGAAATAAAATATTGAAAGCTATAAAATTAATATACTTAGTTATTTAATTATAAGATATAATAATATTGGCGACGATGGACGCAGAACTGGCGCGACTTACTCGCCTGCGTACAGCTACGCGGCCAGCTTACAAGGTCGAACAAGTTCACGTCTGAAAAGTCTAACAAATTATGAACAAAAATTATAAATAAATAAACATAAAATATACCTAAATAGATCAGAGTGGCTGAGGATAGACCTTAGTGTCGTGAAATTGCAAAGATCTTTATGATGTTAGAATACATTACTAGAAGGAAGTATTTGAACTCTTATGAAAGTAGCCGCAAAGTTAGTTTGAATTACCAGCCAACGTCCATGTTCTCAGCCAAGTTCATAATGAAACCGGACGAGATAACCACGAATCTATTCCATTTAACACGAGAATATTAATGATAGACGACAGTAACTACCAGGGAACTGGGATCGAGGAGAAACTAACTTCTGAATCTCTAGCGCTATTATGTCGTCTGGTATCTCAGAAACTCGAATTCTATTTTCTAGTAGATATCGATTTCACTTACTATAAAATTGAAGAGGTTTTATTACATGCTTGGAACTGATGTCGTGGTTTTCAGACTTTCTGTTCGGCATTTTGCTGAATTTGCGATCGGGTTCGAAGATTTGTGTACCTAATCCTGTTTTTCAAGCTGAAGTCAAAAAGACATTTTATAATTATTCTAACTTGTCATAAGTAAGTATGTATGAAGTACGTACTCACAATAAAAGTCATTCAAAATAAAAATTAGAACATGTTTTAATGAAAGCTTTTTAGTTAAGCCTTAAACTACACAACACCTCTGCCATTATTCAGAAATTCGAAACTGAGCACGCAAAACAATACAAACAAAATACATATAGTTTCGGAGAACAATACAGAACTACAGGCACGATTTAAAGTTAAGGGGCAAGCGCCAGGGTAGCCTACGAAATTCAAATTTTCTTACGTGTTTTGTAATTTGCAAGTCATTATTAGTACCTATGTTGATTTAAATATGATTCGCAACCGTAACAAATATGATAAATATTCACAGAATTATAATTAATGATTAAAGTCATTAAGTCCGCCTCTGTACTTTTCTGTGCATGAAGTATTAAATAAATAAATAAATAATAAAGTCTTCAATACAATTCTCTAAGTCGAAGTAATCCTATTTCTTTGTTTAGATATTTATCTAAGTTTATTTGCTATAAAGCTTAATTACAATATACAAGATAACACTAAAATATAAAGGGTTTTCCAATAGGGACGGGTCGATGTTGACAGTCTGTGGCAGCCATACTATTTTGGTGGGATCTGTAAAATCTGTTGTATATTATGCGGTCAGTGATGCCAAATCACCATGGCAAGTTACACGGTTGAGCAGCATGTGCAAATGATAAAACTTTATTATCAAAATGAGTGTTCGTTAGTGCAAACGTTGCGCGCATTGCGCCCATTTTACGGCAGACGCGGTGGTCCTTCAAAGTCCACTCTCCAACGATTGGTGACTAAATTTGAGACGACCGGTTCGGTAAACAACCAACCAACACCTTTACGTCAAAGGAACGCCAGATCGGTCGAGAACATCGCCGCTGTACGTGAGAGTGTTCAGGAGACTCCGAGGCAGTCGATTTCTCGCCGTGCTCAAGAACTCGGCCTTTCGCAGACCTCAACGACACAATCGACATTCTGCATGAACGGTTTGAGGGTAGAGTTATCTCTCGCAGAGGTGACGTGAATTGGCCACCAAGATCGTGTGATTTGACTCCGCTAGACTTTTTCTTGTGGGGTTTTCTGAAGTCGCAGGTCTATGCCAATAAACCACATTCGACCGTTGCCCTGAAAGCCAACATAACGCAGGCCATCGCTCGGATTCAGCCGGATCTATGCAGCAGAGTCATTAAAAATTGGACCTCTCGGATTCGTGCCACCATACGAAGCCGCGGCGGACATTTGAACGATGTCATATTCCATCCATAATGGCATAAATGGGCCTTTTAAATAAAAAATAAATTTCGTTAATATCTCACACACATCTTGTTTTATTCAATTTTAACATCGACCCGTCCTTGTTGAAAGACCCTTTATATACTATGTATAAGTATACAATAAAAAATAAAAAAGGGGGAAGTGCTCATTGGGCATCAAAAATTCCTATTGAATGACGATTTCAGAAATCTTGACATTTGTATTACTAATTCTAATGATTATAATATTGTGTAAATACATGTTTGTTACGGTCGCGAATAATACTTTAATCAACATAGGTACACCCAGACACTGAGCTGCAAATTGCAAAAATCGTAAGAAAATTTGAATTTAGCGTGCTACCGTAACGCTTCCCCCTTAAGAGAAACTTTCCTAAAATGTTTAAACAGCCCACCAGTATCCGAAACCGAAACAATTCCAGGATAAAATTCGCTACTGCTAGTCGGTCAGGCAACTGAAACAGGCTGCTCTATATTTTTACTGTCGTTTTTCTACGCTTACCTTGTCGACAAGTTAAGATAGGACATAGATACTTTAGATATGCGATAATACGTCAAAGATAGTAACAAAAGATTTAAATATGTTGTGTAGTAGTTGTGAGTTGAGCTACACGATTAAAGACAAAATGCTTGCCCTGACTGGACATCACCCTAATTGCGTAACATACTTAAAGTACGAATCGGTATCATTTTGATACTTCAACAACATTCATTGCGATATTTACATTGTTGAGCAGACAAATTTTTCGAACATATGAAGGCGCAACAAGACATAGAAGTTGCTCGACGCACCGAGAGCGCCTGGAGGAGCTACTGGTCAATGAAAGATCTTCTAAAAGGAGATCTACCACTATGTCTCAAACGGAGAATTAAGAACATGTGTATTCTCCCCATTCTTACATATGGTGTTCAAACCAGGTCTTGGACACTTCAGCTGAGGTTCAAGCTCGAGGTTTGCCAGAGAGCCATGGAGCGCAGTATCCTGCTGGTTCGAATTTTGTACCGTAGGTATATGGAACACAACACTGCGCGCCAAAACCAAGATCACGGACGTTAACCAGAAAGCCGCTAAACTTAAGTGGGACTGGGCCAGACATGTCTGCCGCATGTCAGACGACAAATGGGCTAAGAGAACCACCGATTGGGTCCCACTAAACGCACTACGACATCGCGGCAGGCCGAGACGAAGATGGCGGGACGAGCTTGACTCCTACCGAAAGGACTGGCCGACACTAGCAAAAGACAGAATTGAAGAAGAACATGATCTGACCAAGAGTATATATAGACCATAGAAATATATTATTATCTATGTTCTGGACTTTAAAAAACACTTTGAACCCTGAGTCTGTTTCGCCATTTCTTCTCAGGGGTAGTCAAATAGGAAATGTCGACTCCATCTAGCTTATTTATTTTTTAAATATGTCTTGGAAAAGTGATTCCGACATCCTATTTTCAGAATGAACAATTTCATTTCAAATAAAATAATAATGAATTTATAAAAATGTTTTACTAATATGAAAGTTGAAGACGGTTAGTTATCGACGCCTCGGTTACGTGCTTTTGTTAGGTTTCTGTTGAAGTTTCCGATAAACTCGTACTTAGATGCCCTGTAAGTGTTGCTATATTATTTCAACCCTATAACCGCAACGAGCTTTCACAAGTTCCTTTTTAAGGTTCTGTAGTCAACAAGGAACCCTTATGTCCATCGGTCCGTCCGTCCGCAGCTTAGCTCAGAGACTCTTAGTACTAGAAAGCTATAATTTGGCATGGATATACATATTAATCATGCCGATAAAGTGGTAAAAGAAAATCTGAAAAAAAAAACATTTTTTTAGGGTACCTCTGTACACGTAAAGTGGGGATGTTTTTTTTTTCTCGTCTACCCCATGGTGTGAAGTGTTGTTGGATAGGCGTTTCAAAAATATTGCGGGTTTGTATAAGCAATTTTTCGATTAAGGGATCCGTTTCTGAAATATTAAGCTTTAAAATAATTCTTTCTTTCAAGCTAATTTTTGTTGGAGTCAAGGGTCCCCCCTCTGCAAGCTAAACGGTTAGTTTGGATATGTGAAAAAATTTACGGCAGTAGTATATCCAACACAGTTAAAAGGAAAACTATCACAGCTAAATAGGCTTTACAAGTTTACGAGTTATAGTCATCAACTTACATTTGCAGTTGGAATGTATGAGAGAACTTGTTTTTCAACTACAATGTTAAGTTTGTTCTTGGGACAAACCCTTCATTGTGCGTGGTCCGACACGCACTTGGCTGGTTTTTTGTAATTCATTTTGTTACTCGGAAAACAATCGTATCAAAAAGTGTTGAAGCTGTTCGCATGTTCGTATAATTAGAAAAGTTATAAATTGTTCAAGTGTTTTATTGTAGGTATCTATTGGACCATTAATCTACAATAGAAACTACAACAATAACTAAGATTAATAACGCATCACAACTGACAAAGTTCTAACCATAAATGAAACAACAATGCTATCTAAAATCTCGCCCAACTTTCAGCGCCGCTACAAATACTGTTAGATGCTAGATGTTTGTACACACTGTATACTAACACTTTCCCATATCAAGCTGCTATAACAACCACTGCTGAAACATTGAAATCTGCACCTTATCTTGATAACGATTTGATTTTATTTTGAATGGCAATGTTGCAGTGTTAACGATCTGTGAAGTTGTTAGTAGAATCGTAGTATACGTTCCCTTTCGTTGGCAAGCTGCTGGGCGGCCGCTGATCAATGAACGTCTGTACAACCAGACTACTTTCACGTTGAGCGTATTTTGAATTTGGAACGCTTTTTACTTTTTATAAAGGTTAACGTAATCCGGCCAGGTTCATCAAGTGGATTGTTTATGGAACTCTTTGATGAGTCAGAATATAAAACGTTTCTGGGAGGAATTTTAAACAATATCTAATTACATAAAGGGTTGAGAGTTGTGTACAGTTTGTTTACAAAATCAAAGTGGAGAGTGCTATGGATGCTTTACACTTACAGGAATGTTGCCTGATCACGCTTGGCGGAGTTTTTTTAATAAAGTTTTAAAAGACTTTCGACCATACAGATGGAACTTAAATGTTTCGTCTAAATTACATTTACACATAATGTATGTTTAGCTATAAACCTCGTAAGACATCACTGTAGCTAACAACCTTAAAGTAAAGGTACCTTGATGTGAAGAAATGACATCAGACACTATCAAAAACCTGTCCAAGTTAAAATACCCAGCCCAAACACCAACATCAAGTAAAAATCCAACACTCAAAGCTCTACAAATCCCACAATATAGCCCGTTCAAAATAAATATTTTAAAAAATATTCGTATAATCCTGAATAAATTGTTAGCGCGAGGACGTCTGTTCATATGCACAAAATAGAAGAAAAAAAAAAACACCAACCAACGTGCGAAGCGAAGAGAGAGCATTTCACACATTTCTCTCGACGTTTTTCTATCTGCAACGCAAGGTGTCTTGTTTATTTCGAAGACAGTACAAAGAACTGTGTTTTTACTGAAGGAAGTACAAGATAAGCTTTGTGGTGAAAAACACGGGATATCTTAGGGTGTGATTGGAGTATAGTGCCTACTTTTTACGCTGTTTGTGGAAGAAAATTATTATTTTGCTATTTTGAATCTACACGTGGTTTAAGACATCAAGATCGTGACCCAAGGTTAAATCATATCAAGCGCCCATTTATGGACAAGGTAGTAAGTCTTCTTTGATAGTTCCATTGTATTCGAATAAAGCACACTTGAGCAATCAATGCACACATAACTACTTTGAACTTGAAGACAATCCTTGTTAGTTTCTCCACGTAGATTTGTTTACGTAAACGTCATTTCAACTAAGCCTATCAGCTAATAGCTTCTAAATTCATACACTATCCGTTAAACATGCAAACAAAACATTAGTCTTGTTTATTGTTTATATTTCATGTGTAGCGTGCTTAACGTGCTTACATGTTTGTTTATTAGATATTATACATCACATAATACTTCGGCAATGTTGTTGAAACTACGAGTGGCGCTCTATTATACGTATTTCAACTTAGTTACAAACTTCGTCTGCATACAGAAAACAAGAAAGTTTAAAAGAAAATGTATAGAGATTAAGTCTAGAGTTCTTTCTAATATCAGGTAAGACCTTCCTGTGTTATGAATATTAAAATATTCGAAAGGGTCTTCCTGGACCCGGTGAAAACTCTCAGAAGCTTGGAGCCTTTCAGCGTCCCACTTAAGATCTTAAAGAACCCAATTAAATATAAAACGCTTATAAAAGGAAGCGTCTTTGCGAAAGGGAAATTTTTTGGCTTATAGTACAAAATGTAAACTCGCTGACGAAAATATAACCTACCTACCTACGTGTTGACGGCGCCGGTGTCTTCTGCTCTTTTTCAGGGATCATCAACATTTTTCTTTTTTAGCCAAATATGAGGCTGCAGTCTGTACAATGTAGTTACGTTCTAATGCCGCGGTTCCACGGTCCGCTTTCTCACAGGCCAGATCGCGCCAGGCCAGGCCGATAGGCCGTGGGAACCGTCGATCCGATGAGGCCTGTGATGGGAATGCTCGGCATGAGCCGTGACAGGCCTCGACAGGCATGGCCGCGCGCTAGGCCGTGACAGGCCTCGACAGGCCGTGGGACGGCGGCATAAGATTGCTAAGTTGGTGGGTAAATGTATCAGATTGTCAATAGTTTATTCTAACCGGCCCTGCCATCTCCTAGCGGAACTGAAGTATAATTAAACAAAAATACTATAAAATCAGTCATTAATAAGTATTTCATTAAGAACATTAGAAACATAAAGTATATATAAATAAATAAATAAGCATTCCTCATATTTATGTGAATTCAAATAATGCTGGCACTGCAGCTTTTTCAATCAAACCTACACAATTATGTCCGTAAGAATATTTAATATACGCAAAACATAAAGAGAACCGACCGGCGGGGTAATTACCTAACACACTAACAGTAGCAACGGCTTTCATTTTGACAGTTCTACAACATTCATTGCGTTAGGTATTTATGTGCGTTGTTGAGCAGACAAATTTTTCGAACATATGAAGCAATATCCTTCAAAATCATTCAGATTGTAATTGATAGTGTATTACGCAATTAGGGTCCAGCAGGTGCAGCTTCCCTGCGAACACGACACTCTTTGGTAACTATATCTTTAATAGTTTTTTTTTTTTTTAACGAAGTTATCCCGACTGGCGACCTGGGTGGGTCCGTTTTGCGACAAAGTTTCCTTAACTTCGCTCAGCCTTGTCTCTTATCCTTTAGCTTGTTGACTCCGTGTCTGCTTTCACGAAATCCCGCCAACAGGTCTTGGGTTTGTTGCCTTTTGGGAGTTTTGATTCATGTTTTTTCTTACAACGGACATTTCTGATACGTTTGTTATTAATTTCAAAATCTCTCTCTCTGTAGAAACCTGAGTTGTTATTTACTTAAGTGTTTTTGATTTATTATCAGCCTAATGTTTCCAAAGCTAAGACTTGCGCCTACTCTCTGTTTTTTTAAATGTAAGTAGGTACCTACACACATCCAAAGTGTCTAGGGATCAAGTACGTTTTAGAGTATCACCGAAATTGAGGATTATTATTTTAACTTTTTTGGACCGTTATTGATTCCTTTTAGTGAATTTCACTATTTGAATATAGAATTTTCTTTAAATTTTTATTAAAAATAGAAAATCAACTGTCAACCAGGATTCCTAAAAACGTGTGTAATAGCGTTTTTACAAAACCATTACAATTTCTAAAATTTGTCTGGAAGTTCATTCATAAGGAGGAGGAGTAACAATGGTTTGGACCGGTATTTGGATCGGTGGAAGAACCGATCTCATTTGGAGCAGGGCAACCTCAATGCTCAGGTTTATGCGGAGAGGATTGTTTCATACGTGATCATCCCTTTGCGAAGCCGGTTGGGTGATTCGTTTCGACTAATGCACGAATTGTCGTGCATTGGCACGTCCACACGCGGCTAGAGTCGTAACTCGCACTCTTGCCGATGCTCGCATCAACTTTCTGCCGTGGCCTACTCAATCACCAGACCTCAACCCAATTGAGCACGCATGGGATATGCTCCAAAGAAGAGCTCTGCCGAGTATGGATACCGTGCATACCCCACAACAACTTTTTGCCTTGTTAAAAAGAACGTGGGCGGCCATTCCTCAAAATGATTTTGATAAACTGATTTTAAGCATGCCAAATCGCTGTGATTGTATGAATCTTGTCAGTGGTGGAAACACAGATAATTATTTTTTTTATCTTTACAATTTTCAAAAATCCTCATTTTTGCCTTGTTTTGCCATTTAATTGACGACATTAACTTAGGTTAATTTCCCACAATTTGCAAAAATTGCAAGTTTTCTTATTTTTTACAAAATATAGGGATTAGTTGTTAACTTACACATAGGAATTAAAATAAGAAGCCAGTCTGGAAGACTAGATTTGGTAAATATTAATTAGATATTTTTTTATAGTTAAAAATGTAATTGATACCTAGACATTTTGATGTGTGTATATATTTTATCTTCGTGTTTGCATTTCTCCTTGTTTAATTAACCGTACACGAGTTAATATAAAACACGTCATTTAGTCCTTCCAAATTCGCATATATATTGTAAATAAATTATCACTATCACACGTCCACATAGCGTGCAACACTCACATACCATTGCATTTTAAAATTAATCGTAGCCACCCCTGTCAACAGCCCACGACGGGTCAACAACCCCGCCTATTTAGAACGAACAATGTTTATAAAGTTAAAGGAATAGCAGGAAGTAGGGCGAGGGGCAGTGGGAAGCGGTCTTAATCCTCCATTCAACTGTTTTTGAATTACAACACGTATGTATCTGTTGTGTGCACTCGTAGGATGTCAGCTTTATAATGGGGTAGCAAGTAGAGTGACGTATTAATGTTTGCGTGTTGGAAGCCAAAGGTTGAGTGCAGATTACCGCGGTAAGTGCGGTTGCGCGGTTGTGAGTGAATCAACTAAGTGGTAAGCAGTTCACGTGGATGACGTAGGCGTGAGATGTTTTATAGAGCACTGTGGGGGAGTATTAATACGATTTTTATAATCGTGAAAATTCGGATCACTTTCCGATATGAAAAAATTAAAACAAATGAGGGCTGTAAATCCTGCTAACGCAACTTGCACCATGCAACCAAAGCCTTATGCATAAATTCGAAACCTATTTCAACAAATATAAACATACCTATTGTTTTGTCTACCTCAACAAATATACTGCTATTTGCCTACCAACGTAACGTTATTATTCAAAACATAGCCAAAGCAAACAGCAAGTGTAAACTAACGCCTACTAAAGCACGTAGAATTTTCGTATTACTCCCGTTTATCAACCGTACGGCTACAGGAAAATATTCCAGTAATAACTACAAAATTAGGTTGAAACTCGTTAAAAAGCCAATGGGCGGTGGAACGAACCCTCAGGGAACGGTGCTTACAAAATACACATGCATACTTTTTGGGTGTCGGAAAGCACGTTCTGTTTTCAAATATTTTGTTTTTCTGGAGACGAAAATATCACTCTGCCTGCTTTACGTGCCAGATTAAACTATGCAACCTCTTTCGAGGGCTTGCCTCTACTCTTTTCGAGCAAAATTTTTCCATTAGATGTCATTCTCTTTTCGAAATGGATCACCATTTTACGTCTGGTGACAACGGACAACGACGGAAATCGATTGTTTGTAGAATAGTTTATTCGCTAATTAATAATGCAAACTTAAGCTACGGTGAACAACCGATCGATGCGACAAACTGTCGAGTTGCCTACAGTACGTAGAATTTGTACGAGTTGCATTGCACCATATCGACATAACGATACGAAACATTGAATACAATTTCAGTGCGGAAAGGGATGCAAGCAATCTATCATTGCAAGTCAGATTCACTTTGAAAGCGGTGCGAGATTAGATTTCTCCCATTTGTGAATCTGCAAAACGGACGAAAATACAGCAAGGATAGTGAAACTGGACGGTTTTTGAATGATATATCGTTTAAGTACTATCTTTAAAGCATGTGTGTTGTTTTAAGTAGTCTACGAAATGTTCTCGTAAAAGGAAATGTACTTAAAGTCTTGTTATATCCCTTGAATGTCAATTAACAACCTGCTAACTCCAATGTACCCAAACAAAGGTTGCATGCTTGCCTTATCTTAACTTCCTTACTAACCTTTCAGGCTGAACTGTAACGATCACAGCTTCGGTACAGCTAACAACGCCATTCTCCGTAATCTTCATTGTAACTATCTCCATCAAATCAAATCACTTTTTTTCAAATTCATCTAATCCAAAACCTGAACATTATTATTACTAACAATGATTAATTCTAAATAAACTATTTGATACGACATTTTATAATAAAGACCTAAGTGAAAGTTAGAAAGAATCACAGATAGAACGAAAAATATATGAAAAGTACACGCAAATTCGTCGCAAGCGCAGTGCAGACTGAATTAACCGCCGTCGTCCCCAGGGGATTTACTGATCTAACTCGATGATACTCGGCTGGATTGCTGCAATTTCGTGCTGCTATTATTGCAGGCATGAGAGCAGGACACCGGTTCTCCGGCGAAATTAGTAAATAGTCACTTGATGGGGCCAAATGGGCAGTGCCCGCGGCGTTCGGCTGATATCGCATCAATTTGTGAACTTAAACTGACGGACTGTTGGTATAATATATGAGACTGCAAAATGTACCTACTTAATGAGTTGTTAGATATACTAATATTATAAAGAAGTATTTGTGAGTTTGTATGTCGGGGATCTTCGGAATTACTGATCCGATCCCGAAAATTCTTTCACTAATGGGAAGCTACAGTATTGCCGAGTGTCAAAGGATTATTTTATGTTAAAACAAGAAGTTCCACGCGGGTGAAGTCGCGGGGAGAAACTAGTGTGTGAGTAAGAGTAGTGTTGAGTTAGAATACAAATATTTTACGGGGGGAAGCTGGTGTAGTCGCATAAACCATTGTCGTCTGATGAAAACACTACCTAATGCAATACCATCAGAATAATAATGAAACCAGCCTTACCTTAGAATCAGCACATTTTCTAATCTTACCTATCGATACACACTTGACAAATAAATGTGCGATATATTTATTTGTCAATATTGAAGGTAATTCAAATACCTAGTGATACTATAGCTACCACATATTTAATTAAAGTAGATCCCACAGAGATATGCAAAGTTAGCAAATCAGTACCAACCTATGTAAATGGGGAAACTCTAAGATGTATTTTGGGATCGTATTTTGCATTTAAATTAAAATTATTCGTTAATATAGGACGTGTTATGTTCCTTAGACAACTAAATACGGAGTTCACAAGTATTCCAATAAATCCTCGGTACTTCAGGTAAATGTTATTCTGAGAACTGTAAGTACCTAGTGAGGAAAAGAATTTTCAGGAGGTCGTTGGCAGATTATGAAAGCAGTAAAATTCTTTGAAAGGTAAGCAAACAAGTGCTGAAGCTTAACAGAGTGTTGTTATTGAAACTTTTTCATTTGAACAAAATCAATCGTCTTCATTTAGCTATTTCCTGAAAACACTATTATAAGTAGCTTCATTCTAAAAAAAAACTCAATATCTTGACGTGTCTAAAAGCAAAATCATCGAAAATATCCTTACGACATCGAAATATTTTAATGACCATCGCAATTCCGAAAACGAATCCGACCAAAACCACATCTCGCATACGTCCGGAAAGTGTCAAATTCGCGCCCATTCGCACACCACGTCACGGAAAAGTTGCTAGATAGTCGAATATGGTCGAATGTCACATGTCGCATCACGCGACTCGATCGAAGGCCGGTGGGGCCGAGGGGCGGCTGGAGGGAAGTGCTCGGAGGATATTGTCGATTTCAATGCGCCGGAGACAACGCAATCTGTGCGGCTATGCGCACAACATGCAGTTAAGGGCTCGGAAGTTGTGTGGGTTCATGAAATAGAGATGTCATTATTTTTTTATACCAGCCTGTTACGTACTCTCCCACTGACTCCCACTGCAGATCAAAGGCCTCTTCTCATACAGAGAAGGTGTGAGCAAAGATCACCACGCTTTCTCAAGGCGGATTGGCCAAAGCAGACTTACTTATATTAATGATAAGTCCAGATGTCCGCACGATGTTTTCCTTTATCAATGTTAGTGATGTCTAAGATAAACTTAGAAAGTAGGTATATTTGAATTGATAGCCATTATAATTGCTTCTTTGTTTTATCATCGCGTTAGTCTTTGAATTGATTGACAATTCTTGCATGCTCTTCTTTGATTCAGCAGCCGTTCGTTGCAATTAAGTTTCCTTTTGTCATGCAAACAAAAAAGAAGGAATTTCCATGACATTAATCATGCTGGGCTTGTCGGTTTTCAGAAACCACTTAAATTCATCTGTTTTTCTAAATCAATGACATAGAAACTTCATTTATGTAACATTAATAAATTAGTAAAGTATTATACTATGTATTTAGCTCATAAGTCCCATTTTGTGCAAATTAATTTATTATGATGTCAAGTTCCACGAACATCACAATTTCCCGTAGGTAAGTAAAGATAGTTTATTTTCATATCGTGAAGGGAGATAAGTTGGTTGCGCTACAAATATTATTTACAACAGGACTACAGTCACTACAATCGCAGATGTGTGGCGAACAGTTGGAGAAACCCTATTCTGAAATAGTTTCAAAATAAGTACTGGTCCTTATAAATACACCCACTGTGCTGTTTTTGTTTATCGATGTAATTGGCGTTTTACTGTACTTTTCTTTAAGGAAATGTCAGTCTTTAAGTTCACATGCACCCAAGCTTTAAAAAAAAAACGATCTACGGCACTTCGAAATCAAACTTGCCTTTTGACAGTGACAGACGTAGTAAATAGTGTAAAACTTACTGATCACTTACCGTAACGTATTATGGTAAGTGGTCAGTAAGTTCTACACTGTTTTGAATATGACAGGCCTTTGTCTGTTTGCTGTAAGTTACCTTTCCTTTTGCAAAATTACCGACATATAGCACACGGCTATCTAGCAATCGACAATGTTGAAAAGGACAATGCCAGAGACTCTATAGAGCTTTGACCCATTAAATAAATGTTAGTTTACAAGTATGCCAAATGTAGCATTCTATTGCTGCTTTATTAGTGATAACTAAAAACACGTTTAAATGTCTTTAGATTTTGCGGTTTCTGTTTAAATCTAAGAACAATTATTTAATTATTATTATTAGGTAGTACCTTAAGTTTAGGTTAATTGCAGTTATAATTGTAGAAATAATTAAATAAGTGCTGTATATTGTTACAACGCTATCCTAGGATGTTTGGCTATGAAAGGAAGGAATGACATAACACCGACATCAACCTTAGTAATAATTTTGACTTAGAACATAATTGTAGTACCTACATAGTAGAACGTAGTACCTACATACCTGTTGCAAGGATTTCCATTTTACGAGAAGTGTTTGCAGTGCAGATTGTAATGAAGACACAACATGTCTTTGCATCCTGTCGACGCACAAGTGCCAATTTAAGCACCTCAACATCGTTAACCAAGTCGAAAGCAATGGTCAGAATCCGTAGCAAATTGCACAAAGTCGGCGAGTAGGCGAGAGCGAGTCCGTGTACAAAAGCGAAAATCGTCGTGAAAATATAACAGTAATATCGTTCATTTGCGAGAAGATTGACATAATTCAAAAAGAGCAATTTTTGGTTATGATGATTTAAAAGTTTAAAATCAGTGGTAAGAGTGCGACGAAGCATAATGTTCACACCTTTCTAATTTCCTCATTTTTAGGCTTACTATAATGAAGTAATTTAATAATGGCCGTATTCACAAAATTGCTACGTTCACCTGTATAACTCAAAACTGATGATTTTTTAGTTATGTCATCCTTGTTGCAAATGAGCGATATGATCGCAGAGAGATTAGGGAGCGTAAAAAACAAACAACAATGCAAACAGAACAGAGCGAATGTCAATGAATGACTTTTTGACATAGCTAATATTAGCACGTCAATGACGTTTCATTACACCAAATCACCTACTAGGGCTCAAATGCGAAATAATGATGAGAATATACATTCTTAATAATATATATTATTAAAAAACATTATTTTCATGAACTATGTGTATTTAAACCAAATCCATATTAAAATCCATTCATAATACATTAATAGACTCGTATTATTTTTTTATGAAATAACTCGTTTTGTTCCACGTGTATACTTACTAAGTATCGCAGATAGTCGCGATATAAACAGGAAATGGGCCTTGGGTTTTTAAATTCCTTTTATCATTAACTTTTTAGCCGCATCATTAAAAGAATAATAGTTAAGTAACCAAGGGTCCTATTTTCATGCGATAATTTTGATAAATTTACATTTCTTGGAAATTAATGTAAGGGTGGGGCAGGATCTGGCATTGTCATTTCAAGAAAAAATAACGTATTGGTTATGTTTAGTCACCTCTGTACAAGGTTCTTTTGCTGCGTGGTCAAAATTAGAACTAACGCCGCCATTTTGATTTTCAATACTTTTCATGCACAAATGTTTTCTAACAGTGCTCCCTTGTCAACGTCATTCGAGAGCGCCAAAAGATCCTGTGACTTTAGCTTAGGTTTATAAGACACGGGTTTGACTTCTCTATTCAAATCTTTAATCTTCTCTCGCGATATGGTAGGTACCGCGCAGCTCTAGAATAGGTGCTCCATCATGTCAATATATGTTTTATAGAGCTCGTGCATCCTGTTCGGAGGAGGCGACGCAGCGGTAACTGCCGGGAGCAAGGAAGTGTACAATGTAAGAGGATGGTACTGTTTAGTCTACCTACGTTTAAATATAGATCGCCGTTTGTCTAGGCATCTGGATTGGTCGTTGTAAAAAGAGCGTGGTAGCACTGGCAGCTGTATCTTCCGTCCGTCTGAAAACGTTGAGCCAATTTGTGTGCCTGGTGTGGTGTCTATGGCAATGAACGGGATCGTTAATTGTAATGGGCAATCCAGGGGTCCCTGTTCAACAATGGACTTGTTACACGAGGTAACAGAAAGATGATCAGATGAAATGATACTAAGAATATATTGTCAATACCTACGGATATTTTTTAAGCCGTTTTGCCGTTTATTTATGAGGAAACTTGTATTTGTCAATCCACAAATATAACATCACCTTTATGATCCTCTTCGCTTTATATTCACATCAAAGTGAATCTCATGTCACTAATACTTAATATATATCGATAAATACACAAAGAAAAACATTAGATTTTGAATTTTGTAAAGGTGTTATGCTGTATTTGTCACCTTAAGCCATTCCTCAAAGGGCGACAAGTGTTTGCTTCGAACTCGTAATCCTTTCACACGTACAAAGGCATTTTGGACCCTACTTCTTGAACAACAAGTTTGATATTATTCTACGGGTCTGTTAAAGGATAATTTTGTTCACATAAATCGCATCGTTTAGGAGCGGACGGATGTATTCGTTACGATAGAAGTGGATATTTACATAATATTTTATCCGGTTCAAGCAACTTAGAAGCTAACTACACATCCTAGCAAATTGTTAATAAATAGATAAGTGAATTCTGTAGTAGGTACCTAGTTTGTAGGACACAAGTTCTACAGACCATGAGGTCCTGGGTTCGATTCCCGGGTCGGGCAAAGTGTTATTGGGTTTTTCTTTCTGTAATTTCTCAGCAGCAGCCCAGAGTCTGGATTTGTGCCCGGTTGATGGTAATAGGCTCGCCCCCTATTACATGGGACTAAAACATAACTGACGAAATCTCTGTGCTGAATTGTCTTAGTTTGTAGTCTGTCTCTGTAGTCTGTCTCTACTTATTAAAATAAAATAAATGTGGGTGTATACTATTGGTACACCTCTGCAAAACCCTTGGGGGAATAGAGGCATGATGTTATTTTAAGTTCTACAGATAATAGAAAAAAAGGTGGCCTAACTAGTAGTAAAGAACAAAAATACGAAAATACATACATACTTACATAAACGTCAACTTTGGAGTCTTATCAATCCACTTCGTGTTAACAGCAATCCTAAATCCTAGTATTTCATATTTCATTAACTATCAATTTAGACTAAAACACATTCCTTTCAAAGCCCTAATCTACACTACTGTTGGGGCATAATCCGCAATTGATGCCCGAAGCGTGAGGCAGACGTCTCACGTACGACCCACGCTTCAAAACTACCGCCGTACAACTCAATAAGGCGTAGCACACACGCCACGCTCGAGATGTCTCCAGGGCCCTCCAGCATACAATGGCTGCCCGACACCCAGACTGTCTGCACCTACCTCTATATATTGTACTAATGACGACCTACGAGCTAATTAGATGTAGCTAGCACTAATTAGACCAGCTTGTGTCTGATCTTTCGGAATTAATTCATTTTATATTTTGTTCTGTCATTACGTAAGAGTGGGATTTGTACTTACTATGAAGCTGTTAATGAGTTTTTAATCATTTTCGTCATTGTTCTGAGCAATCTTTATGCTCACACTATTTTATCGCTTGAAGATGAAAAACATCACCTAATTCCCACTACTACGAGGCACACTACTAGCCGGTTTGTCGAGTGAATGTGTTTATGACTTAGGTACTAGCTGTGTCCCGCGACTTCGTTCGCGTGGATGTCGTAAGATACACAACATACTAAAGTACCAGCCACATTTTAATAAAACTCCCTGGTCCCCCGACCCGTCGCGTTGAAAAACAGACACTTCAATTTTATTTATTTGTATAGATGTATACAAGGTGTAACATAAATAACGTACAACCTCTTAAGGGTCATTGTACTCATCACTATGAACCACTTTTACTTTGGGACCAAGCGTGAAATCGTAAGAAAATATCAGATGTTCCCTACATTTTGGCGAGTCATGCGAACATAAAATATAACTGTAGGGAATAGCTGATTTTTTTTCGCGATTTCAGATTTGGTCCCATAGTAAAAGTTGTTCATAATACCAATTGTACTCATATACAATGACCCCTTAAGAGGTTGTGCGTTATTTATATTACTCCTTGTAGATAAACACCCAAACTGATCGACATAATTATACATATGTTAGTAGTGTGTGTTGTGTCTTATTATATGTTAGTTTGTAAGGTATGTGTATGTGTATATGGGCCATTGTAGCCTGAAATAAATGTTTTATTTATTTATTTTATGAACCGACTTCGAAAAAGGAGGAGGTTCTATTTTCGACTGTATGTACGTTTTTTATGTAGGTAGGTATGTCCACCGATTTCTCCGTCAATTATGAACCCATTTAGAAAATTCTTTTTTTAGTTTGAAAGGGTGGGGGGGTTGGGGTTTGAAGGGGGGGGCTTCTGAGGTGGTCCCATTGTCACCAAGTCAAATTTTATAGGCACACCTATAGCCCTGATTGCTCAGGAGCCGGATGTTGACATATTTATGTATAGTAGTAAATCTATGTTCAATGTTTGCAAGAAGTTTTTAGTTAAATGTTATGGTGTTGGCTTTCTGCGCGCTTTGGTGTTTACTGTAAGAGTAGCAAGCAATTGTTATATAAATAAATAAATAGCGATTTGGGTATTTTTGTTAGTAATTCGTGCATTTGCTCTCGGAAAGCACCATTTGGTGAAGTCGAACTGATGATGAAGACCACAGATGGTCACCGAAATTACTCAATAATAAGTATTTCACTGGTTGGGATTCGATTACATTAATATGGTTGCTAAGCAATTTATGCTCTTCACAATGCATATGGTAAAGTGGAGCTGATGGTGAAGTACCAGAAGAACTCCTTAACAATTAATGTCCCTGCATCGGAAAAAGCAATATTTCGTAAAAGACGATGAGTAGTTGACATTAGGCTATTGTAACTTAGATAAATTACAAACCGACCCATTAAAAAGTGAAAAATAAAAAACTTTTATACCAAAAAAAAAACCGACTTCCAAAAAAAAAAACTACAAAGTGAAAAATAACTTTAATTTCGGAAGTCGGTGGCAAAAAACTAAAATACTATTTTTAACTAATATATATAATATATTTTTCACTTTGTAGTTTTTTTTTTGGAAGTCGGTTGTTTTTTTTTTTGTAAAAAAGTTTTTTTATTAATGTTTTATGTAGAAAATCACAGCCGTATCACATAAATCATACTTGATATAGAACACGTATCAGTATTAAATAAACAAAGTTGATGGCAAACTGTTTACGTTATTAATTCAAACCGTGTAACTCAAGATACCTTTCAAGCGATACATTATTTCAACATATTGATTCTTAAGTGGTTTCCACAACAACAAATGGAGGAAGAACCCCTTACATTTGTAGCTCGTATTTCACTAGATTTATTTTTACAGGCGCTAATATATCACAGACAAGGACCAAAATAGACTAGCTTCGAATCTGGTCCTGCGATACGAGTATTATCTCTCTCACACGGTATTCCCTATTTTCTCACAGAAGGTCTGTCAAACACATGTGCGGACAATTAATCAGGTTCACAAGGACGGCTAAAGACATCTGCCTGTACCTTTGTCCAAATGTCAATTAGGAAATGGTTACAAACTCGATAGCAGAAGGACCAAGATAAATGAACACTAGCAATAAAAAGCACCTGATTACCGAAGATTTAAGAGACAAAGAGCTTCTTGAAAATCAATCGACGAAAGCTTGTAGAGATACTCGTAAAACGTGGATATTAAGGAAAATGTCGCTTTTTGCACCGGTCCCCCCCCCCCCCCCCAACCCGCCTGCTCCATTTTTGCCAAGCCAAACTTAGAACAAGTTTAGATCGTATCTTTAATTAAATTATTTTACTTAGGTACTTACTTATCACTTTCAATTTATAACGAAAGCAGAGTGAGTTTTAAATAAAGCACCAGTCCTTTTTGTTTATATTAGGAACGTATAAGATTTCAGTGTTAACTGAATGAATTATGACATTAATCTCCTTTTGTCACCTTTGTGTTCTTCACTTTGCTATGAATAAATCTTTTCAAACGGTATAATAATAAACCTTATCCCAAGGACAAACGTTCGCTTTTATTAAAAGAATGAAGGAAGGTTTTACCTAAGAACATGACTGTATAATTATGAAATAAATCCCAAAATAATAATAAGAATTAAAAGCCCATATTTCAGTAGCGATATTGTAAAATCTATTCGTGTTCACGATCCTGGTGCCGATTAAGTCAATTTCAATTAACTTCAGAAAACTATAGTGTCGGGGCGCAAACGTACGGAGTGCTATCGACTCTAATGTGAAGTGGCATTGATTGCGCCACCAACACTACAGCGTTAGTTTTCGAGATCTTAACTGACCACATAAACATTTACGACTTTTCAATTGGTTCACACATAGAATGTTTTCAGTGTAGTTCCGATTTATTTAAAGTCTGTTTATCGTAGTATCATGGGGGTATCTTATATTAGTTATCAATTCGATATTTATGTAGTATATATACGAATTGAAATATATCTTTAACCTGAAAATGCAACCTATTTTTGCATTTTCTGCCAGACATTTTTCAGACTGAATCGCATGAAACATTATTTTTCGAAACGCGTTATGTCTGTCATGGAGGTGTATCATGTGTGTGTCTCATGTGAACACGCCTGTATTCCTCGAAAAGGTAGACAACAGTTGTGATTTTGCTGCTCATATTCTATGTCCTACGTATAAAAATACTCTGTCTTGGCCGTTATCAGCTTTTAAGAGCAAAACGCAGTTTACAAGTTCACACCCCTCTGTTTCTCACAGATTGTAAAGTGTCAACACTCTGCCATGTCACATCGTACTAATTGTTCGTTTAGATTAGCCAGCCTTAAGCCAGCTCTTGTTCAAAGCTGTCAATGAAATAAAACCGAATGGCGGGCATAATGGTTCATTAATTCGTTTCTCAACGTTTCATGAAGTGTCCATTGCAGCTTCATTTGTATCTGAAATGTTGCACTCAGTATAGAAGAAGCAATGAGTTGTTCTTTTTGTTAATGCAGATGATATTTTCATTTTATATTAAGTGATATTCAATAGCCGATGAGATTTTACTAGTTTAATAACGCTTTCAACCAGCGATTTTTACTTTAAAGCAGGACTAAAATAGTTTACTTATTCGAGAAGCTTGGATGTCTTATAAATTAATTACATCCTTTTAAAATTCAGACACATGCAACAACTCTACGAAGCGAAATAAAAATCAACATGAAAAGCACTTGATAATTTTCACTCAACTAACGCTTTAACAATACATATCTGCGCTCTCCAACGCGGATTAAAAATTTTCAAGCACTGTTACGCAGCCACTAGTGTTGTAGGTAGATAAGTGAAGAAAATGAGAGGAAAAACCTCTGCTTTTATGAAGTACGAGGCGTTAATTATACGGAAGCCTTCGCGACCCATCAAATTTTATGTAGGTAAGTCGTTTGCGCTGAAATTTTCATTTTAAATTCGCCGGATTTTTGGGTTATTTGTCGGTCCTATAATGTATGATTAAGTTCATACTCTCTTTATCAAGCCCCAAAATACCTTCATTTGTATTATCCATCAAACAGGTTAATGGATAATACTTTGGGAGTAAAATATTTTGGGACTTAAAAATTTATATTTTTCATAAGGAGATGTTGGGATTTTTACATTATAATAATAAAATAAAAATAGCGTGTACTTTTATTTGTACTTTTTCCTTACATGAGCGTACAAGCTCATGTAATAGATTAACAATTCCTTTTGCAAATCCCACCAGTGGTGACATATTACAAGTCTGCACAAAAAACGCAAAAAATCTGCCTTATGCTGTTGCTGTGTTATTTCAGCGCGTGCCTTAGTTTTTTGGTTTCGGTAGTAAAACAAATCCTCACGTATAATTTGTCATGTCCGTCTGTCCGTTCTACCGGACCTTCCATTCGTCTACGTTTTGTAACTTTACACCCATCTGTGTGTAATTAAATTCTGAAAAATATGGACATTTTATATTATTCATTATGTTCTTGACTATAAATGTGCCATGCCTACTGTTACATTAACTATTATTATAGTAGTTAAGTTGGTATTATTTTATAGTACCTATAAATACTTTATTTTATTACTAGCTGTGCCCCGCGACTTCGTTCGCGTGGAAATCGTAAGATACAGAATAAATATACTAAAATAACAGCCACATTTTAATAAAACTCCCTTGTCACCCGACCCGCCGCGTTGCATCATCCGCCCGCGCTATTTGTTCACAATTTCATGGGTTTTACTTTTTTTGCGCAGAACCCTAATTCTTTTTCTAAAATAAAAGTATCCGAAGTTACTCCTTGTAATATTAGTTATCTGCCAGTGAAAGTCCCGTCAAAATCGGTCCAGTCGTTTCGGAGATTAGCCGAAGCAAACAGACAGACAAACAAAAATTTACTTACCTAAATCTATGCAAATAAATTTTACTTACCCACTTACTTATGAAAAGAATTATATAAACTTATGTGAATCAAAACTTAATTATACAACTAGGTTCAAAATGTAGTCGACATCTTAGGCAGCTTTTATTCACATTAACCTTAAATGTGCTTTACCCGCACACCGCATGAAATAACCTACCGTATATTTACCCTTTTTTATGATACAAAAGTAAGCATAATCCCGCGTATAAGTCAAGACATGTTGCAAATTGAAAGGCGCTCCTTTCGGCAACATATTCTAAGGCATAGGCTCGCTAGATTCCGGCCCACTGAATATGAAATCAAACGTCTCGTATCGTTCACATCAATTTCCTTCACATGGCCTCCCATATTTTACTACCATTTTTTTTATTAATTTTTATTTTTTTTACCTGCCGATCTATTCTGTAAAAAAAAAACTCACCGTAAATCTTAGATGACGTGAGTTTGAAGTGTGCTGTCATTCCACATGATGCTAGGGAATACTACAGATTGACACTATTGACAGCTCAATAGGGATGATGCCTGGGTAAAAAAAAAAGAAATTATATTTAGTCCGTCAGTCAGATAATAAAAAAAATATTAGATACGTATTTTTTGCTTTATCACATAACATAACACCACGCCTGGTTTCCCCGAAGGGTTAGGCAGAGGTGTACCTATAGTACACCTACATTTCGCCAGTTATGTTTAATTCCCATGTAATAGGGGGCGAACCTATTGCCATCTACCGGGCACAAATCCAGACTCCGGGCTGCTACTGAGAAATTCCAGATAGAAAAATCCAATAACACTTTGCCCGACCTGGGAATCGAACCCAGGACCTCATGCTCAGCAGTAGCACTTGCGACCACTAGACCAACGAGGCAGTCGGGGTTGCTTTATCATAATAATAAAAAATTACTTAGATAAAACGCTTTAAAGTTGGGGCGTAGGGGGCTCGCTACTTGACGGGGTCCGCTAGGGCCGATGCCAGCTAGGGTTGCGGGATGTTCGAAAGAGTTACCGTGGCCCCGGCACAGGCAACAGAAGGAACACGGGTGGGTTTTAGTCAGTAAAAGTCTGACACGCCCTCCCGCTCCGCCCAGAGCGGGAGAAGTCATTTGATGATTTCCCATCCACAAAAAAAAAAAAAAAAAAAAAAGGGGGCTCGCTACGTCACAACTAAGTATAAAATCTAGCAAGGCGTGACGTCATGCCACATTTTAACTCAATATATCGCCGTAATCTATAGATTACGTAAAAAAAATACGTGTCAAATATTTTTAAATAATCTACCTGACGGACAAAAAAAATTTTTTAGTCATCATACCTATTCAAGCTCACTTCAGCTAAGTTTTCAAGGTGAATTTTTTACAGAATAGAGCGGCTTATATTTCAGCATTAGGACCTTGGTCCTTAAGATACTTTCGCTCAGAAGGACCAATTTAATAAAAGCCCATCGTCTCGGCACGAGAAATTGAGTTGGATAGTTTTAACAACGTCTCAAGTACCCGGCCAATAAATACAGTCGAATCAATTATTAAAATCTGTAGACCGAAGCCACTCCAATGCGGATCTTAGCATCCACTTTATCTCATTATACGAAGGAATTTAGTATCAAAGGCATTAATGGCATCTTTAAGCGCTTATGAGAATCCCTGTTCTCTTAATTACATTCCTTTGTTCAGGTGAATAGCTCAGGTGGGCATCTTTTTTAATTATTCGTTGATTATTAGCTAACCTATAAAAAGTAAATAATTTACAATCTAGCTACCTATTGTATTTCGACAAAATGTGAAAGGTATTTTATAACACATAAACCTAACATCACGGCATGTTTCCCCTAAGGGTTGGGCAGAGGTGTAACTATAGGATATATTCCCGTTGTCCCCGTTAACCGTGTCCCCGTCTCGGTATTTTTAATCATTTTATTAAATTATTATTAACAAGTAAAAACTAAAAACATTACGACGGCGAAGTTCCAATACCTCCTAACTGACATTTTTCGAGAAATTCACTTTTTTATCGTTTTGAATTTAAAGGTGTTATTCGCATGTTTTAATATCAAATTTCTCAATTCCTCGAAAAATGTTAGTTAGGAGGCGTTGGCACTTCGCCGTCGATTATTAGTAGGCCATGTCCCCGTGTAATGGAGACAACGGGAATACATCACCTATAGTACCACCACATTTCGCCAGTTATGTTTAAGTCCCATGTAATAGGGGGCGAGCCTATTGCCATCAACCGGGCACAAATCCAAACTCCGGGCTGCTACTGAGAAATTCCACATAGAAAAACCCATTAACTGGGAATCGAACCCAAGACCTCATCCTCAGCAGTATAGCAGTGTACTTATTTTATAGTTACCTACAAACCTCATCTTGTACACTTTTCATTCTACCTAAACCTAGTTTTTTAGCTCTTCTTTTCTCTGAGTTTTAGACCATGCATGACATGTGCTCATATACCAAAGCGCAGAAAATAAATAAATTTAAATATTGACTACCCCGTTATAATTCGAAAGTAATAAAACTGAATTTATAATTTATTTATTTATTCTTCAGAAATACTTCATAATCCGAGAATACATGATACCCAATTTAATGCTCTGATAACTTTAAAACTATTTATATGTAAATTGTCTACCACACCCAATCATTTTAATCAAGTCAGCATAAAATTATGAAAATGGTCTTTTGGCCTTTCGGTCCTTTGGTTCTGGCCTCAAGCTTTTAAATCAAAGGAAATATCTGGTCAGTTTAACGTTAAGACGCTGTAAATTAAACGCTGTAAGTTATGTTATAAAGAAAATTGGAAAAATATGGGGGATACCTTTGCCCAGCAGTGAATAACATAGGTAAAACAAAAAAAACAAAAAAATAATAATAATAAAATCTAAGTTTGACAAAAAATTTGGAAACTTTTAAAGATTTACTCACGAGTATGGAGTACCTACCTAATCTAGACGAATCAACCAAAGATATCATTGAGACAAAAGACCAGTAGTGTTGGTAAACTGCAGACTAAATCAATTTCCTCCGGTCACGTGGAAAGCTCAGATAAGAAAGTGAGACAACATTGACCCAATCGTTCGAAAGGGGTGGCTCGTGGCTCATTGTGACACCGGTGACACCTTATCTATCGAGCCATCTCAAACGGGGGAAGTTACGAACCAATTTGTCGTAGTCGTGAAATTGGAAAATTCAATTTCAGACGTATTTGCTGCGATCTACTTTGGTTGTAAAAATAGCTCACTGAAGCTGTTTTGAAGGTTTTTTTACCTGTGTAGGAGTAGATGTTGGCTTTTAAATTAATGAGGAGTGTTAACTGTCACTCACACACATATCAAGAGATTGTATTTGGTATGCATCAATGTGAATTTTAAGTTCTTCACAGTCGCGTGAAAGCATTTAATCAAGGCCTACATCAAACCGAATATTTATGTATTATGTGTTATCTAGCCTTCTTGTCACAGTCATGACGTGCAGCTGCCGACTATTTCTGTTTTGTGCTCGTGATTGTAATTATGTAGACCTATTTTTGACCGGCCGTCCGGCGGCGAGATGGGCAGACGACATTGTTACCATTGTGGCGGCATATCTACATCGCCACAAAGAAACGCGTCACACAAAATCCTGCATCACGCAATCAGAGTTTACCGCGCGACTAGCATATATACAACATCCCGACATCAACCGTCGGGCAATAATCCGATCCAGCATGTCCCATTGCTGTCCTCTCCCAGCGACGCCCTAAGCCGAGGTCCGTACCCCACAGGGGGTGCCCTTAGCGTGCAGTCGCTTAGCTTTTAGTCTTAGTTTTAAGCCTGGCTGGAGGCCTTAATTTATTGAGGCATCCACAGGAAAGCCCGGTTAAGCAGTCGACAACCTCCTATAGGTTGAACTGCGAGATGCCATTCCCCAAAAACAAAACTCAACCGTCGGGCAGTAGCCCACCAGATACAACACCCGTCTGGTCAGAGGATCCTCCCTTTTCTATGGAGGATGAGTGAACTTTACATCCTGTTCCTCATGCCTCTATACCATCACGGGTAGAACCTGGATGAGGCTGGGACAGGAGCGTGGGGATTGGCACATGAAAAGAGAGGCCTATGCTCAGCAGTGGGTGAAAATGGGCTGTGGATGATGATGATTTTGTTAAAATTTTCTGATTACTCTTATCTTTTTGTATGCACGTGTTTCTGTGACAAATAAACCTAAATATTTTGCTTTCATTCTTTCTATACAGGGTTATTTAAATTGGCTAGCTAAACTCCGCAGACGCGATGGGCATCGACGTCTAAACATGATAAAAAACATGTTTTTGTGGGGTCATCGACCGCAGTTATTGTAGTCATTTGAAATATCAGTTTTTTTTGTGTAAACTTCACAGACGTGATGGATAAAATATAAGAAAACAGTTTTTCTCAACTCATACTTCTAGTAACAACACGAACACTACCTACCCTAACCCCACCCCTACCCCCCCCCCCCTAACTTGTTTCTTTTTGTGTTTGTATTCTCTTTTTTGCGTCACGTTTACCGCAAATAAACGTATTTTCTTTCTTTTTTTTTCTTTTAAAAGCGATCGTTGACCTTTAATAAAAGCATCAAATCATTTTATTTTATCGTGTTTAGATATCATACCCATCGCGTCTGCGGAGTTTAGCTAGCCAATTTAAAATAACCCTGTATAATGTTATAAAAGCGGTTCTTCTTCCCCAGCCTGCAAATACCCGAAACAACGGTACTGAGCTGAAGCGGAAAACCAAGTTTGTGAACCAGTTGAAATGTAATTACTTACTTAAATAATTAAGTCAGCCGATATGCCAAGGCTTTGTTCGAAGAAGACTTGGCACAGATTTAAAGTAGACAAGTGCTTATTTCTGTATATGTTGAATATAAAAAATATCATTTATGAGCATGAAAAGCAATATTAACATAATACTGATTTTCTTGAAGTATATTTATACTCATTGCAAGTCTCGAAAACAAAATCAAATTACTTTTAAGTAGGCCAACTTTTCCTGTAAACAAAATATCATCAAGCTTATAAAAGCTATTTTTCTTTATAAATAACCAATGTTCTAACAATAGAGCATTGTCTATATCTCTGTAGGTATTCCGTTTGTAAAACCACTTATTAATAATGGCAGAAGTCTCATTTCACATAAGTACTTCTCACGATATCTAAGACTCTTACGGTCCACTTAAATCTGTATGGTTCTTTCCTCAGAAGACCATCTGTCGTCTGCATGGTCCTCACATGGTCTGACCAAGATTATGACTGTACCTCTGAGTTTGTTACGGTCTTTCTTCTCAGAGTAGTCGTATAGGAGTTGCCTTGGAAGTCTTTAAACAGACTCCGGACCCACCTTGGCCGAAGCAGGGAAAACCTGTTCAGGTGGAGATTCATAGACGACTCCGTCTTGGAGTGTAAATGTGGTGTTGTTCAACAAAAGATGGGACACTTAATATCATGTCCTGTGTATCCTGTCAGCTGCACGTTACAGGAACTGATGGACGCTAGTGATGGCGCCAAACTCGTAGCCGAATTCTGGGTCCGGAGTCCGAGTCTTTAGATTGTCATCGACACGCTAAGAAGAAAAGTCGTATAGGAAATATCAAACTAATCTAATTTTAAAACATGAGTTACTTTTGACGTCCAAAATACAGAAAAAAATAATATAATTTATCATCATCATTTATCATTTACGCAGAATTTCTTGAGACGCCGCGCACCGTTTCTACTGAATTATGTGATCAACCATGGAATTGGGAAAATTCACTGCTCTACCAACCTTAATCTCTACCTAAGGTAAAAAGACACATTGCATTTCATCTGATGCATAATTCCTCATTCGTCAATGGTTCGTCAAAAATGGATGTCAGACTTCTTGGGCAAAAGATCAACAGGCTTCAAAACATCTTTGGTAAACACACCTACCTATCAACTACGAGATTTTTAAAAGTCAATGCGGTAAACCTTCTGAATTAACTTTTTTAGGGAGGAACAATGTAGCCAAGTCGTGGGGCGACTCGGTTTCCGCTACATAAAGTCGCGAGAGGGCGCCTCCATCGATCGGTGAGGTTGGTTCCGTAGTACAAGAATGTTACTCGAATGTGATAAAATGTTCAGGTTTTATTGAGGAGTTATGTGAGATGTGGGAACTGGAATGGAATAAATTGAAATGTAAATTATTTGAATAACATTTTTACACGTGGTTTGTTATCTTATAACATATAAAACACGCGGCATTATTGAATTTTACTTAGACAATAATGTACGAAATTTAGCGCTACACTACAATAGACTTCTGCTAAGCGTTTTCGAAAAGTTTAAGCGGATCCGAAAACTAAGTAAGAAATAGGTACATATACCTAAAACTCTTCTCTTATTTATCCACCAAAATAATACACGAACAGTCGCTACTACAAAGTTAATGTAAACCCGACAGTTCAAGCTCTCGACAAAGCCTTAATCTGTTAAGAAAGTATTAGCATAAACGAGATAGCCTGGCCAGGACGTGAACAATGCAGGCTAACTGTCGCCACCCCCTTGCTTAAATTATACAGGTATTGTTCAAAGTGGTATAGAACCTCTATGTAGGTTTTTGTTAAGGATACCATAAGGCATATTGTTCCTATATTGTTTTTATAACGTAGCATAGAAACGCTGGAAAAAATATTTAAAACACTAGATCTGGTTTTACATAAACAAGATTATCTAAAAGAGCCAAATACGCAAATAATATAACTATGATTATAGATAGATAGAATACTCTTTATTATGTACACCATAAATATTACAGATATAAATGTAGAAACTTTACAAGGGGTGACACAATGGCCAATTATGTACTCTAGAAAACCATTGACGGGTGTCTACGTTTATTAAAAGGACGCAAATTAAGAATTGAATCCCTTGAAGCCTCATGAGCTCCGAGATTGCCCGTGGATCACACTGTACTACCTGCAGAAAGGAGGCCAAAAGAAAAGGAAGATAGGGGCGCGAGCAAAGCATGTTGGTAGGTACTTATGGGAAAAACTTTAACAGAATTCTCGCATGCAATTAGAATAATAAATACTTGAGTGCGACAAATGTAAACCATTACAAACAAGAAATTAATGGCTAGAGCGAGGGCCTTATTTTTTTTTTCAAACAAAATAACTAATTCTCAGTCGGCTTTTGTTTCGAGCGAAAAAAATCTAATAAACGGCACCGCGGCTCCAAAGACACCCATTTCTTAACCAAGATTTATATGTAAATGAAATTACAACGTGACGGGAATTTTCTGATTTTTCTCAAGAAACATCAACGTCACTTGAATGTTAAAAACGGAACGAATTTAAGATAGGTTCTGAAGATTTATTAACGCGTAAAAAAACTTGGAAGGAAGTGGAAAATTAAATTACATTGAATTAGCGAATCTTTACCGCTTCCTCTCTTCAAGCTTTAGCTTATATAATTCGAGCCGGTAATAGATTTCTCTCACAAAGCCGACTACACCGAAGGTACTTGTCATAATAATAAAAGACGAAATAACCCGACTTTGGCATCTTCAAAAAGTCACAATAGTCCCCATAGTGCTATCTGCAACAGGAGTAATACCCAAACAGCTTCATCAGACCCTTAGGTCCCTCAACCTGCCACCGGAAGCTGCAGAAGGCAATGATTCTCAGTACATGCAGGCTCGTAAAAAAATTCCTACAATGTGAGTCGGACAACTCGCACCATTACTCCCGCTCAAATATAGTTTCTGTTACCATACAGTCTACTGCGGAAAACCAAGCAGTATCCAATATTACTCCCACACTTAACCCCACTGATGAACACTTGGCTTAGGACCGTGCCATCAGTTCTACCAGGCTAGGCCGAGAAAAATAACTGAAGACAAACAAAAACATAATAATAGCCGTATCTCTACGTTGACGTCGTGGTGGGGCTTCCGCGCTTTGAACTCTAGGTCTGTGCCGGTAGAGTTTAGTTTGCCGGAACAGGTCTAGAGTGAGGAGCCAGACCAAAAGAGATACAGAAACCCGCAGGGCAGCATGTGGCGAGCTGTTGGGCAGTAGCGACCCCACGGACCCTATCTCCCGGGAGAAGTCATGTTCCTCATCTCTGGCTTGCCTTTATTGGCCGGCGAGAGTGAACACTGACGAAGAACTAACCTCCCATGTTGCCCCCTAGTCGCTACGACACTATGTGCTAGCGACTGTTTCCGGGTACCCATTATTGAGTGTGCTAGTCACCCCCTACCATTTTATCCTTGTATTGTATTTATAAAACATTGGTCAGGCAGGGGCCATAGTCCTTCCATAGTTTTAGATAACCAGTCTACTTTAGCCACCCAAACCTATAGCCCAATAATTATTTTTGTTTCCATATCCTGCAATAGTCCTACACCAACCGAGGGTTGTCCTTGGATGCACTTGCACAGTGCGTACAGGGATAATCGTCGGTTGTTGCCTCATTTTCATTGAAAGCGTCTAACGGGCCTCTGCGCGTTGGCTTCGGCCCCTCGTACGCCTTCCACAAGTCCGGGACCCCAGGGTCCCGAGAAATGTCAAAGACCTAAAATAATAATAAGCCTGATATACCTAGTGGTGGTGGATCGAATAGAGCGGCAAACAAATCAAGTATCTTGACTTGGCCCGCGAGGTTGTCGACATGTGGGATGTGAACTCAGCGATCATTGTGCCGATAGTCGTATCAGCCAATGGCTTAATTGCCAAGAGCCTCGACCAACACCTAAGGAGGCTCTCATTGGGCAGCTGGATTAAGGGCTTGATTCAGAAAGCGGTACTTCTGGACACGGCTCACATTGTTAGGAGGTTCCTCTCTCTGGAGCCCTGACCGCCGGTAGCTTGGATCCTGTTCCCGATACCGGTGGGCTACTATAAATGTTTTTATAATTTTTGTATTCTAATATTTAAAAATATAATTTATATATATTTAATATAATAAAGGAAATAATAATAATTTTAAAGGCTTCTTGTAAAGAGCACACGTGTTCTGCGGGAGAAATTCTAGACTAATCTGGAATCACCATCAGTCTAAGAATCCTATTTTTTGTCACGTTTATCCATCAATTTAGCTAGTATAAAAATTTATTACAGTAATTTAATTATTTCCCGTAGTCATAAGTTTTTTTTGTTATAACTAGAATCACCTCAGAAAGTTTTCCTAGCTACAAAAACACTGCCATTTTATTGATTTTCACACCTGATTGTTTGACCAAAGTCGGGACAAACAAATGAAATTCATGCAATATGTGTTCAGTGAATCCTGTCTGGTAATGGCAAACAAACCACAAATAAATAATAGGGCTGGCGCAACACAATTAATTGGTCAGACAATTGGTCGAATAAATTTTCTTTATTAAATTGATTTTCAGAACTGGCTAACCAATACGCACCATCGAATAGTTGAATGCAGTATTGGTATTTCACACCAGAATTTATAGTCCCAAAATAGCTCATTAATAACTTTACTGTTAGTTCATGTTGTTGTGTTGTGTGCCGATATTGCAATATAATGTAGGTAGAATATAATCAGATACCATAACACCAGATACATACACACAAACTATGTCCCATCTGCTATACCTTCCGCCAGATAACCGTGGAATAAAAGTCGTTGACGCCTTCTACCAATGTATTCCAATATTTCAAAACGATACGAAAAAATGTTAAGGCAGTGTCGCTAACACGATCAAAACAAACGTATCGCGCATGGCATGTTTTTTTTGTTTGCATGACTTTTTCGTACAAGTGGGGTTAATGACTTTTATTCCACCCTTATCTGGCGTAAGGAGAGAGATTTATAGAGTTTCCCAAATGTCCGTTCACCACCCTTGACAGTCTGAACAACGCCTCTGTCGCAATACTCGTGGCCTCCTATTGGGCCCCAACAGTAAAGGCAACATACATAGACGGCACTTTTATTTGCGATTCTAGATATCATCATAATAGCGAGCCCCCATACTAAAACCCTGAAATAATAATACAGTACCCAGTGGCTGAAAACATAAAATAAGCCTAAACAAACATTTTATTGCGCCCACAACTCTATTTTATGTTATCCGTAAACATTTGGTTCCGCGGATAAGTAGATACGGAGAGTTTATGAGAATATAATATATTATTTTATGTGATATAAATAACAGGCTACCCAAAAGCTATAAATAGAAGGGAGTATGCAGGACTCGGTATAAATTCATTCATAAAAATTATCCAAACCTTTTTTCAGGTTTAATAAGCTGTAGTGCCAGATTTTGGGAACCGTTCTTTCGCTCATAACCTGACGATCTTAATCTTAGAAAATACATGAAGTATCACAGTCATACAATACCACGAATCCACGATACAAGAAAGCTTCCTGGATACCTTACTGTATCGATTAAAGGTTAGTGCAGACTGGCGCGACGCGACACCGGTAAAACAATTACTTTATTGCATTCCTCAATGTATATGCTTAGGTGGTAAACATTAGCTAAAGAACAATCGTGGACCCTGTCGGGCACAGCAAAAGAAAGATAGTAGAGAGAGATAAGGACTTATTGTTTATCTTATTAAAAAAAACATTGTGTATTTTACATGAGTTTTAAACCAACTTCAAAAAAGAAAGAGGTTCGCAGTTCGCCGGAATCTTTTTTTTTTTTTTTTAGGGAATCATGTCATTATTATTATTTTATTATATCGTTTTTGTCTGCACGAGCCTTTAAGCATTCATTTATGTATTTTATGTCAACATTAAATTTGCAAAGTCAACGTTACTCAATCAACGCTACCGCCTTACAGCAAATGTTTACCGGTAATTACCGAAGTGAAACTCGCGTCGAAAGAAGTCAGCATTACCATACAAGGGACAGTTTCGCCTAGTCACTCGGTATAAATAGATCCCTGCGGTACAACGTTACAATGTTTGATTTATGACGCCTGATAGCCTGTTGAGTAAAATATTATGAAGGAGGCGGTACGATGGGGGAGGACTATACGTAAAGTTAATTTTGACCGTGAAACTGCTAAGGTTGTATTGACGGCTTTAGAAATACTGGTCCATAAATCACTTGTTTATTTCCGGCTCGAAGGACCAAAAAATATTGTATCTTCAAATATTTTTTTGGTCCTTCGAACCGTCTCTGTACATTATAGCTTTAGTTATGAAATATAGGTTTCAAAGTCAAGGAATAAGGGTTGGTAAAAATGTAGATGATGTAGAACAGATATTTTTGTATAAATTTACATTCCTAAAGCCTTAGCACTTGACCTATCTAACCTATCGGTACCAAAGTTATAATATTATCTACTTTTTCGATAAATAACAAACTTTATTAATGGAACGGAACACCGTCCGGTGTAACACTTCCTATAATAAAGCTCTATAAATGAGTGACGTAATAATATTCTATTCGGCTTTGATTCATCAACGATGAGTCAACGAAACCCGAATTTTTACTCACTCCAGTCACGGGTAGTCATGTGTCAGCCATTTTTGTTGCTTAGTTATAAAACACACGTGCTCGAGCACTTTTAATTTATACCAACGGAAAGGTAGGTACTTATTTTTATCTACAATTTTCCTTAGGTAGATAAATAACTTGTTAGACAGCGAGGCGGCTTGACTTCCTTAAATACGCTGTCTAAATATAAATACAGGAGCAAACGTCCCATTCCAATACAGAAAGATAAAGCTCTTACGCCGTCTCAAAGGTCAGAGGTCGACTGTAATAAAAACAAGATTTTAAAACAGCATCCGGAGTTGTCTCATCCTGTCCCACTTAAGAAAAGACCAAATTGATTGCCCAAAAGTTTGTTACAGGTTGAAAATAGTGTCAAATTCGTTATGTAAGTGTCTTCTATAACATACGATAAACGGAGATCTCAAATTCATCACCTGTCATGATAAACAGAGCACTCTGTACGTTAACCCTTTCAACGCAGCGCACTCCCATTTTCTAGTAATCTGTCAAAAGCCAGGCTTCAGCTTTGTGTGTAATGGAAATTTAATCGTAACTGAACGCATGTTACCATTTATCTGCCAGTCAGCTTGTATTACCGTGACTTTTAATATGATTTAGATAAATCGCTTTTGAATGGGAACGACGTGTGTGTTTTCGTAAGTAGGAGCTTAAAGTTACAAGTCTTAATTATTCGAATCGAAGTATTTCTGCTGACGTAACTATGATGAGATCGTGTTGTTTTGTATCTAATAAAAAAATAAACTATACGTACGAGTACTAGGTAGAATTAAAAACAAACAAATTGACATCAAAAGCAAAAGGTGGAATTAGTAACGTCAGACCGAAACAAACCCAATTAGAATATAAATTGCAAACATATTCAATTTATTCAGAGATAAATAAGCCTGTGAGGCCTACATTTGGTTTTATATCTATTTATCCGCGGCATCTCGCAAACGACGAACCGACGAAATTTGAATAATCACGACGGCAGCTGTGCAAGCTACGACCAAGAATATCGTTTTATGGTAAGCTAAGCTATGGTAAGATGAAGTCGGAATCCTAATGCGAGCGCGGATTGCCCACGTTTGTGTGACAGAATCCTGCTTTTAATTTGAAGCTCAATGTAATGGCAGAGAAGGGTTGGATTAAATGATGCAAAAACTTGATTGATGGTTCACATTACCAGTTACCTTTGTTAAAAGGGATGTCTAAATAAATAAATATCTAGAAAAATATGTTACGACTAGTTTAGAATATACACAGAAGGCAAGGATGCTGAACATAGGACACAGGGAATAGGGATATGTATGACACACAAACGTCAATTTGTGTTTGCATCCAAAACATTCCAAAGAATCAAGCAACAGAGCACATTTTTTTTAGCGCGAACTCCATTTCAAAAGGAAAACATAAGGCATCTGCTACATAAACGATTCATTTTTAATGTTGTCCAATAAAATGTTCAATATGATGTAGATAGGTCTTGTCGGTACAGTAGCAGCTGTTGCAATGTGTTCCTCGGCCCCCGTCGGTTCTTCGGCCGCCGTCCGCCCGGTGAGCCCCAGGCTTGATGCTCGGGACGTTATCACTAAATAATGAGATAGAGAAGGTACACTACTTGCAAATCTTGTTGCAGCCTCTGATGGACAAGATTTAGATTGTAAACGAGCTATACCTGTACTACCACTTAAAACATGCAATCGGATTATCACTGCCTTGTTGTTAGATGACACGACCGCATTCTGATTGGTAACCAGTAAGATCTACACGGTTTACGATAGACCGAGCAAGCAGCATGGTAATTTGGAAGACGACATAAAGAGCAGTAGATTGAAAGACGTAGAACTGGAAATGAAGATGAAGGAGACCAAAAGCGACCAAAACAAAAGTAGAGTTTTTATTTACGCAATGTCTTTACTTGCTCTTGTGATATGGTTCTCGTTGCTGGCTGACAGTCGTCTTTTGTTTTCGTTGCTTACATATTTAGTATGTATGTATCTATGTATATAGCATATCTATCTGTGTATCTATTATAGTATATTGTACTTATATACTTTTTATTTGCACCAAGAGAACATATAATGTCCAGAAACTTACTGTCTATTCTAAGGTTGTCTGGAAGAGAGCGTAGTATGCGATAAGGCCGCCAATTGTATATTTTGTAATGTATCTTTATGTAATATATAATCTGGCGTACCTTAAAGTATATATAAATAAATAAATAAATGTCTAGTGGTCCTTCTGTACTTTCTATATTTTAAGACCATTATGTTTCGGAATAATATTCAACGCTTCCCTAGACAACCATAGGACCACACATTTGAGAACTTTCGGCTATTTGGGTACCCTGTTAAATGAAACAAATGAGATATGATGCGGTCACGGAACGTTACTGCAACAACTTAGTTTACGCCAATTTAGCTAAAGTTGGCTTTATTAGCAAAGTTAGAACATTTTCCCGAATTTCTTGTGTAAGTATTATTTATCGTACAAACAGGATCTTGTGCTGTGAACTACAAAGTAATAATGTTAATGTTTTATGTTGTTCGTACTTTTTAATCCTTCCTAATATTTTGTTGAGAAGTCTGTAGACTTTGTACCGTTGTCAAAATAACTTTTCTTCGACGAAAAGATAAGAAAATCCAAGAGCGATGACCAGAAACATACGAGTTTGTGAACTAGTTTCCTCCCTTAAGTTAACTTCGCCATCGTCGTTCTGACATATCGTGCAATGATTGAGATTCATTTGGTGTTTTTGCTGAATAAGGAAAAGGTGGAAAAAAGATTGATGGACTCGAACGTGTTTTTGTGGAAACTGACGGGACGCAAGGAATTTATAAAATAGTCTTCGGATAAATCACAGCGTTTTTATTATGTGTTTTGGTTGTATTCTTTGATAGCTTGCTAAGGATACCCGTATGATTAAATTGTATTAGAATCTCAAATGTTATCCTTTTATTTACCGGAAAACCCTAAAGTATTGTACGTCGTAAATAACTTCTTTACCCGTTGACCTGGGACATAAAAAACAGACCTTTAGCGGCTTTTTCGTCCCACGCAAATCGTAAAAGTCACTCGAGGGAATCGTTTCTGTTTCTTACTAATAAATAGACCATAGATAGGCAACATGGCTCGGCATGGTCATTTTAGCTGGTTAAAGCTGAGCTTTTGTCCTGATATTTAAGTTCAACCGAAATGAGATCTTTTTTCAATGTCAGCAGCCCGAACCAACCTTGCTTTTCCCACACCACACGAGACGTGTATATCAAAAGCAAACAACGTCAACCTGTGTTCAGAATATTACACATTTATAATATGTTGCAGCCTTGCAGCCTTGTGGGCTACAGAGTGGCAGCGTGGCGGTCTACCACGACCGTCAGCTAAGCTAGCATGCTTATAATAAAATCTCATTTTATGCTAATATCGGCGCGGGCGATGGCAACTATTTGTGCAATTTGAGCAGTCCAAAGTGCGGAAGGCAAATAACTGCTAAATATTCATGCTGCCGTTATGTTGTTGGGTTCAGCAGTTTTTAATGAAGGTGAGTTTGTGGTATGCACAATATTAGGGCGGTTGGAAGTTTGCGATTTCTTAATGGCATGGTAATTGCTGCCTACAAATTGTAGCGAAAATAGAAAAGAAAACGCTTTTCACCACTTTAAAATTTACATATAATTTTGGTTTTAAATAAAAAAATAAAATACAGATTAACTTTAATATAAAAAGTAAAAAAAAGGAATAATTCGAATACAAAAAAGTTGCTAGTTGGTTTTATAGTAATGTGGTCAAGAGAAAACTTAGGTCTTTCTGGGTAAAAAAACACGAATTTCGATAGCGACCTATCTAATCGATTGCAATCGCTTATTTAGGGTTCGCTTACGTGGTTTACGGTATAGGAAATAGAAATTAGATAGCTAAGCTAACTCGTGTTTGACACGGTCGTAAATTAAGATAAAATTGTCTTTGAATAATAAGTTCGCAGTGAAGGCATTTCTGACTACATCACTTAGCTAGAGTACAGAAAAGGTATCGTCGTCTTGAAAACTCGCAAGTTGACACAAGAGGTGACGCTGTAATGGCCTTCGCAGTAGGTTGATCCAAATGGTTCGAGTTAGCCCACAGCCGTAAGAGGAGTTATCAGGACCCAAACTTGGAGGCCGAAAGACGACCTGTTCTACCTGATTTAGCCTAAGACAAATGAATTAGGGTTAGACCAGAGAGATCAGACTGAACTTTCGATAAAGAAAAAAGATTTAAAGATACGTACTTACCAGGTTGGTAAAAAATAAAAAAGTAGGTTTGTTATCGTTCTAAAACATGGATGGGTGGGATTCAAGCTTGCAATAGTCCAAGCATAAGCAGAGGAAACGCAAGGCGGGAAGCAACCTTGCTTGTAATATTAATTAAATTCAACAATGACGACAACTTTTAGGAATCCAAGGCTGGTGTAAAATATATCAGACGTATCACATTATTCGATCCATTTCAATACATTGTCTTTTTGCAACTGACGCTAGCTCTAAGAAAAATGAAGGACTAATGTCAGAAAAAAACTATTCAAATTTATTTAAAAAATTACTAAATAAAAAAATAAAAATATCGACCTGAGCTAAGATAAAGAAAAAAAGGTTGTCATAAGAAAACCAAAAAGTTTTAAAATGCAGTGTTACGCTGCAAAATGCAGGATTGGGAACTTAGTGCAAATTAAGTACTGCTACAATCTGTATAGTTTCTCTACCACACACCACCACTCCACCACCACCACACCACCACCACCACTTCCACTTCGATTTATTTTCAAGAATTACATTGCTGGAAGCCCGCGGAAAGCGAAGCGAGTAAGGAGTGTAAGTATTGAAATAAGCTACCTATAAGTAACTGGACATATGGCTATCACACGTGTGACCTAAGACCCACAACAGAGAAATGCGTAACTAAACGTATCACAAAAAAATGCAAAAGGAAAACCTGTAGGGTTTCAACAAGCGCCGGACCGCAATAAAACACTCGCAATCCCGAGCTTCTTTCTTTTAACGTCTAACCTTCCTACCCGCCCCCTTAACACCCCACTCCCCCCTACTACCTAGCGTGTCGCGTAAACAGGGGAAATTCGAACAAAGAAAATACAGGAGCAATTTGCAAGCTTCCACGACAATACGAAATTTTGCGTCGTAGTTGTTCCAAAGTTAACTACAACAATTATTCGTGTACACAATGCGGAATTAGCTCGTCATGTAAATTAACCTGTTCTCCCACTGACTGATTATAAAGCTCGGGTTTCACCTTCCAATTTAGTCGGCGATACGGTGAAATGGATCGGTGTGAAAAAACTGACGGTGCAAATTGCATGCTTAAAGGCCTGAACACGTTATGCTGAATTGGATTGATTGTGTCTGCTATACTTACGTACATATTTACATCCACGCGTACCTACATGTCCATAAGTTCTGTAATTAGTTAATTTGAATAGTTGCGTAAGGATAGGTAGGTACGTCAATTTTGTAACTAAAACTGCACCCTACTTTGCACGAGTAATAAGAGCACGGATATCACCTATGAATAAGAGACAGAAGCCTTCAAAAGTCTAATTAGAGGCTACACGCCATGACTAAATGTGAACGTGTTATTAGTAATAGTAATGATAAAGATGATTAGTATGACAGTCGATCAATACTTCAGAACGTGCACAATTCTAAGTACCTACACCTAATTATTGCGAAACTAGCTCCAAAACTTACAAAATCCTTTGACATTTTTGCTTCATTTTGATTCTAAAATGATTCAGTGTCTAGACTACCCAAAACCCTTACCACGATATGTCACCTCTAATTAAACCCAGTATGTAGCTCATATCAAACGGCAGCCGTAACGAGGTGATTTAAAGCGCACTCATCGACGCGGACCGCCGTGAAATTAGTCGCACGTCGCCTGCTAAAGTGTTTGTCGCAGGTATTGGCAATGCTGTACCTATTGGCGGATCTATACATGTGTCGGCAATTTAATGTTGAACGTTGTTTGATGTTAGGTACTACCGCAGATAAGAGAATGAGGGTATCATACATATAACTGAAAGATGAGAGAATCGGCTCACCCTGTGTTTGAGTTGATACGACATTCTTGATGATGCAGTGAAAGATCTTGCGAGCTCTTCTCACCTTATTAAATGCATACCCACCGGAAAATCTCCCAAAATGTATAAAATGACAGCTTTTCCAGTTTTCATTTCACAAAGCGAGCGTGTGTGACGTTACTTGCACATCGCCAAGTGTTTGTCGCGCGGATATTGACAATGCTGTGCATATTGGCGGATACATGTGTCGGTAATTAAATGTTGAACGTTGTTTGATGATAGCTACAATACCTTTGACTTTGGTTGCGTGTAGACAGGCGAGAAAATAAGGCTTGTCTAAATGAACCTAAGGTTTTGGGACCAAAATAATTATGTATGAACTCGGATTTATTCTCATACCTATTAGCAGTGGAAACTCTTGGGAGCTCTTCTTATTTTGCAGATCTGTGGTATTTGAGTCTAGGGTTTCGTGGAGCAGGACCTTAGTAGGGAGGAGGACGATGGTACATATCTAGGCTACCTATGAATTTCAGAAAATCTAGCAAAAGTATTAAAATACCGCATTTTACTTAAATATATGGACTAATGAGTGTAATAATTTGTAGTGTGATAAGAATATTGCTGTAGGTAAAATTACTGTTTTTGCAAGATTAATTCATTGTTTGCTCAAATTGCGGCATTGAAACACAAAATTCATTGTAGTCATTAGTCATTTCTATTTCTTATTCTAGATCAATGTATTAACATCGTCACAATTCAGCGGTATCTCTTTTCCATTCTTTGTCTACCACAAAAATTCTGTCTCATGCAAAAAAAGTCCGTTCTATTTCCAAAACTACCCGTCCTTGTTTTTCGTCGTGCACTTTTTAAAACTGTTGTGCCTTATCTACGAGTCGAACGAAAGCTTACAAACAAAATAGTGTACTTTATGTTTCCACAGCGAGCCATAATAACAAAGGCCTATTGCTCGGTGCTGTCCATATGTCACTGCGCTGTGACTGGTTAACAAAATGAAAAAATACGTTAGAGCTTGACTCCAATGTCAGTAAATTACTTTACTCTTTCTGTATGTAGAACAGTGAGTGAGCAAAGAGTAAAGAGATATATGTTGTTGTGTCGAACTCATATTTTGCGCTCTAAATTGGAATTAAAGTCACACGTAGGTAAGTTGGATTCGAAAATAAGTTTAAATTAATATTATTTCAACCACAACCACATCTCAAAACCACCTAATCATCGAAAAATCCATGCAAATATGTACCTACCAGCTACAGGAAAATCTTTCAAATTCAGAGCCACATGTTGTCATAAATAGAAAACTTCACATCACATGTTCTCCGAATCCGTTAAGTCATCAGAATCCCAACACTATGTACCTAGCTTTATAAGGAAATCGAACATCTGTTTCTATACAACCAAAGATCATAGACTTTCGGGATATCGGGAAGGAACTTTGTTCTGAAATAAAACTTCGCCATGATAACTCACATTTTCAAAATGACAAAGATTGAACATTAAATCCGACAATTCAGCAAGTTTTCTGCTGATTACAAACTTCAATTTTATAGACTCGGCGTTTCCACAGAATATTTGCATGTAAGTAAACTAATTACCATAAACTATAAACTGGCAGTAGAAACACAAGTTTCATGCGGGCGAAGCCGCAAATAGAGACTAGCGAACTGCGGACGGTGCTACCATTAGTAGACGGTACACCACAAACAGTAACAAACCGTCACTAATAAGTTTGGAAAAGGCGGAATAATCGTTTAGACTTCTGTAGCCAAAAGCCTTTGTTGGCCACATTTCACCACCCATTGCTTCTTTTGTATGAAAACATTTTATGAAAGTTGTAAATAATATCTCAATGTACAGGGCAAATATTGGTTTAAAGGAGTTTTGGCGTAAAGTCAATGACTAGAATATCACAATGCAGGGACCAGACGAGTGACGGGGTAATTGACAACTGTTTGGGTTGTTGTAGTTAGCCGATGTGTTGGCTAATAAACTTGGAGCGACCGAGTGTACTGCAGCTACTGTGTGGCCAGTGTGACTTACCTTTATATAGTAGAATTTATTTGACACGTGCTATTGCGGTTGGTGTTTCCTTTTATTTTTCGGGTAATAGATACTTTACCTCTAAAAAAATTGATAGACAAGCTTTATTAATGGCAAATAGTAAGGATTGGCAAGGGTACGACATCACTTATAATACCAAAATACAACATACCTAAACCCAGCGTAAGCTCAAAACGTAGTAAAAAAAAATTCATTGTTTATTATATTTATAATATATACCCTATTTTGCATATTTTTAAAATTATATATACGTAATCGTATTTGCTTTTGTATAATGTACAAGTACGCTAGTCAATAGTGCCGTGCTTTCCTATAATTTAAATAGGTAATGCAAAATCTACTTACATTATAATATTTATGACAAAGATTGTGGGTTAATGCTGTGTATGTATTTAGTTAGTAAGTCTTTATATAAATAATAAAACAAACAACACAAAAACAGCATATTTATAGGTAATGACATTATTTTAGCATTGGATACTGCTTCTTTGATATTGAATATGGTTCTTTCCTCTCCAAGTGACCTAAAGGGTCATACGATACGTTCAACGAAGTCAACCCGCACCCTGATTGCGTAACAAACTATCAATCACAATTCGAATGATTTCGAAGCAAATTGCTAAGCCATTGCTTCATATGCTCGAAATAATTTTTTGCTCAACAACGTAAATAACGCAATGAATGTTGTTGAACTGTCAACATTAAACCGATCCCTAATGTACGTGTTACGCAATTGCCCCGCCAACCCGAAAAATAGTACTTACTCGTTTCTATCAATTTGCACTTGGATACCAAGAGATTTACGAACAAATCTCATAGAGCCTTACAACGAAGTGTAGGCGTAAACTCGTGTATTTTCGAATGTAGAGCGCATTAACAACAATTTGTGCGTTGTCATACTACTAAACAGATATATGTCCCCTTGAACGTGCCCTCGGCGTTACAGACATGATTTATAGCACGTGATTCGTGTTTAAATCAACCCCTGATGAAAGACTTGATTGATCAATATTTTAACAATGCGTTCATTTGAAAAAAAAGCAAGGCCCTCTAGTGTATTGTACAAGACTTGCCAAAACGTTTCTTGCCTACGAATAATGTTGAAACCCTATACATAATTATATCTTCCCTGGTCAGGGAAAAATATGAATATATTTTATTTTTCAAACTTTTCCGTCGACCATTGTCGCGACTTTCGCTCGATCAGAACTTCGCAAAATCTTTTTATAAGTTATTGCAAACATTTTTAAGCATCGCCGAACACCAAAATCAGCCAAAGGAAAACGCTAAAGCCTCATGTTTCGTGAACGAATATTCGAACTTTCTCAGGGTAGATACGTATAAAGGAAGGAGTACCTATGATAGATATATTTACGAGTGTCTGAAGGCACTAAAGGGGGTACAGGTACACAAAGGCATGACTAGATTTGAACTTGGTATAGAACGAATACGGAGTACCTATAAACAGACTATATTTGGTACAGTATTGTTAATTAAATTCGTCCCTTTTCCTTAAAAAGAGGAGAAACACTGCAAATTGGCAGTTAGTACCTAACGCTCCAAAATAAAATGAAATGATCCCTAATAAAACCCTTCACGAATGATTGGAACGAAACGACGAAATTATTCAGTTCGAATGATGGTAAAAAAGTCATTAAAGGGACGGCATTCACGCTTTTTAATTCCAACGACGGTGGTCTATTTTGGAACATTGTATCTTTATCACTGTTCTGTACTGAAAGTGGCAATGGAAGTGTTAAAGGTATTGCAGCTGTGGAGGCGAGAGCCGGAGTGATTCTGTAGGTAGGGGAAGCCGCCGGGCGTCGCGCGAACGGAGAATGGAGACGGGACAAAAGCTTGTAAAATTTTAACGTTAGTTGAAAGAACTAATATAGACGCTTTATTTTTATTTCCGTGACAAATAGGAAGAGTAGATATTGCTTTGTTGACGTTTTTAAATAGACTGAGACAAATGAGATTTGATATCACAATTCACAAGCCTATGTTGACTGACAAAGGATTCTACTTGGGGCAAAATGCCTGTTACTTCTTGGCTTGGCCCAAACACTCACCTACACATTACATTCATGCAGGCAATACATTGCCGTTATGTCGGTAATTTGATGCCAAAGGTGGTGGTGGCGCCACGTCCTGCCGTTACATTTTATGAAGGTTATATGTCTGAGTTTCTTCACGTTTTCTATCGCATTTTGAAGCCAGTTATGTTTTGTGTATACCTACGTGGACCCCATACCAGCTTTTCGATATCGCTTAAATATTCTGAGAATATGTTTCTTTAAGTAGAAAGGAAGAGGACTGCACTGTTAGTAACCCACTAAACCCACATTGGACATGCTTAAAAAAAGGATAAAGAGAATCGCTGTAAACTTCTGGCGAACTAACAAAACCGTTTTAAGCACCTATGAAAACGAAACCTCAAGACAATCATCTCATTTTACAACCGTGACTAATTGAACAATAAAATAACAACCTAATCGAAAAACAATCCAATTTCTCACTAGCCACATAGTTGAGCAACTACTTCCCAGTTTCTTAGAACACGTTGCTTGACAGACATTAGTCAGGCCGGGTGCGCAACCGCACGACATGTGGTCTGTTATCTGACCCCGGGGTGTTCGAGAGAAAGCCCATAGCAACCCGTCTGACGGGTCCCGTTGACATACATTTCATGTTCCGCTTCATTTCTTTGTACTTTACTACGCCGTGCCCGTAATATGTTTGACCCGCGAAATCCCGGCCCTTTTCGGCGATTGTATTTACTTGTAGGTAGATGTTCAACAATTGTTATAATTTCCCTTCATTTTTATTGAGAAGCATAGAATTTGGAACCAGTCATGCTTAAAAAATGCTTAGGACGAGTAAGTATGATTTCAATCTTACTACCCTCTCTCTTATAATGAAAAAGTTCTTCAATTAGCTACCATTAACACCATCTTGATGATTTTTTTCTAGCGTAGGATTATACATTCTCGATTTTTAATTTGCTAGACTAAAATGACAACACAAAATGACTAAATTGTCAAAATGACAAAAAGAAGTCACTGTCATTTTGATCTAGCTAAGAAAAAATCAGAGTTTAATAAGTTCTCGTAAATATAGGCAAGTAGATAAGATAATCCTTGCATCATTAAACATGAATATCATCCAATTGGTCTGCACTCTGCGTCCAAAATAAACTGCAAAATACAATGCAAATAGCAGCCATTAATTAATTAGCCTCTGTGCTGTTACAGAGATCACAATGTCAATTATTAACTCGTTATTAACATTTCGCCATTCTGTTAAATTACAACCTGTCATGCACGTTGTGTATTGATCTCTTATTTAATTAAGTTACTGTCCAGTTAGCCAGTGTTTAAATAGTTTGGTACTTAATCTCATCTGTTTTTTATACATAGCGTGCATTGACTTCCTACTAACCTCAGATTATCTGAGCTATTAACATAATCTGTAATAAATACTGACATGCTAACTTCCGGCTGTCAGAGGGACACCTTCGGCAGAAATTGCCGCAGGAGCGAACTATCGCCTGGACCGATTTGTGTGGTTGAAGATTACTGTTGTATACCCATCGATTTGTGTGTACCTACGTGTACAGATTGAAGTTGATTATTAAACTCAGCGTTAGCAAGGTAATTTGCGTTTCTATTTGTAATCTGCAAGTATATTGCATCTGGAGGAAATGAGAACGAGTAAGTCCCTGTATTAGGTACCTACCTACTGAAGAGAAGTTATGAACAAACCTACCTACCTATGAAGACATAAAAGGGTTCTTTCGGCAAAGAAAAAGGTGGGAATTGCCAACAGAAAGGGTCACATCACAATGTAGTAAAAGAAGTAGGTAGATACAGCTATATATTCACATCTTCCGTATACATATGCTCCTATAGATAATTCGTATACATCTGTAACCCTCAGAGCAATTTGAATAAATAGACTATCATTGTAGCTGGTGTCAGGCTAGTTAAAAATGTATAAAAATTAAATGTAGCGAACACAAAATCAAACATGGTTTTAAAATATACCGACGGAATTGGACACACGAAATGATGTGATTGTATTTATTGTCCAAATCCTCTTAAACCTATTATTGACATTCGTAAATTGTTATTAATCAGTTTGGAAATCGGATACAGTAACTACCGAACCGACTGAATGGTTTTATTTTACATAATTATTTTATTTTTTATCTGTGTAGGTATAATAACTTTCAGTTGATAAATTGGACCGATTTAAGCAAAAATGATCCAACCCACAACCCCGACAATGTGGGTCGGATCATTTTTGTTTAAATCGGTCCAATTGATGTTTCTAAAATAGAGTTATCTATTTTGGGAACATATTTCGGGCCTTTCGTTTAATATTTCTGAAGTCAAGATTAAGTAGGATTCATAATTCTACGGTTCTACTAAGTTATTCTTCTAATTACCGTCATAATTAAGGCCTGAAAACTTAATAGACAGAGGAGCATTTAGCTCAAGATTAAGTGGGCCCGTTCCGTCATAATTATTGTGAGCCAGACTTCACGGCATTCCGAGCTAGACGTCTGACGGTCTGAGTCGGCGGTCAGTAGCCGTCCAAAGACAAACCGTCTCGGATTTCCTAATGCACTGCTTTGTTTGTTGACGTCAGAGCGAGTATAATTTGTGGGTAGGTCTAGGGAGCCATTTATTTTGACAAGTTTATAGTTCCGAATAGGTATCTACTATTACTATAGTAGGTATGAGGCAAGTTTTACAAGGCCAAATTAAATTAGCTAGCGATACTCCACAGACGTGATGGGTTTCGATATGTAAAGATTATAAAACGAAAAAGAATATGATTTGATGATTTTTTTTTTGGGTCAACGCCCGCACGTAATGTCGTTAGGTACTTGAAGTATGAGTTTAGAAAATCAGTTCTTTTTTTGTTTTATCGCTTTAGATATTGATAGGTAGTAGGGTTTCGTTCCCGGGTTCCCGTGAACAGGATTTCGGGAATTGTTCCCGATTCCGCGAATACAAGGCCAGGAATTCCGGTAATACCGTGAATGACAATTTTTTTTTTAAATGACGCTTTTGACACAACGTAGGTACCTCATAGGTACTACAAAATCTACGTAAGTCAAGCGATATGTGATCAAATCCATGGACGCTTTGGCCTTTCTAAAGGCCTATTTTTCTTATTCTGACCGAAATCACCGAAATTACTAATTCTGTTCAAAAATCTTGATTATATTGTTTGATTTAATTTCATTTTATTTCCTTTCAAAGTTGAATGAAAAAAATTTCGTTCCCGGGTCCCGGAAACAAAATAAATCCGGGAATCCTGAAACCCTAATTGATACCCAAAATGTATGTATGTGCTTTTTTTAGTTTTCACAAAAAAAAAACAGATTCTCTAAACTCCGTAAGTACCTACAATACGCGGTCGTCGACCCGAAAAAAAATCATTAACTAAAATTTTTTTCGTTTTATCATGTTTACATATCGATTCCCATCACGTCTGCGGAGTTTCGCTAGCTAATTTAATTTGACCCTGTGTAAAGTTATAGGCTAGACCAAGTAGGCTGTTTGTAGACTGACTGTTACTTTACCAATTAATTCGTGCTTGAAAGTAGCCATAAACTGTTATGCTTTCTCAAAATTGTTTCCATAGTTTTAGATAATGTTCGATTTGTCCGATTAATAAGTATCGGCTATTAGATCCTGCTCCTTACTCTTAAAAGGAGGTCATTTCTATAGGTTATAGGTAGGTAAATGCTGAAGGCTCTAAACTTCTATACAAATCCTAAATCTTTAAGAGAAATCGAGAATTCGCTTAGAACTTATAAAAGAATATTCGTGCTGTAAACCTTACATCCTTCTTACATCTGTGTCGACGGCGCGTGAAGGTAGTCATTCATGAATTCATGATTATGCAAATGTGTCTAACAAACTGATTATAGCTGTGTTATTTTGCTGTCGCGATTTGGGACAATTCAGTACGAGTTAGAGTTGTGATTTCGTGAAAATAAAGCGGGTAGGTATCTACAGCTGGTTTACCGACAAAGAATTACAGACATAGACCTAAAATTGCGCTAAACTCAATAAATTGTATTTTACGGACCTTAAAAGCTAACACTAAGAACCTACTTACTTTTAATACCATCATAACTAAACACATCGCCGAAATGTGATCTTTACAGTTATTGACCTGCCTATGTCATTAACAAAAAGTACATAATAACGTCCTTAAGTGTCGTTTGGAGCACATCTGTTACAATTAGGTACCTATATCCCATTACTATTCTTCGTGTCTTACAGTCACTACTCGATTAATTAGCATTCAACGCTTCATTCATTAATTAGCGGTCAACGCCGTTTATGCAGCATTCTCCACACATCTGGTCGTGTTAAGTGTGTAAACAAAATGCAGGTGAGGTGTTAATTAACGTGGACACTTCCTGTTCTTTACCTAGTACTGTCCTGGCGTTGAACTAAGGCTTCCAAGTTCCACCTGGAAAACGTATCAGAGAGTATTGTATTGCTTTTGTATACTTACCTAATTTTAAAAATCTACGTAGACATAGGTAGGTACTTAGATCAATCGTCCAATCGATCATCAAATTATGAAATTAGGCAGTTGCTAATAAAAAGATCTCCCAGGTTGCAACACTACTTTCGATCCTCTGCCCGTCCGCATCTAGTCACTATCAGACGATAAAAGTTGGTAGATCTACGTATACGCAAATTCAATTCTACTAATTTCTTAAAGCTTCACACCCAAGATACAGGTAAACGCCTAGTTAGGCGGTCACCGTCCAAACCATAGACTAATAAAGCTCCTACGTATATTAAGTATAAAGGTATACCTACTTGAGTTATGATCAGTTTGATTAATAAATAAATTGGATTTGGTACTAAGTACGTCCCTGATCAACAGTTGAAACTGAATACGCTACATACCAGAAACCGACATAAAATTGTCTAATATCAAAACAAAACAAAATACAAACGCACCATTGCCCCAACTCCTTGTTCTCTTCGAGACCAGACGGCGTCGCCAGCGTGTCGGCATCACCCTCGTGTCTCCCACCCGGGTGTTCAGGAATCACGCGTTCAATCGTCGTCACCTCTTCGATGTCCGAGTCGATACCTTGCGCGAAGTCCATGTAAAACGACTCCCGGGAGTCGCTGGACCCCCGTCGCAACTTAAGCGACAGGTCCGGTGAACTGTCATCCATTTTTGTAACGCTATTCTTCCCTCATCCTTCACTTGAATAGTTAGAGAGCCAGTCAGAACCGTCTCTTCACTTTGTGCGACATTTCGAAAGTGTATTTAACCCATTTTCGTTCGTTGAACTTGAAATTAAGTTAGGAATTTATTCGTGGGCATTATTGTTAAGTACTTATAACTATAGGATGTAGGTAAGTACCTAATACAGGAAATAATTAATTAAAACTGTTCCATTCAAACTTTCAAAGTAATAAAAAAATACCCCAAATGTCTTGGACGCAACAAAAGACACACACAAACAATAGCAATTTATCTTGTCGCGCTACAAAAAGGCCGGTTCGACGTAAAAAGAACAATGACCTGTGAACCGTTCCTAGTGTAACCTTCCCTAAAATCGACACCGCTTCCTGTGCCACTAATAACCGACGCACACCGACACATGCCGTCTAACACATCTGTGTGCGTTACTACTCAGTGGCGAGTCCTACTCCTATTCGCATTCGGCTTCTTTTCAATAACTTAGACGAACGCCGAAACTGCTATCAATCAAATCTCAACGCTTTGTTTGGCGGGTAAGTTATGAATATGTAGGTATGACCGGTAATATGTACATCTTATTTTGGTCAGTGGTACAATAAATTACAGCGTTCGTTACAAATACGTTCTTCAGACCGGATTATAAATATTAATATCAATAATCCTTGGACCCCTCGTTTAAGCCTGTTACACGCACTACTGACCATATTGATGATAACAATAACAATTTAAAAAAGCTTCTAAGTATAATAGATTCTAACAAGAATCTTGCGCCAAACAGAGGGTCCGTTCTTGGAGCATTCTATGACAACGATAAGGCACGTTTAAAATTAATATTAATACCACATCCGTGAGCGATATCAATCGCCGCCGATCCCTCGGGAACAACAATAATGCCCAAGAACAAACATATTCATTTACACACGACAGCCAATCGTGCGATACGTATGCTAGACACGCATCGCACGGCGGAGGCAGAAGCGTATTGACACGGAATAATTCAACGGGCAGTCACTCACACCGATACACGATAACGTTGTAGTAGGGTAAGCACGTGCGTGATATAGGAACGCGACGGGCGTCGGCGGCGCCCTCCCGCGGCAGAGGTTGGCGCGCGATTGCCGCTCGCAGCGAGCGCAGCGGCGCGGGCAGGGCGGGGGATGCACCCTCGCGGCGCGGGATCAATCTGACACAGCCACACAGGCACCCGGCACCCGATATTCGGGAAACGTTGCCATTATCGAAACAGGAACTAGATGGGATTAGCGCCGTCCGACATGCGAACTGCGGGGGCTCATTGAAAATGAAACAACTATAGTAACCTATTCAAGTTTATAACATACTTTCTATACATATCAAACAAGTGATTACACTTACATAATTCAATTATACACTCAATATCACAATACTTTTTAGTCTTTATTAAAACAATTGTTTACATGTTTAGTATATGGAACGTAAGGCTAAGGATTTCAGATACATGCTTATTATTTAGATTTTCTACTTATAATTTAAGTTAAACGCAAGTGATGCCTTGTTCAATATAGTTTGCAAATAGTTTTTCTGTCATCAATTTATTGTACTTACACTTGGAAGGAAATACATTTCATTTTTTCTTATATAGTTTGGATTGTTTGATATTCCAAATTATCTTAAAAGTGTTCAGTGGCAATGTATTAAATTGACTCGATAATTACATAAATTAATATAAAGTTTCAAGTGCTTTTATTTAAAATAACTTGGAACCCTTTGCCAACTCTTCGCAAATATCACATAAACGTGGCATTTCATAGTAAGTAATAATACAATAACCTATTACAATACTAACAATTTTTATTAATTACCAAAAGTCAACGACATATAGGGATCTACTTATTACAAATTTACACATGCATAATTGTGGTTTTTTTTTCAGTATTTTGGTATGATCTTATCCTATAATGTGAATGAATTAATAATATAGAATTCAACGAATACAATAAACATTAAAACAGGTTAAGCCCTTGTCTTCGTCTAATTAATCAAACATTTCAATAAAACTTCGGTTTTTTAAATTATAATTTCCATGAGACACTTTAATGTGAATGGTTTCACCAGCCGGTCAATTCTGTAAAATCTCATCGTGAAAACGTAAGTGAAGTCAGCTTGAAGTGAGCTGTCAATGGTGTTAATCCCTAGCATCTGGTAAAATGACAGCTCACTTCCAGATCACTTCAGTTAGGTTTTCATGGCGAGACTTTTATAGACTTATGACAGATACCTATGTTCCGGGAATGCCCGATTAATTGCGGTCTCGTAGAATCCGACTCCACATTCAACATACCACAAATAACGTGTGGGTTTTATAATTAAAATAGTAACATGAATTAACGCCTTGAAGGACACTATACGGCTATCGCAGTAATGATAAAACTTCTATTGTGTCTCGTTTGCGCCCCGCAAAGTGTTAATATGTTTTTTGTTACCAAAATAATAATCCCCTGGGGTGCATCCATTTAACAGTGTTAAAACATGTTAGAAACTGTTTCCTATGTGCTGCAAAAACACTGAAAATATCTTGTCCATATTTTATTAAAAGCTTTTTTATTAACTTGGCACATTTTTATCCCGATATTATTTTATGATGAAGGCGCTAATCCATGAAAATAGTGGCCAATAAGCTCCGTTTTAAGGATTATAAAAAACTTAACAATGTAAAACTACTGTTTGTAATAATAATAACGTATAATCTTGTGGAGAACAAAATAACGTGCTTATTTTCTGCATTTCATTCTAAAATAAAAGAAATAACCAAACAAATGATGAGGGCGCCACTGCGCGCTCGGTATGCTCTTAATATTATGACACATCGACCTTTATAAAGAGACTGTCACACAGACATGAGTGACAGAGACGGCGCTCTACAATCAAAGCCATCTTTTACTATACAGGATCAAATTAAATTACTTAGCGGAACTCCGCAACAAAACGCAACTCAATCAATCTGCCTAGCCTTTTCCCAACTATGTTGGGGTCGGCGTCCAGTCTAACCGGATGCAGCTGAATACGAGTATTTTACATGGAGCGACTGCCTATCTGACCTCCACAACCCAGTAACTGGGTAACACGATACCCGTTGGTAAGACTGGTTGTCAGAATTTTTGGGCTTGTGACTACCCGTAACGACTGTCAAAGATCTACGAATGAAACGCGACAAAATAAAAAAGCTTTGATGTTTTTTTTTGGGGTCAATGACTGCTGGTAGAATTGTTACTCGAGTTGATAAAATCTGTTTTATAGTGTTGAGATATCGTATACCCATCACGTCTGTGAAGTATACACAAAAAAAAACTGATTTTTAAACTGATATTTTAAGTGACTCGTGACTTAATAAAAACATCATCAAATTAATTTCTTTTTGTTTCATCATATGTAATAAGATATCGATACCAATCATGTCTGCGGAGTTTCGCTAGCTAATTTAATTTGACGTTGTATAAAATTCAATGTGCCATATTTTCTCCTGCACTAAAAAAAATATAGTGTTGTGACCGGCTAGCAACAAGAAAATATCTATCATTAGCTACAGAAAAAAATAAACATAACATAATATCACGCCTTGTTTCCCCGAAAGGTTGGGCAGAGGTGGATCTACAGTACACCCACATTTCGCCAGTTATGTTTGAGCAGACTCACGGGCACGAAACCAGCGGCGCGGCGGTCGAGCGATGGCGACTGCAGAGCAGCGCGGGGTGGGGCGATCCGGCAGCGCGCTTGGGGTGAGCACGAAACTGGCAGTCGCCAAGTTGGAAGTAGCGGCCGTCCAGCGGCGAAATCAAAGAAGTTTGTTCCCGTCGCTTGCGCGTCGCCACTGCGCCGCCACCGCCGTGCATCGCTCGATCGCCCCGCGCCGCTCTCGCCCGTTTCGTGCGCGTCTCTTCAGAATGCTATACAGGGTGTAAGGGACAGCCCTCCGCAGACTGATGGGGTGAATTCAGTATACCATACTAAGATGACCGGTACATGCAATTATTTCAGGAACGTTATGGGAATCCAATAAACCTGATTTGTTTTATTACCTCACAAGCAATGTATCGTTACCGTGGCAAAACGCGCGTGGCGAACGGCAGCGCAGCGAGCCTTCGGCCACCGAGTATTTCAACATCCATTGCTGATTTTTTTATTTTAGTTGTTTTATTTACATAAATAGAGTGCTGCGTACAGAGAATGTAATTTTACATTGAAATAAAGGAAAAGTGACTGAAAAAACGATAAAAAAATGAAAATTTTCCTGAGAATATTTCCGGTGGAATATGAGTCAAAATAAGGGGCAGAATGCACCCTGTTAGTTTGCGGAGCGCTGTCCCTTACACCCTGTATATTTGGTTACGCCACCGCCGCCGCGCCGCGCCGCCCCGCAATCGCTATCGCTCGGCCGCCGCTAATTTCCTGCCAGCAGACTAAGTCCCATGTAATAGGGGGCGACCTATTGCCATCAACCGGGCACAAATCTAGACTCCTGGCTGCTACTGAGAAATTCCAGATAGAAAAACCCAATAACACTGTCCGACCTGGGAATCGAACCCAGGACCTCATGCTCAGTTGCGCTTGCGACCACTAGACCAACGAGGCAGTTGATGCTAAATAATGATACTACAATAATCTGTTGAATAAATGAATAAAATTACGATATAAAATTTAAAAACAGATGTTGGATCAAGTCGTAGTTATGGTTTAAAAGTAGACATTAATACGGATATTTGCATAATTAAGAGATATAATGATTACGTGAAATAAGAGATTTCGATCTTTTTAAATTTGGAACATTTTTAAGTTGAATACCTTTGCAAAATATTATTGTTATAAAAACACGCCACGCGACGCTTACGTAAAATGTAACTAACTTCTAAACAACCACTTTTAAACGTGACTGCCAAGCTTTCTTGGAAAAAAATACAAGATGTAAGAGACAGCCCTCCGCAGACAGATGGGGTGAATTCAGTATATCATACTAAGATGACCGGTACATGAAATTATTTCAGGAACATTATGGGAATCCAATAAACCGGGTTTGTTTTATTTCCTCGCACGCAATGTATCGTTATCGTGGCAAAACATGCGTAGCGAACGGCAGCGAGTATTTCAATATCCATTGCTGATTTTTTTTATTTTAGCCGTTTTATTTACACAAATAGAATGCTGCGTACAGAGAATGTAATTTTACATTGAAATAAAGGAATAGTAACTGAAAAACGATTTAAAAAAATTAAAATTTTCCTGAGAAATTTTCCAGTGGAATATGATTCAAAATAAGGAGCTGAATGCACCCTTTTAGTTTGCGGGGGCTATCCCTTACACCCTGTATACATCAACTTTGTATTTCGTATAAAAAACGAAACTGATATGTACCTAATTATAATTTACATAGGATGGAAGTTCATGTTACATTTTATTTAAAAAATCAACCAGGCATAATGTTGCTAAACAAGTTTTGATTTTGCAAACAGGATTGTCTTTTTTCGGGTTCCGTTCGTCCGAATGAAAAACCGGAAACCATATAGGATCACTCGTGTGTCTGTCCGTCTGGCACAGCCGATTTGCTCCGAAACTACTGGACCGATTAAGTTGAAGTTTGGTGCACAAATTATAAAAGGAACTTCATTCCCGCCGGGTGTCCCGTGTCTCACGACACTTCCCAACTTTTTTTAAATTAATGGTTCGATATTCATAGCGGTGCCCAGGGTTATGTCTATGTTGGAGTACTAATTTCTGATTACAAATGTCCTTGATTGACCAAATCCGGAAGCCCTTGATTTGGTCATATTTGAAAAAAAGCAACAAAGCGTGGAAAATCTAAAACGGACGTTCTATTCAACTTTGAAGACTATCTACATAATTATATAAAACAAATAATTTACATTTAAAAAAATTGCCTAGAACGAGAATGCAGATTAGACGAGCGATGTCGCGCTATAACTTGTTTTATCTACTTCACATAGCCAGGCGACAGAAGAGAACAAAATAAGCCCACGTCATAGAATAAGAACGTATGGAAGCGAAACTCCCGCTTGGAACCAGTTCTAAAAGCCTTATCTCGGGGCCTAAGATGTTTAACTACAGTAACACCCAGTAAGGAGCGAAGACAGTGATGAGTTTCGCATCCGTACAAATTTCTTAGTCTATAGCAATGTTCACACTACGGAAAATTATTATGCTACATTTATTTTCTCAAATAAATAAAAGAATATCATATCAGATTACCGAAAATGTCCCGATACCTGGCATAAGTCACGAAACAAGTATCATGTATCGGGTCTGCCACAATACGGAAGAAGCCTTCGCTATCTCGTGCCTAGTGGGCGACTTTACATGTCATGAATACTATGGCCATTAATGATCTTATAACCTTAAAATGCAAAACAATCGCGGTTTACAAATTCGTGTCTCATAAATTGGTAGTACGACTCCTATAATCATGTTTATGATATTTGATATCTGATGTATTATTATAAGTGTGTGTACATGTTTATCCGACGCATTTTCCCCACTTCAGCCCGCCGCATGCCATCGCTCCGATAAGGTAGACCGCGACGGCCACGACTCCTCCCATTATGACGTACATCTTCACGTTCTTCCAGAACAGGGAACGCTGCAACGTTCTCGACGTGTGGCGGTATGTTAAGGACTGAAATAGTAAGGTTATTGATTGTATTAAAAAATTGTTATGAGGAAAATTCCAATAAAACATACTTATAATAGGCGAGTTGGTTTTACCATGTGACTTTTTATTTTGTAATAATTATGCTCAGTGATTAATAATTCAAGCAGGGAATCAACACAAATCTTGCATGCATTACATATTTATTAAAGAAAGAAAAGATCTTATGATTTCCAAACTATTATGGTACTATTTGCTTTACTATTTAAGTAAGACTTTGTTATAGTGACAAGTTCGGATAATTTAAATACTTACACCTGTCGCCAAATTGTCAGCCTTATCCAATAGTAATTCTAATTTCTCCCCGCGCATTGCCATGTTATCTGAAAATAATTAAAACACACATAATTAATTCACACAGCATATGGTACGTTTTAGTTATTATTTTATCAAGTACTAGCTTCCGCCCACAACTTCGTCGGCATGAAATTTCTTGTTCCCCCGACCCACCCCGCCGCATCGCATCGCCTGCCCGCGCTGTTACTTCGTTTTCGCTTAGCGTTCTTTCTTACTTTTTTTTCTTTTTGCTCGGCTTCTAAGGGCCCTAGCATAATGTTACATACCCTATAGCCTTCCTCAAGAATTGGGATATAAAATGCAAAAATAATATAGACTAAGCGCATTTTTATACTCGTCGTAATTTCTAAACGAAAGGTCCGATTCGAATAATTTAAAAGGAATTTACATGTAGGTACTTAATCAAACCTTGATTATGAAACTATTTATTTAGATAAGGATTAATACCATGTTTATGAAAACACCTTCGCAAATAATGCATTATCTTATAACAAATTTGATTACCATTAAAAAAGTTATAGTGAGCCAACCTTAAAAGATAGAAATATGCTATCGCGGACTTTTTTTTAGAACTTTTTAACAGGAACTATTCCGTCATATATGATTTTTGCGTAACTTTAACCATTTACGCAGCGCACGCAACGGAAGCTCTCAAAAGCAATAAATTTTCCCCATTTTGCAACATCTTTCATTGATGCTCCGCTCCTGTTGGTCGTAGCGTCATATTATATAGCCTATAGCCTTCCTCGATAAATGGGCTATCCAACAGTAAAAGAATTTTTCAATTCGAACCAGTAGTTCCTGAGATTAGCGCGTTCATCCAAACAAACAAACTCTTCAGCTTTATAATATTAGTACAGATTATTTCTTCCCATGCCGGCGGCGTCATCTAGTTTTCAAATATTGACCAAAATATTGATGTGTTAATGTAAACGCACACTTATCAGAGCCGAAGGAGGCGACGGAGCCGAAAGAATCGAATTTTAGAATTACTTGTATGAAATCCTATGAGAGCTCGCACACTTATCCGCGACGAATCTGACGAATCGCCGGAAGAATTACTAGGAACTTTGTTTCGTTCGGCGCGGACAAGTGTGCGTTTACCTTAAAAGTGTCTTAAGATCTACTTACAGAAATAATATCATTTCATCGTCATTTCATTTAATTTCATCATTATTATGCAATTTTTTAAATAGCAATTTGAATTGTTCCCTACAAGTATTTATAAGGTACTAGCGGACCCGGCGACGTTGTCCTGCCCGAACAGCGCCACCTACCGGGTCCAATTGTGTTTTCAAATAGGATCCCATTGAAATATATACACAAAATTTCATCCAAATCGTTCCAGCCGTATAGGAGTTGACAAACACACATACAGAAGAATTATATATATATTATGATTGTGGGTGTGCATTCTTTAATAAAATAAATACATGCACCTTTTTACCTCTTGTTAAAAGTTAGTAGACTCTCTCAACTTAAAGCAGTACTATACAATATTTTCCATTCTAGAATGATCTCTAGTTATCTTGATCTTTTGTTTACACATTTAGTTATGCATTACAATATCTTATACTTTCTATAATTTCTCATTTCACGTTCATAATTTCTGGCAGTTTGAGTAATTTATGCAGCCCACCCAAATGTCCTTTCTTTGGTATTGACCGTAGAATCATAGAGATCCTTAAGTTCTGAGTTGAGCTGTACAATTACTGATAAATGCATACACTGACTGAACAGGTCCACTCAATCTTTGTGGTTCTTTCCTAAAAAGACCATGTCAGACACCAATCTACATGGTATTCACATGATCTGACCAAGATTATGTCTGGACTTTAAAAGAGACTGTGACCTCCGAGTTTGTTTCGGCCTTTTTTCTCAGAGTAGTCAGAGAGGAAACGCTGGCTTCATCTAGTTTAAAAAAAATATGATTTATGTGTAAAAGTGTTTGTACAAACCTACTTACAGAAATAAAATCATTTATCATTTTATCATAATCAATTCTAAATCCATTGTTTTTAAGTAAATAGGTTATAAAACAGTAGGTATAGCAGATAATAGAACAATATTGTAGGTAGTATTCATAGTAGAAGGTAATATTCTGTGGTAGAAGCATAATAAATCCTTCCTTAGGTAAGTACAATAATTTTGTATGGTCATTGTAGGGGTTTTTGATCACGCCTACACTTAGATGATAAATGATAGATGACTGCTTCTCGTCGATATAGATAGGAAGATCGCGTATTAAATGATAAACGACACAATCTTCTGCGGCGAGTGTTTAATTGATACTTTCGTTGATACAAATGATAAGGTGCAGTGATACATAGTGCGAAAGTTACAGTTTAATTTATACCGTATAAAAGTGCTGACGCGCGCCGCGACAATAATTATGTATATAAAATAAAATTAAACCAGTACAGTTGTCTGTACAGTCATACTCATGAGTGAATCATTACATGAAATTATTGTAAGGCCTTGGAAGGAGGTAGGGGCCATAATGTATTGTGCATTTGTGCATAAACACATTATTTAAACGCATGCAGCAAATGATGGCAAACTCTACCAGTATAATGTTAAACTAGAATAACAGGTTCATGCGCGGTAAACGAGACACAACAGAAGTTTTATTGGTATAAATGCTACAGCCATATTAGTTTTCCGGAATGATGATTTGCTTGGTTCTTTGAAAAATAAATGGCTTGATTACATTTCATAGGGGCACTATGTCCATGAGCACTACTAATAGTTTTAATTAGATAATGCTAAACAGTAATACTCCTCAAACCACATTTTTTGTAAGATGAATGGAGAAAACTAGATAGTTTATTAAGTACTAAAACTGATAGTAGAAAGTAGGTCAGTTACCTAATTAACCAACTGTTACCTATTCGAAAATGACAATTCAAATTATGCTTCAGATTATGAAATCTACAAAAAAAAAAATGAAAATAAAACAATATTTTGTTCAGATCCTATACCCAAAGTTAAAATTAAATTCATTGAAAAGTATTTGATACCACAAAAAGCTTAAAATTCCAATGAAATTATTTATACATCTGTAATTAATACTTCATTATGCATAACTCAAGCATGGAACTATAACAATGGCCTGCCATGTAAAGTAAACAATAAATGACTAATATATAATGTGACATCCATACATGATTAAATACGCCACTTTTACAAGTAAATAAGCCTCTCAATTACATACACAGTCAATGACACATACACAGGTAGGTATATAATGCAGTTTATACACAAAACAAAGATAAGGGCTGATAAGTTTTATTTATGTAAAAGTTTTTTGTATTTGTTATCGAAACCAGAAGAAAAATAATTGATTGTTTTCATACACACAAATTAGAATCATTTGTTATTGTAGGTCAAATATCGTTAATTAATGGTGCTACAAAACATGATTATTAGTCATTAAAATGTTTGTTACCACAATCCTTGTGGTTTATTGAAAGGTTTAAATGACCCTTATTCAATGCTTGATGAAAAATATAGGATTTTAGAAGGATTTAGTCAATACACTAGCTTTTGCCCGCGGCTTCGCCCGCGTGGATGTCGGAAAATATCCCACGGGAACTCTACTGGGATTAAAAGTACCCTATGTGTTAATCCAGGTAAACGATGTCTTCTCGCACTGCTTATAATTATAGTATCCGAGGAGCGGCGCGCGGATTGATATTATGATTGCTGAACGACAAAAAACGTGTGCGGTCAGAGGACATCAGGTACGAAGTTTCTTCTCACGGATTTAAAACAAAAACAAGATTTTCACTGCCGCCATCTTGGATTTTCATTTTGACATCACTATCGGCTTTAGCACCCTCGAACACTATGAGAACGACACCCATGACGGAAAATTTGAAAACATTCGCAGCCGCCCGAAATATCCTAGAACCCAACAATAGTAACGCAATATATAACGGAACGGAAAATTACCCACTTGCATGCCAAATTTGAAGGCAACTTGAAAGCGAAAATATAAATCCTCTTCCATCCATCCCTATCCCGTTGGAATTTCGAAAAAATATTTACCTAAATAACAGAACGGAACTTAGTAAAGTTATTGTTCTCTGAATTACTAGTGTTTTTGGCGATGGCGAAAGTCGGGCTGACCGATGCTGAGTTATTAAGGATTTTTAACCCCCTAGGGGATAATTTCCCAAAAACGCCAAAACATTTCATTCGTAATGTCTAAACAAAAAGCTTAATACCAATTTCTTCCTTACAAACATTCATCCCCTATCTTCCCCCTTTAGGGGATGATTTTCAAAAACGCTGAAATAGTGGTTTTTAATTTTTAACCAGAATGCTAAATACCAATTTTCATGGTTTAAACTACAAAAATTATGATTTTCCATACAAACTTTTATCCCTATTTCACTCCCTTAGGGGTTAAATTTCAAAAAATCCTTCCTTATTCCTTGTCTACATTATAAAGGGAACCTCTGTGCAAAATTTCAGCTTTCTAGGTCCAAGGGTTTAGGCTGGGCGTTGATGAGTCAGTCAATCAGTCAGTGCACCAGTCAGTCAGTCAGGACTTTTTATTTATATAGATGTATGGATGTCAATAGCCCCAAGTAACTTAAAGATATTATTTGTGGTTCTATTTCTACAATACTCTTCAAATTAACAGAAGCCCAATGGCAACTTAAAAATTGAGTTTCATTTAAACATCTGTCTTTCAGTGTCATCAATGTAGTTTGTACAGTGGACTGCTGAACTTGTGCATTTATAACAGTATTTGGAAATATTTCCTATATTTGTTGACCACAATAGTGAAGTATAAACAAGCTATACAATGGAGCTATGACTCTTGTTATTATCAGTATATGTCAATAGAAAGCAATCTGTTTGTCTGTGTACCCTTTCAGATAAACATTTACCTAGTGAATTTTAGAAAATATTACAACCCGAACAGAGATTTATGATCCCCATTAATATTAACATTTCGGCATTTCTATATATTAACAAGCTGTAATGGTCGCAGAAAGTACTTTATTTAACTCACCAATATTTTTTACCATTATATTCTTGAGTTCATCCAACTCGCCATGGACTCTAGATATGGTGTCAAGGTCTTTGGAATCACTGTAATGTTTCATCTCAGTGGCTAGTACTCGGGCGAATTCTCCATTCATAGCATAAGGTATAGCAGTCTGGGCCGTGTCACCGAATGCTGTCGAAAATCTTCTTTTCATCTCATTGAGGAATAAGAATGCTCTCGAACGTTGGAATTTCTGAAGCAATATTTTTCAGCATATAAGAAAATGTACATACTTGTTATGTATAATATATTCAAGGTTGTAAGTAAATAAACCAACTGTACTCACATCATCGGTAATGCAGAAATAAACTAATTTGTTTTCCGCAATATAGTGGAACAAATAATTTCCATGAGAGTACGTCAACTTATCATCATGGGGTGGTATCTTCGATAGTAGTTGTTCTGTAACTTCCGTAAAATTTCCCGCACATGTTGCATATTTAGCTAAAACCACTGTACCTCGGGCCACAACACTAAATAATATAGGCATTTTGGATAATTACGACGATGAATTGAAAAGAAACAAAGGAGAACACGACGCGATACAGAAACTTTCACACACTTATTGATGCACTTATCAAATACCAAGATGGAAATACTTGTTATAAAAACGGTGAAAGACCTAGAAAACTTGGCAAGTCAATGGTATGAATTAGAACAAATAATTTTATGTGTAAAGTCGACAAAAACAATGCGCGCATCAAGTACGGAACACGTCAAATCTCCATAAACGTTAGTGACGATAATAGTCACAGAACACTGATAATAGTGATGGGCATAGGTAATGGGACACATGATACTATTGGAATCGATTCAAGATTTGACGTACATGATAATTAGACGATTTTATTTAATAATAATAATATAGTTTGACGGCACGGTTGACATCCGTCGGGCATGCCACCGTCCCGGGGAATCAATCCGACACATTATTTCAGGCTGTTCTCGTCTGGCTAACGGAGACTACTTGCATGGGCATAACCTTGTAGCCAGGATTATCCACCAGCAACTTGCTCTGAAATACAGCCTTGCGGAATCGGAAGTACCGTACTATAGGTATGTGCCCGACCCAGTTCTCGAAAATGACAATATTACGTTGTATTGGGATCGATCTATCATCACTGACAGGACTATTGTTGCCAATAAGCCAGACAAGTGGTGATAGATCGAATAGAGCGTCGCACAATGATTATTGATATAGCGGTTCCGCATGACGATAACCTCGTGAAAGCTGAAAAAGATAAGCAGATTAAGTATCTTGACCTGGCTCGCGAGCTTGTCGACATGTGGGATGTGGATACAGCAGTCATTGTGCCGATAGTCGTATCAGCCAATGGCTTAATAGCCAAGAGTCTCGACCAACATCTGAGGAGGCTCTCGTTAGGCAGCTGGATCAAGGGCTTGATCCAGAAAGCGGTACTTCTCGATACGGCTCGTATCGTCAGGAGGTTCCTCTCTCAGGAGCCCTGACCACCGGTAGCTTGGATCCTATTCCCGATACCGGTGGGTTACTATTTTTTATATTTTTAAATGTTTTTTTTAATGTTTTTATAAAAATATTTAAAAATGTAAGATATATGTATAAAAATGGAATAAAGGAAATAATAATATAGTTTAATAAATAGATTTTATTAAGCATTCGCACCGCATAGATTTGGACAACACAGGACACAAGACATCCCGGTCGTTCTAGTGATGCCTGGGAAGTCAAAGAGTTAACCCCGAGCAGTCGAGCAATGTTTATGGGTTTTCAATTAATGTTTATGGGAATCAGTAGTAGCGCGCGTAGTAGTGCCTGCGAGTCAATTGTGTAAAACACTTATAGTAGGAATCGGTTTCATTTTGAGAGTTCAACAGCATTCATTGCGTTATTTACGTTGTTGAGCAGACTAATTTTTCGAACTACTTATGAAGCAATGGATTAGCTTTATGCTTTAAAATTTTTCAAATTGTGATTGATAGTGTGTTACGCAGTTAGGGTGCTGGACCGATAAGTGCTCAAATTATATCAAAAGGCTTATTTCCGATTAGACGCGTGTACACTGAACAAATGGCTCGTTGCTGTAGTGGTCGCAAGCGCTACTGCTGAGCATGAGTCCAGGGTTTGATTCCCAGTTCGGGTAGTGTTATTGCGTTTTCCATCAGGAATTACTCAGTAACAGCCTGGAGTCTGGATTCGTGCCAATAAGCTCGCCCCTTATTATATGCGACGTAAACATAACGGATGAAAATTGAAATCGGGGTGTACTACAGATAAATCCCCGAAGGGCCCTTCGGGGATTACAGGCGTGATATTATGATGTTTATTGGGATTTTACTCATAGTTTTAATCGGTTAAATGCAACAATATTCACTGGTCAAGATGTCATTCGATTACAAGAATTTCAATTTTACATCACTATTCGATCATTTTATTTCGACAGACGTCAATCCAACATTATAATTGACATTGACAGTCCGAGTGATACAAGAACTTTGACATTGACAACAATTGACAAGAATGAATCGAGTCCGAATGGCTGAATCATTGAATTGCATTGAATGAGGATTATCCCGTGGGTGGACCTGTGTATATTATGGGTGTACTATGGGTTGGGTGGTAGGCAGAACGAACGAAATACCGTTGTCTCATGAAATTGCAAACATTTTATAAAATAAAATAATTTAGTTACCTTTACTTTAACTTGGGACATTGAAAAATAAACCTACCCTTTGGCCAAGCTAGACAGTTTTAGTTTCCCAGGTAAATGAAAGCACATCAATGAGCAACATAACAATATATTTTTGTATTTACATGTATACATAGAACATATTTACTTAATTATGTACTATTTTGATTTCTTGTTTATAATGGATTATCACATTATCACACGCGACTGATTGGTTAGTTTTTTTTTCTTAATCAAAATAATCATCAATGTCAATGTCTGGATCCAAAATTTGGTCAGCAAGAGGTGTCAAATCCAACTGATCAAGAATCAAATTCTCACACATCTCTTCTAAATCTGTTTCTCCAATTAGTATTGCACCTTGTAACTTACCATTTTGTAGTATAAGCTTTATGTATTCTTTATTAGGTGTCATACGTAGTAAAATTTCATAATCTCTTTCTAATCCTTGTGCATTATACTTTCCCAATAAAATAACTTGATAACCAAACAGTGTAGTGCAATGAGTGAAAAGTTCGAAACAAAAGTCTTGTAATACTTCTTCTTTCATAATTTTCCCATGCATGGCTTTAGCAGCCATTCCTGCCATTTGTCTAGCTTGAGTCCATAGCCTCAGCTGGAACCAATGTGGAGCATGATCCCAAGCGGCATGAGCAACATCACCAGCTGCATACACATTTTTTATTGATGTCTCTTGAAATTCATTTACAACTATACCACCATCTGGCCCCTTCACTGGTTCTTTGTCCCATGAGAAATTTACAGCAGGTTCAACACCAGTGGCAGATATAACAAAATCACATTCAATAGTTCTACCATTTGAAAGCACTACTTCAAGGGGATACTCCTTGCCACTTGTCTCTTCAACTGAGTTTATTTCAACCTTATAAATAGTCTCAAGTTCCTGTACACCATTGTTATCTTTTATACATTCCAGTTTTCGATACCAATCTGGACCTAACGCAGCAGATTTTAGATCTTTATTTAAAGAAACAACTTGGTCTTCCTCTGAGAAAACATGTCTTCTTAAAACAGTCTTTTGATCAGGCTGTAATTCTTTATTTTTAAATGTGTTCTGGAAAAATTCTGCTGCTCCAGGATCAATAAATGTAGCAGAAATATAGTCATCTCTGATGACCCATATTTTCTGTATTCCAGTTGTGGCATGCACAATTTCTGATGCTATGCCACCATTACCAACTATAACCATCCTGCGTCCCATTTTTAGTTTTTCCTGAAATTCTTTCACAGACTCAGTATCTCTTATTCCAAGTATTCTCTTACTTTTATGAGAATCCCTAATTAGTCTTGGTATTCCGCCAGTACAAATACACATGACCTTGTATTGAATTTTATCACCTGCATGAGTATATGCTATTTGTGTTTTTGTATCAACATGTTTCAGAGAATCAAAAACAATTTTTAGATTTGGATGTATTCTCATCAAAGAGCTTGCTTCTGTTTCGTTTACATCAAACTTTACTATAGTTTTGGCATAAAAACTCACATTGCTTACGTTTTTCACTAACGAAGAAGCTGTGATTATTGCAAGTGTTTCTTCGGGATGTAAGATTGCTAGTGTTTCGACACAAGTAACGCCGGCAATTCCTCCGCCAACAACTAAATATGTAGCCTCTATGTTAGACATTTTAATAATATAATGAAATTAATTATAATATCAAAAAGAAGGACACTAAGATCCAGATGATAAGAATTTCCTACTAAAATTAGTAATGCAATGCACAGTTAGACATCAGTCAGGACCTATAATAATTAAAATATATTATTGTTCTTTCCACAGTCGTTTCCTTCGTTCATTATTTTGACACTCTCGTCAGACTTCAGAGAGTAGTGAGTATATTCTTTGTTTTGACAAGACTGACTGACTGACACTGACATATATCAATATCATCTATCACATACAGACTGACAGTCATACAGTTATAACCAAAAATATCAGTTTTTTTTTTATGTGACTACCCACAAATCGACTAAAAACATTAATTGATGAAGATATAGAAAGGAGAGCGAATGCGGGAAACAATCTATATTACTATACTCTATGGCGGGAAATAAAGTGAATGGTGCTATACATGCTATGTACAACATGCGATTGTGACTAACCAGTCGATGTCCAAAAAAGGCGACAGTGCACTGGTGTGGTGGCCTACGCTTATTTATGGATGTAAATGTTGAGTGTGGCAAAAGAGGGATGAAAGGATAAATGCTCTGGAAATGAGTTCTTTGCGAAGCATGTGTGGTGTAGGTGTAACTACGAATTATAGGCTGAGGAATCACGATGTGATATGGCAACGTTACGGTTTAAAAATAAAGATAAAGTGACAAGAATTAAAAAAGAGTATGCCTTGCCTGGATGGTTTGGTCATGTTGTTGAGAGGATGAATGAAAGGCGACTATCTAAAGGTATCTATTTACAAGGCAGATGTGAGTGGAAACGCCGGTAGGGTGACGCCCTAGACGAATATAACACCACACCACACCTTATTGGTGATGTTCTTTCAGAAAGGACAGGTGACGTGTATCTAAGTAGTCAGCCTATACAGTGTGCATTGCAGGCATGACGTTGCACCACTGATTTTATTAGGAGATATTCTATGTAATTAAGTACTTATAATTATTATTTCTGACATATCGCTACCTACATATCTACTTGTAGGCGGAGGAATTTCCGGCGTTACTTGTGTCGAAACTCTAGCAATCTTACATTCCGAGGAAACGCAGCTTATTCGTTAGTGAAAAACGTAAGCAATGTGAGTTTTTATGCTAAAACTATAGTAAAATTTGATTCGTAGTATGCAGAAGGGATGTATGAACGTAAACGAAGAAAAAGGAGTATGTAAGGTATACCTTATTATTAATAATAGTCATGATGTAAGGATAGTAGCGGGTAGCATTCTGTAGTTTCTGCCTACCCCCATGGGAAGAAAGCATGAGTTTATATTTATTCTCATCCATAAACTGGTCCATATAATTAATTTCTACATTTATATCTGTCTTTTTTATGGTGTACATAATAAAGAGTATTCTATTTTATTCTATTCATAAGATGAACAACACTAGTTTCAACTTCCCCTACCCTGCCTTAAAGTTTCAATAATGTCAATGTGACATCTGTGTTTTCAATTTTTGGTCGTCTCTTTTACACATGTTGTGTCACTGGTATGATAGAGTCTTGCATCTCGTTCTGAGTTTGAATCGAAATAAAATCTTTTATTGACAGCTAGCCAGCTAGGTAATGAACGGAAAGTGGATTAAAAGGACGAGGGAGATAGTTTTACGCGAAAAACTGTTCATAAATGTCGTTAAACACACAAATAATAAATAAAAAACCATGTATCGTAGACAGTGTTACACGAGCGTAAATATCTAAAGCTAGCCACAGTATTGTAAACCCTACATTCGCAATTAATCATATTTGTTTACTATTTTTGCAAAAATAATGTTTAGTTAAATTGAGCGAAAATCATGTATAAGTGGATCTCAGTTTGTGTAGCACCGTTGTGTTTATCTATAGTGTGGTATTTTCCATTTATATGGAGCTTGGTCTATTTATTATTTCTTAGTTTATTCATAGTGATAGCAGTTTTCGTGTTGACACTTTGGGGTCATGTATCGTTATCTTCTCCGCACCAAACATCGTTGTTTTTATTGGATAAAGTCGAAAAAGATGTTCGACAAATAGAGGAAACGTTAAAGGTATGACATATTTACTTGATGCTCTTTTAAAAGCGTCAATCCCAGTAATATTTACATTTGTATTTCTTTGTGCAGGAGGATCAGACAAATTGGCCTCACTCAACAAAAAAGTCTCATTTACCTGTCATATTTGGGCGTACTGTGGACAGCCAGTTACAGCTGTTAATTGACTATGTCCTCCGAGACTTTGTGGCCCGTTGGCTGAAGGAGTTGTCTCACAAGCCGGAGCCAGTGATAGACAAGTTCAAGGAGCATGTGTGGGGTGGAGTACAAAACTTGTATGAGAGACTGTTACGTGTTGATGCTGAGAAGCTGCTGGCCAGTGACATGGTGACTAAGATCACACAGCATTTTGAGAGAATAAGAATTGCTAGGAGTTGTGCGTGAGTTGTAGTTTTATTAAGATTTGTTTATCTATACAAATAAATAAAATTGAAGTGTCTGTTTGTAATGTCAAAATAACAACTCTTTACTAAATGCATAATAAAGTATGGTACTTAGAACATAAAACCATTTTTAAAATTTTTGTCTGTCAGTCTGTTTGTTCCCGCTAATCTCCGAAACGGCTGGACCGATTTTGACGGAACTTTCACTGGCAGATTGCTGATGTTACGAGGAGTAACTTAGGCTATTTTAATTTAATAAAAATAATTAGGGTTCTGTGCAAAAAAAAAAATTAAAACTCACGAAATTGTGAACAAAAATTCGGATTCGAAAAATTCTTTTTGCATTTGTTAGCCTAATTCTCGAGCACATTTATAGGCTATTTAACATCACGCTACAAATCTTAGCAGCCGAGCAAAAAAAGTCAGAAAGAAGACGAAGTAATAGCACGGGAGGAAACGAAGCAAAGCGCCATGTCGGGGGACAAGGGAGTTTTATTAAAATGTGGCTGTTATTTTAGTATATTGTGTATATTACGACTTCCATGCGAACGAAGTCGCGGGGCACAGCCAGTTGTGTTATATAAAATAGGCTGTGGACACCAATCATAACATTACTGTTGGGCATTGTTCAGAAGTAAAAACTTTACTTAGCTTAACTACTTATTTTAACTTTTTATTTACACGAAAAATTACTAATAGAATCTACAGATTCTGTAATCAAAAATATCCAGTATAGCTTCTGTAATGAGGAAATTATCTATACAGAATAATTATCTACAGATAATTTCCTCATTACAGAAGCTATACTCAAATAAATTATTTAATTACTTTTTATGTTAACAATTTTTTTAAATTGATTTTAGTAGCCATTATTGTTCCACTTCTGGGAAAAGGCCTCCCTACTCTCTTTCCACCTCTCTCTGTCCAGAGATGTCAAGGATCAATCTTTACTAAAAGAGTCCATCTCATTGACTAAAATACAATTCTTTTTTCTTACACATATTAAAAAACTGTAAACATTTGCAGATTGGAACTGAATCAACCGCCAGTATTTGCGCTGGCCCCACACCTGATGTCTTTTGACACAGAACTGCACTACTTGAGACAGATCAGTGAGCTGGTCATAATGTTTCTTATGCCTCGGTGCTACTCACTGGCTCCTGCTACACACCTCATGAGAGAAATCCTGGCATGCAAAGGTATGTTAGTCACCAAGTCACTATGTTTTCGAGGGTCTGAAATTCAGAGTTTGAATACTGTACTCTGTGTTAGGAATTTACAATGAAAGCTATCAATAGCCCTATGTTTATCTCGATCTTTGCACATATTAACAATGTTTACTGCATCTCTAAACATAGACATGATTGTTCATGCTTATGACTCCACTTGAATTCATTCTGTGATTGCTCACAGAGTGAATTAAAGTGAATAGAAACACCTGTGGGTTATCTGTGCCTAAGGGGTCGTCCCTTTAATCACGTGAGGCTCGAACGGAGGGAGGGGGTCAGAAAAAAAAATAACATGATTATCATAATGGGTGGGGAGGATAATGTGACAATCACATGTACTTTTCGTGCGACGAAAAAATGTAATTTAATGTGTGATATCATAGTGCTTAAAGCTTCAAGTGCAGTTAATACCAACGAAATTCTCAATTTGATTAATATTTATGTTTTTCAGAATCTAATTTTATGATATTTTTTAATTAAAATAGATTCCACAAATATCTGATGTTTCAATAATAAAAAATACACGCGATGCTGGGAGGCGGGAGGAGGGGTAGCCTAAAACCTCACGACGTATCACCAGGGGGGGGGGGGGGGGGGAAGAGTATAAAAGTAGCTTAAAAACCTCAAGTGACCCTCAAGTGAACCTCAAGTGAGGCGCCCGCCCACACACAAACACAGATTTGCGATACGACTTTCCGTCACATTAGCTTCATGTAGCGACACTCGTGCCGCAAAATTGCGCGATCTAAGTACCTACCTACCTACGGTGTGCTTTCAACTAATTTCGGCCTGATATTTTTTTTTATAAGAATTTAAAAAGCATTGCAGATGCACGCACACTTGCCTTCTCGCTGCATATTTCTGCGCAGAAGTGTCCCTAGGCTCAATCAAATTGCGCACGATCCAAGAAACAGCGCGACACTTTTATATTGCCAAAACTTTCAAATGATAGAAGAATTAAAAGAGTTGCATCTATGTTAAATATCTTCTTGAATTCTAGTATTACAACCAGCAATAGACCTAGTGACGGAACCAGACTACATAAACCAGAAGATAATACAGTATTTAGAAGCTCAGAAGGAGGTGGACGCAATGCACGTGAGGACCCATGAGTACGCCAAAACATTCGAAGACTACATACGTCTGATCAATAGCTGTAACAATGTCGACACGCTGAAACGGTTGCGGTGAGTGCACACTGATAATGTTGTTTATTACTTTCACACTGACCAATTACATAAATGTGTCAAGGACTCTCCTGTAATATGAGTGCTCGATAAAAATAATTGTTATAAAGAATGATAAAAAAACCTGATATTAGGTACCCATGTACATACATACGTACATATTTTTCAACCCATACACTTCATATTTATAACCGTCTTCTAAAAAAGAAGGAGGTTCTCAATTCGACTGTATTTTTTTGTATGTGTGTTAGGTACGCGATTACTCCGCCAAATATGAATTGATTTTGATGATTCTTTTTTTTTTGTTTGAAAGAGTATACTCTCGAGGTGCTCCCATTGGTACCAAGTCAGAATCTAAGGATCTCATGGAAATCGAGGGAAATCCTCAAATTTATAGCCACCTGTAGCGATTAACGTTTTGGGTAGGGTACTTTTTATAGTAACTTCAGCATTTACTCTCGGAAAGCACCATTTGGTGAAATGGAACTGATGATGAAGACCACAGATAACCACCGGAACTACTTAATAATCATGGGTTGCGATTCGATTACCTTAATACAATTTAAACTCGTCAATGCATAATGGTGAAGTGGAGTCGATGGTGACTTCACCATCAGCCCCACTTCTCCTGGTTCTTACCAGGAGAACTCCACAATAATTAACGTCCCTGCATCGGGAAAAGCAATATTTTGTGAAAGGTGATGAGCAGTTGACATTTGGCTATTGTAACTTAGATAATTGTAAACTGACCCACTAAAAAGTGAAAAATAAAAACTTTTTACAAAAAAAAAACCGACTTCAAAAAATCACTACAAAGTGAAAAATAACTTCAGTTTCGGAAGTCTGTGGCAAAAAAAAAACTAAGATACAAAGATACCGACTTCCGAAATTAAAGATTTTTTTTCACTTTGTAGTGTTTTTTTGGAAGTCGGTGGTTTTTTACCATAACTATATCTATGTATATATATATACATAAATAAAATAGTAACGAACTCAAAACTGTACACTGAATATTCTTGAAAAAAGTAATTGCTACGAGGTGTGGGAAAGAGTCCGATGCCGAAAATTATAGTTTTTAGAATTTTTGTCTGTTTGTCTGGATATATGTTCAGGATTGGCGGAAAAACAGCTGAACGGATTTGGATGAAATTTGGCACACAGATAGTTTACAACCCGGATTAATACTGATAGCACATTCCCGTGGTATATTTTCCCACATCCACGCCGGTGAAGCCGCGGGCAAAAGCTAGTTAAAAATAACAGAATAGTATTTTACCCTTGGCGTATTTGCATGCCATTCAAATGGTAGGTGTACCTACTAAACTAATATTGCAATAACACCAGGTAAGCATTACGTACTTTATTCTAGGATTATTTTTGTATCATTTATAGATGTATCTTTACATATGCCTTTTTATGATTTGTCGTAATGATAAAAGCCCATAGACCGTCCTACTTTTGTTTTTTGCCTATCTCTATAAATAGAGCAGTGGCGTTATTTTCGTAAAGTAGGTACAGAATATGCGTTATCATTATTATTTTTTCGCTGAACTTCCTTATTCCAACATTATCGTAAACATAAACGACCTCATTAAATTAAATAAATTTTCGTTTAAAATTAACTTATCAACAGCCAGCAGACGCTAGTGGCTTGATTTTAAAACAAAATATTTATATTATATTTATAATTTATTCTCGTAACGCATTCTTTCGTTACGAGAACACCCATGTAGCGGGTATAGTTCCCGTTTATGTTGTTACATAAACGGGAACTGGTCAAAACTGGTTTCAAAGTGTTCTTAGAAACCAGTTTTGCCAGTTTGCCGGCGTTGTTAATCGAAACTAATGCTAAGGCCGTCGCCGCTATATTCACGGTTTTTTTTACTATTATAAGCACTTATTAAGGCGAAAGCGCCAGGTAGCCCGGGAAATTCAAATTTTCTTACGTTTTTTGAAATTTGTAAGTCAGTATTAGGTTGTATGTTGATCAAAGTATCATTCGCGACCGTAAAAAGTAGGTATTTAGAGAATTATAATAATTAAAGTCATCAATACAACTCTAAGACTAGGTAACTACTGAACAACTATTTCATGAAATCTTGACAATTAGGATTATACAAACTTACGGAGTTGTATTACTGATTTTGATGATTATAATTCTGTAAATGCATATTTGTTAGGGTCGCAAATGATACTTAATCAACATACAACTTAATACTGACTTGCAAATTGCAAAAAACATAAAGTTTGAATTCCGCGGGCTACCTGGCGCTTCCCCCTTAAATGAAAATTTAGTAAAGATGCTTCGTTGCATTGAAACTCCCTCTCGAATTCTTATTTTGAATGACTGCTGAGTTGCCGACTATATTGTCTTTGTCTTTTTGTGTATCTGTGGAGAACGTTGTTGGTTGCACATTTGTATAACTCCATAAGTTCTATTTATCTATACTAATATTATAAAGCTGAAGAGTTGGTTTGTTTGGTTGAACGCGCTAATCTCAGGAACTTCTGATTCGAATTGAAAAATTCTTTTAGTTTTGGATAGCCCATTTATCGAGGAAGGCTATAAGGCTACACGCTACGACCAATAGTAGTGGAGCATCAATGAAAGACGTTGCAAAAACACAAAAATCATGTATGACGGAATTAAAAGTTCTAAAAAAAGTCCGCGATAGCCTATGTCTGTCTTTTAAGGTTGGCTCACTATAACTTTTTTAATGGTAATCAAATTAGTTATACTTAAAATAATGCATTATTTGCGAAAGTATTTTCATAAACATGGTATTAATCCTTATCCAAATAAATAGTTTCATAATCAAGGTTGATTAAGTACATGTAAATTACTTTTTAAATTATTCGAATAGGACCTTCCGTTTAGAAATTACGACGGGTATAAAAATGCTTAAAGTAAGAAAAATGCGCTTAGTCTATTAGTTACCTACCTACACATTTTATTTTTTACTAGCTGTGCCCCGCGACTTTGTTCGCGTGGATGTCGTAAGATACAATATACTAAAACAATAGCCACATTTTAATAAAACTACCTCGTCCCTTGACCCGTCGCGTTGAATCGCCCGCCCGCGCTAATACTTCGTTTTCGTTTAGTGTTCTTTCTGACTTTTTTCTTTTTGCTCGGCTCCTAAGAGCCGTAGCTTGATGTTAAATAGCCTATAACCATCCTCGAGAATTGGGCTACCAAATGCAAAATGAATTGTTCAAATCCGACTTTTTGTTCACAATTTCAAGGGTTTTAATTTTTTTTTTGCGCGGAACCCTAATTATATTTCAAAAATCAAAGTAGCCCAAGTTACTCACCGTAACATCAGCTATCTGCCAGTTTAAGTCCCGTCAAAATCGGTCCAGCCGTTTCGGAGATTAGCCGGAACAAACAGACAGCCAGACGGACAAAAATTTTAAAAATTGCTTTTTTGTTATAAGTACCGCATATACATTCTTATGTATTTAGTAAAAAGTTGTTATTTTGACATTACAAACAGACACTTCAATTTTATTTATTTGTATAGACTAGCTGTGCCCCGCGACTTCGTTCGCGTGGATGTCGTAAGATACACAATATACTAAAATAACAGCCACATTTTAATAAAACCCCCGTCCCCAGACCCGTCGCCAACCGTCGCGTTGAATCGCCCGCCCGCGCTATTACTTCGTTTTCGCTTAGTGTTCTTTCTGACTTTTTTTTTCTGCTCGGCTCTTAAGGGTCGTAGCGTGATGTTAAAGAGCCTATAACTATCTTCGAGAATTGGGCTACCAAATGCAAAAAGAATTTTTGAAATCCGACTTTTGTTCATAATTTCAAGGGTTTTCATCATTTTGCGCGGAACCCTAAGTATTTTTCTAAAATAAAAGTAGCCTAAGTTACGCGCCGTAACATCGGCTATCTGCCAATGAAAGTGCCGTCAAAATCGGTTCAGCCGTTTCGAAGATTAGCCGGAATAAACAAACAGGCAGACAGACAGACAAAAATGTTAAAAATTGCTGTTTTGTTATAAGAACCGTTTATACTTTCCTATGAATTTAGTAAAAAGTTGTTACTTTGGCATTAATAGACACTTCAATTTTATTTATTTGTATAGATTGACTGTTTGAACGCGATCTCTGTCACTACCAGTCTGATTTGAAAAATTCTTTTTGCGTTTTATAGCCCAATTCTTGATGAAGGCTATATAACATTACGCTAGGACCCGAGCAAAAAGAAAAAAAGTAAGAACGAGCGCTAAGCGAAAATGAAGTAACAGCGCGGGCAGGCGATGCGATGCGACGGGGTGGGTCGGGGGAACAAGAAAGTTAACGCGGACGAAGTCGTAGGCGGAAGCTAGTTTGTATTATATAATGTGTAACTGTTTGTTCTTCCGAATAAAAAAAATAAATCTCTTTTGAATTTCGATTACCCACCGGTTTGGTGAGAGTTATTTAACCCACTTTTCCGTTCGGCTAATGTACCGAAGAATGCGTTCACTAGGCGCCTAGTATAAACAACTTCTTCTTTCTATTGCAGATATGACATCGTCACCCAAATAATGCAAGCAACTACCCTACAGAACGTGAAACGAGCTAAGGGTGTAGACATAGATGTTATAGAAAAAAGTGGTTCACAAAATATAAGTCGGCAACAAGTAGCTGATGCCAAAAAACTGAAGAGATATATAAATCAGCTGACTATTGCCAAAGCTGAGTGTGAAACCGCCCTTAGGAAGCTGGGGTGGGATGGAGCTTTTCCGACGGTGGAGTCTGATAGCAAGGTAAAGGTACTATCATCACATTTTATACTACTTATCCAGTTATAAATATAGGCATCGAATAAAGCGCAACTCTTGAGGTAATCTGGGTATAAAGGTTAATTCTGGGTGACTTGCTTTACAATTAATACGATTTCGATTACGATTGTTGATGTTTTTTTTTTAAAAAAGAAACGATTGTTGTTGCTAAACTTGTCTTTAAAATTTTGCATGCTATGTTTTATCCTAGCTAAACATGCTTGTGCCTCAATTTGTATTTAACACCCTCGTATACCATGTTTTACGCAAATAAATATTCTATTCTATTCTATTCATATGAATGAGTAGAGTACCTAATCGTGTCTTATCAAGTTAGGTTTAGCTTTAAAAATCTATATTGCTAATCCACACAGGAATCTTATTAATCCTATGATTTATAAAGACGATATTACAATAAAGCTCTATTACATTCAAATTCACCCTCACACCTGGTGGTATAGGGCGTGGATTATAAAATAATTACCAGAGCACATTCCGCGAGGTACGGTCTAAAACTCTTGCGCACCTGGACGATACGGCCGATGAACCATGGCCGGTCCAAACTTTGCGCTGAAAGCTGAGCAATAACATTTTTTAGGAATCAAATGGTGGCATGAGGCGATTGTGAGTGAGAGAACTTGCGCGTAAGTTCGCAGTGGCTATGCTCAGACTCGCCATGATTCATCGGCCGTACTGTACTCCTCTCGGATCACAATGAGAAATGCGCGAGCATGCGACCGGCTGCCGCGACGTCTGATCGACTATATAAATGTATAAAGCACAATCTGCTTTATGTATAAATAAAACATGCAAATAGACAGGGAGTAAGGGACAGCCCTCCGCAAACTAACAGGGTGCATTCAGCGCCTTATTTTGAATCATATTCCACTGGAAATATTCTTAGGAAAATTTTCATTTTTTTTTCTCGTATTTTCAGTTACTATCCTTTATTTCAATGTAAAGTTACATTCTCTGTACGCAGCACTCCATTTATGTAAATAATACAGCTAAAATAAAAAAATCAGCAATAGATGTTGAAATACTCGGCGGCCGAAGACTCGCTGCGCTGCCGGCCGCTACGCGCGTTTTGCCACGGTAACGATACGTTGCGTGTGAGGTAATAAAATAAATCAGGTTTATTGGATTCCCTTAACGTTCCTGAAATTATTTCATGTACCGGCCATCTTAGTATGATATACTGAATTCACCCCATCAGTCTGCGGAGGGCTGTCCCTTACATCCTGTATATTTATTTAAACTTTATGCACAATGCACAAGTAAAAAAAATACTGTACAAAGGCAGACTTAATGCCTGAGGCAATTTCTACAGTCAACCTTAGGGTGATCCAGAGACAATACATGTGCCATCCATATTGCCATAGACACAACTTTCAATATACTTTACTGACAAGAACTACTTACAGGTAAGTAGTATTACTGCTCCGATACGCATTTGTTTGAATCTGCTCTGAATTCTATTACAGACTCTACCTCTACACAATATAATGGAGAGTGTGACAGGGCGGCGATACCTCTCGATGTTCCTGGAGACGATGTGCTCTCAGGGTCTGGTTGGCTTCTGGATGGCTGTCGAGGAGTTGAGGCACAGTCCCAGGAGTAGCTGGCACCAGCTCGGCGCGGAAATATTTTATACCTACATTAGATCGCCTAGCGCTGAGATTAAAGTTGATAAGGTAATTTATATTTAACTAGCGCCCGCCCCTGCTTCACACGGTTTTTATGACTTGACGATACATCGAGATTTCTTTATTATAAGAAAGTTTAATCTTAATGTATTATATACATAAACCTTCCGGAATAAACTCTGAAAGATGGTGGAAACCGCATCAAAGTCCGTTGTGAAGTTTAGAAGAATAACGCGGTCACACGGGCAGAAAAACGACTTTAATTTATAATATGTATACATCTATCTATGGCCGGTGGAGCAGACGAGTCCTGGAGTGTAGACTGAGTATCGGCAAGCGTAGTGTGGGACACCCCCAGCTAGATGGACCGACGACTTTAAGAAGGTGGCTGGGTCAGACTGGATGCTGAAGGCGGAGGACAGGGTGTTGTGGCGCAGCCTGAGAGAGGCCTATGTCCAGCAGTGGACTGCGATAGGCTGAGTTGATTGATTGATTAATACATCTATACATATTATAAATTAAAGTCGTTATAATTAAAGTCGTCAATACGTCATCCCAATTAATTTCGGGTCGGCACCAATAACTATGTATGTATGTTTTATGAATATATCTCTGTATACATATAACCCACCGTCTCAGTATTCTCCTAACTAACCATATCATCTTTCAAACAAAAATTCAGGATTCTTTTGAAAGTAATATCTGATTTGTATACTATTTCAGGACACAAGAAAAAGAATGGAAGCATTTTTACTGGGAGATAAGGGCCCCGAAGTATTCTATGAAGTTCAGGACACCGTAGTGGACAAAATACAGGAGAAATATTATCACTCTTTCCTTCTGAGCGATCAGTATACGGCTTTGATCGTCGAACTTGCTACTGAGGAGGCCAATAAAGGTGCTGAAAATATGATTTATTTTTGCTTTAAACTACATATTTACCTATATCGAGGTTTTTTCTGCTTTTGCCCGCGTGGATGTCGGGAAATATCCCACGGGAACGTACTACCGGGATTAAAACTACCCTACACGTTAATACAGGCTATAAACCATCTGTGTGCTAAATTTCATCCCAATCCGTTCAGCCGTTTTTGTGCCAATCCGGAACATACATCCAGACAAATAGATAAACGGACAAAAATTGTAAAGACTATATTTTCGGCATCAGACTCGTTCCCACACCTCGTTGCAATTACTTTTTTTTTTCAAAAATATTCAATGTACAGTTTTGAATTCGTTACTATTTTATTATATATATTGTAACGGCTAGGGCTTCGCAGCTAGACTGCGGAGGCCGTTAACAAATTAGGTAGTGTAGAGAGATGATTAAAACCATAAAAAGGTAGGTTAATACATATAATTAAATAGTTAAGCTAACACGACTAGGTCGTGGATAAGTCACTGTCTTTGTACTGAGCACTTTCACATTAGGTAGGATAGGTGGAGTGGTACTATCCTTGGCTGGAGGTGGCAGACGTAGAGGCCTGTCAGCAGGCGCGGCCAGAGGCCCTCGTAGCTCAGATCAGCGGCGCCGCGTTGGTCGCAGGCTATAGGACGCAGTAGCGCACGCCAGCTACGCGTGCAGCGCGCTGTCTCAGGCAGCTTGCAGATACGAGTGTGTATGGTCACGCACGAGGTCCTGCCCTCAGCCTGGACGTGGATCCCTGGAAAGCGCGTTAGAGAGCGCATGTCAGATGGGGTGCGAAAAACAGCAAGCCGCATGCGGTGTGCCAAGCCTCATTCCCCTTTCAGCATCCAAGGAACGGCGTGGGAAGCAGGGTAGGCAGGAAGCTTAACACATCCATGCGGCTTACAGGCAGTCAGTTAGGCAGAATGTTTGCAAAGATGGCGTCACAATGACAGAGCAATATAAGGTTAAGTATGTGACACGCGAGCATAACACAGTAAATCATCAAGCATCTAGGCGGATGGCTCGCTATATCGCTTATAATACACAGTGAGGCCTTGCACAGCCCCGATGCAATAGCAATACATTGTATACATAGTTCAGGCTCCTGCGCACTGGATAATCTACAACCGCGTGGTCCGACATTGACCATTGCGAAATCAGATGCTACGTAGGTGATGATAATAATGTAGATTATCCAGCGCAGAGGGTCCATTAAAAATCCTAATTAATGAAGAACTCACCCTAGCTTGGGGCACAAGGAATCCTGAGCGAGGCGATCAGTGATCGAAATAAATGAGTGATCATTAGATCACTAGTGTTGTACCCTGCTTTTAGAGTTGTAACACTTTACGGTTAATTTGTGAAATAATTAGCTCACTCGACTAATTGCTATTTTAGAAGCAATACAACGCTACAATATAGATACTTGAATTTAAGAGGGCTGTTGCATTTTGTCCCTCTGTCGCTCACACGCGGCCAATTTTTTGTGGCATCTATTTAACTCATCTCAAAAACAGTTCATAATACTTTTTGAGCTGCGTTTATTAGATAAAACAATAGAAATGTGTTTTATAATTACCTATTAAATTAATATTATTATTATTTCTTGAAATAATTTTGGAAATAAAGACGTATGCTCTAAAGACATAGATATTTATAACTAGCTAGTTAGCTCTAAAAATTAAATGATGTTCTTTCTTGCAGACATAACGTCAGACAGATCGCCGATAGAAGACCGTCAATTATCAAACGAATCGGTTTCGTCTGCGGAGAGCGTGGCCGGTACTATACACCTCACTGAACATTCTACGTACGCGAGACGGAAACTAGACGAGTTGCAGGAGCGACATAATAACAAAATACAAGTATGTAATATTAGTACATGGTGGTTTTTTGTCGTATTACCCAGTTACTGGGTTGTGGAGGTCCAGATAGGCAGTTGCTCCATGTAAAATAATGGTATTCAGCTGCATCCTGTTAGACTGAAAGATTGATTGTTGGTGGTATTTTTTTGCAATAAAAATCGTGTACGATTTCTCATGATTTGCTGTTGTTTCGATTTTCTCCGAAATCCAGCTTTTATTAGGCTACATTACAGTAAGAAATATACCTTATTTTGTTTTGTAGAATGGTTCTGAGCTAAAAATATCAAAACTCAACTTAATTTAGTAAATAAATATACACTAACCTCCTTACTAATAAACGTATTATATCAGGTGAATAGTTAGACATCGATTTCTCTCTTTCAGTCGTTAGTAATTTGACTTTCGAAAGAAGAAGACAAAGCGTTGTGTAACTATACAGACGCTATACAACGTTTAGTAGTAAGGAGGTAATTACATAAAGCCATTGGTCACGTGACATTGAACGCGAATGAGAGCGCGATTCGTCACTTCTAGTAATTGACTGTGTTTCAAATTGTAAATAGAAACAAACATTATGCGTCAGACATAGTTTCTGCTTTTGCATTAGCAATAAACGTACGAAAATAAACGATGATATCGCTTAGTGCGGATTCCACAAATGAAACTGAATGCGATCAGCACTTAACCGCGTTCAAGAGCTGTCAGTGTCAATATTCCACAACAATTTTGACACTGACAGCTCTTGAACGCGTTTTAGATATGCTGAACTCGTTCAGTTTCATTGGTGAAATTCGCCCTTAGAGATTTAATAACATTTTCATCAAAGCATTATGTTGCCCTCAGGCGTTAGCAGCTCTCCGTGCATCCTTAAAACCAGAATCACCTGCGTTGTCCATGTTAGCAAATGAAGTAGAGAAATTAGCAGGAGAACAGATGCGACTCGAGGCTCACCTAGCGAGGACAGACACCTGGGCAGAACACCTGGGGCGGTGGCGGGCCTCCGTGCATAGCGCTGAGGTATAATAAAACAGAAAAAAACTCTATGAAAATTAACTCTGGAAATATTACAATAATCTTATAGTAAATAGCATTACATTGTTAATACTTAATACCCTCGACACCTCAAAGGAAACTTAACTTTAAGACGTTTATTAAAAATAAATGATCTTACCACAAAAACTTAGACACTTGTTCAACGCGTGTCTTATGTCAGTCTTACGTCAAACTCCATACGTAAATGTCGTGTTAAACAGTTGTTTAACCTAAATAACTGATAAACACAGTTTTGTAGTAATACGGAAAGTGTTTACGCTGTAAACTTGCTGTAAAATATTTGAAAGAAAATGCCAGTCAAAACGACTAACTACGTCTTAAAATTGAGTTGCGAATTATCTCTTGCACACTATTTGATTTGGATAGAGCGATGATGTTTATTTATCTGTAGTAGGTAGTTGTAGAAGATTTTTATTCTTATAAACTAAAATAAACATCAACTTTCTGGTTCTAGCTAGCACAAAAGGTGAGGATAGTAGACAAATTGAACAATACTAATATTTATTACAATAACTAAAAAAAATAAATTATTATTGTAGGTAATAGATGAATCAAAACCGCCCCAGTTTGTGATAGTAGTACATATGGCGGAACAGGAATCTATGAACGAAGACGATAGGCCCGAACAAATAACCACAGGATGGGTGCTGCTTAGGACTTTGAACGAATTTCAGGTATGTCCTCCTTTCATATGGTTTAATGTTATTGGATGTGGACACCTTTGTTCCCTGTATTACAAACTAGCGAACTGCGCCTGTGTCGCACGGTTTTTACGAAACATCGAGGTTTCTTTATAATATACAGGGTTATTTTAAATTGGCTAGCTAAACTCCGCAGATGCCATGAGTATTGATATTTTAACATGATAGAACAATAAAAAACTTTTTTACAAAAAAAAAAAAAAAAAACAACTGACTTCCAAAAACACACTACAAAGTGAAAAATAACTTTAATTTCGTAAGTCGGCTTTAACCAAAGTCTTTGGTTTTGTATTATCGTTTTTTGCCACCGACTTCCGAACTTAAAGTTATTTTTCACGTTTTAGTGTTTTTTTTTTGGAAGTCAAAAAAGTAGAGAGTAAAGTTTTAGAAGTAAAAAAGTTTTTTATTTTTCACTTTTTAGTGAGTCGGTTTGTAATTTATCTAAGTTACATTAGCCTAATGTCAACTGCTCATCACATTTTACAACAAAATATTGCATTTGCCGATACAGGGACGTTCATTGTTGAGAAGTTCTCCTGGTAGGTATTTCACCATCAGTTCCACTTCACCATATGCATTGTGACGAGCATAAATTGCTTCGCAACTATATTAAAGTAATCGAATGAAATAAAATACTAATATTATATTATTGAGTAGTTCCGGTGGCCGTCTGTAGTCTTCATCATTAGTTACACTTCACCAAATGATACTTTCTGAATGCAAATGCTTGACCTATAATATTTGAGGAGTTCCCTCAATTCCTCATGGATCCTATCATCAGAACTGGATTTTGATAAAAAAGGGACCAATCTCGAAGTATATTCTTTCAAATAAAAAAATAATTTTCCAAATCGGTTTATAAATGACGAAGTACTGAGGTCTTGGGTATATTGTTGGATATCTAAACGAGATAAAACATAAGAAAACAGTTTTTCTCAACTAATACTTCAAGTAACAACATTAACAGCGGTCGTTGACCCCCACAAAAGAACATCAACTCTTTTTATTTTGTATTTTATCGTGTTTAGATACCAATCGCGTCTGCAGAGTTTAGCTAGCCAATTTAAAATAACCCTGTATAAGTTTTATAACAATGTATTGTACACATAAATCTCCCGGAATGAATTTCCTAACGGCCGAACCCAATAACCTATTTTCAGTAAAAAGACAGATTGCTATTGATGGTAGACAGTATAATTCTATCTGTCCTTATGTCAGGCCGGTAAGATTCCATAATTTCTTATAGATTATTGGGGTCGGCCTTATATGATGGTGATACTGATAACGGCATTAAAATCCGTTGCATAGTTTAGAAGAAGAATGTAGTCCCACAGACAGATAAGAAAAGTAAAGTTTTTCACATCATCATGTCATATTAAATTCAAATAGTAGCAGTTCTCATAATGTTAAATAATGATGTGAACTTCTTATGTGAAACAACTAACAAAATGTTAATTTTCAGGAATTACATCGAAAGTTACGGCCTATGTGTGCGGAATTAAAGAATTTAGAACTACCAACGAATTCGTTCAAGTTTCTATTTGGAAAGAACGACAAAAACTCTTTAGAAAAAGCTAAAATATTAATACAGAAATACTTAGAAGTAAGTTTATTTTTACCTCTCAAGGCTCAATTTTATTTAGCGATGGCAGAATATGGTTTCTCTTTCTTACTTTTTTGATGAAATATAGCGGTATCGCACTCTGACATCTTAAGCCCACTGCTTTGCAAAGCCAGCCATATTTTAATAAACATACGTTTGGATACATTTTGACAAAAAAAAAACACATTTTTATATACATTTTTGCGGTAAAGAATATAGTCGAATCGATTTATTTTCAGTTTGTTTTAGAAGATGACAGACTAAACCAAAGCGAGGCTTTATACACATTCCTTAATCCCAGTTCGGAGTATTTGAAGCAGGGTGACTTACCAAAGAAAAACAAATTCTCCTTTTCAACTTTATTTAAGAGGTAATTAATGGTGTCTCTTTCTTATTTATTTTAGCCGACCCCAACATAGTTGGGAAAAGGCTAGGCAGATGATGATGGTGCTTTTTTCTTAGTTCTCAAGGTTTAATTCCAATTTGTATGGTGTACCAAAAATGTGGATCTTTGACAGGCGTTACGGGTCGTCAGTAGCGCGAGAGTGTGACAACCAGTCTTCGGGGTATCGTATTACCCAGTAACTGGGTAGTGGAGGTCAGATAGGCAGTCGCTCCATGTGATCAGCTGGTATTCAGCTGCATCCGGTTAGACTGAGAACCCGACCCCAACATGTTGGGAAAAAAAGACAGGCAGATTTATGGTGTACCAAAAGTTTTAACTGTTTTGACTTGTCAGGCCGCTATATAACACCATAACAGAAAGGGTTGAGTGTCCTATTGTGGGACACTGGAATAAGGTACACAGTTCTGGTGGTGTCCTTTTTAATGTAAAGTAATTGAATTAAGTAGGTATAAGTTACTAACATAGTTTTAAGCTTTACTAACTTTTAATATGGAATTATGTTTTCTGAAATAAAATTATAAAATAAATAAATTAATTAAATTGCGTACCGTCTTAAAGTATCCTTGTAAAAGCCCTCCTCATTTGTCTAAAGAGTATTTCAATTCACAATCAGTTATAAACTTAAACTGCCGTTGGTGCTAGTTATGTCAAAGAAAAATATAGCCTGAAACATAATATCACGTTGGTCATTTATTTAATTAGGTTTTTATAATAATTATTAACTTCTTTCGATATTACCAGCACGAGTAGTGAAGCAACGAACAGATCATCACAAGAAAAGGAACAGTTTACGCATTTGTCTGCAGATGAAGACGAGATATCGTTATACCTTGATGGTAACGGTTCTGATAACGCTACCAAGTCTATGACCAGCTCTTTGCGTGGTAAGTTCTATATCATCATACCTAGTAAGCCCATAATTTTCCCAGTGCTAGGGATTCAGGTCTCCTCTCAGTGTTTGTACCGTAATCCACCACCCGGGCCCTGTGCGGGTTGATGAACGTCACTTGTCTTCGAATTTTTTATTCTAGGATATTTTCTTTAGGTTTCCTCACGATATTTTCTTTCGCCGTGTTTAGATTAGTGGCGATGCAACAAGTTGTATAATACACGCCTTTTTCCCCGACTACGGTGAAGCCAAAAGGAAGGGTTATGATTTTGGCAGTCTATGTATGTATGTTTGTATGTTCCACCGTAGCGCCTAAACTACAGAACCGATGTTAATGAATGAGGTGTCAATAGATTCGTAATAATAGCTCGGGTAACATAGGCTATATAAATTTTATCAAAATTTTATATGACGGAATTTAAACCTAAGATTCTAACCACGAAAAGATTTAACTGAGATAATCATCACGTGTTTGGTATCAAAAGAAAGGTCTTGGCGAGCACATTACAAATATGTATTTAAAGATATCATATTGTTCAAGTCAAAACGGAAAAGTATTAAATAAAAAATACAGTTAAAAAAACTATAACCCGACTACGTATAAAACGGGTCTAAAAAGGACGAAATAAAAAAATAACTCAAATAAAAATCCGGAAATGTATAAGTACAAAAATGATCAAGGCAGAGCCGTGGTCGCACTTACTGTATACCTACTATGATTATGTGGGTGCCAAGAACACCTTCATTACACATACATGATATGTACAGTATACAGTGGGTGCGAGCACGGCTCTACCTTGACCATTTTTGTACTTATGTATTTCCGGATTTCTATTTGAATTATTTTCTTGTTTCGTCCTTTTTAGACCCCTTTTTACGTAGTCAGGTTATAGTTTTTTTATTGGATTTTATCACATTAAAAAAAAAGATTTCCAATAATGTTGTGGACCATTTTATTTTACCGATACTTTCTTTCTAGTCGATCAGCCTACACAAATCCAAATATCATACTTGTTTTCAAAACCTGGCTTCATTATGAAAGCCTTGCGAATACTCACTGTTCCGATTATGTTATAGAAATCTCAGACAAATCTTCCATGTTATCAGGCGCAGGCGCCATAGCGGAAGAAAGGGATAGTATAGCGGAGCCTTTGTACGCGTTGCTAAGTGAAGTGTTTGACATGCGCGGTGTGTTTCGGTGGCTCAGGAAAACGCTGGTCACCTTCGTGCAGATCACGTACGGCAGGACTATTAACAGGTACCTAGTTGAAGAATTTACTGCTACTCCAGTAATTTCGGATACGACTTGATTGAAATCACTTGTCAGAAAAATGGTGTCTTGAATTACTACATCATTAAAATATAAAAAAGTATTTATGTTTTTTTTTTTACGAAAAGCTAATGTCCAATTTAATTCCAACAAAAATATATGTTTAAGGGCTGATTTTACCAAATTCAGATATATCTTTTATCCGTGGAATAAAATTGACATCTGACAGTTTCTGTATGGAGAAACTGTCGGAAATTAAAAATTTGTGCAGAGGGGAAGGCTTAGGAATAAAAGTTTGGTAAAACACCCTAAGTAATGTTTAGGTAGAATTTGACAAGTGATCACAAGTGATCAACTTAAAATTCTCAGTTCAGAACCGGCTGTAAGTCTGCATTTCCCTGCGTATTTGCCGTTTTGTGGTTTTGTTTAAGCTTCATAACATTTTTGATTAAAAAAAATATATGTATACAAAAAAAAACAGAAAGTTTGGCAGACATGGATATTTCTTTTATCATAATCTTAATTTGCAGGCAAATCAAAGAGACAGTAACGTGGATATTCTCTGAACAAATGTTGCACTACTACATCAGCGTAGTTCTCAAGTCATGGTGGCCGGGCGGGACCCTGTCCGAGAACACTTCCAATAGAAATTTTCAAGATAAAGGTAAGATTTGATTGCTAGTGTGTTAAGTTTTTATTATACAAGGTCAAATTAAATAGTGAAACTTCACAGATAAAGTGGGTAAACGAAAATAAATGATTTTGTAAACTCATCATTTTAATTAACTACACTACCAGCGGTATTTGACCCTGTAATCAGCTGTACGAGTCGCCTATTGGCGCCACTTTACCATTCACGCAGCGCGGGTTCTTGGTAATGCTTCTTCAAGCATCTGCGCGCAGCGTCGCGGCTCGGTGCAAAAATGACCATTGTGTTCTGTTTTCAAGGTAGAAAATAGTGACTGATTATGGATTTTTTTTTGCTACCCAGAGCATACGCGCACGTTAGCGCTACAACAGCTGAGCGAGAGCGTGCTGGACGCGCTGTCGTCGCTGGTGGGCGCACAGGCGGCGGCGCGCGGCGCACACAAGCTGTTCCACACGCTGCAGGACACCACGCACAACAAGCAGCTGTTCTACGTGAGTACTCACTGTGCAGCGCTGCAGCTGCTGAGCGAGAGCGTGCTGGACGCGCTGTCGTCGCTGGTGGAGTAAGTGACTGTACTTAGTGGCTGATTATAACGTTAGAGCAAACTGGTCACACGACGGCGACGCAACGAGACACGCGTGGTGTCGCGTTCTTATGCCACGAATGACCGCGAACATATTTGGTTCTCTCAATATGAATTAGTCCAAAGCACATAAATAAAGTTAGTACCCAGAACTGCAAGGATTCTTATGCACGTGTGCCCCATGAGGCATCTTGAATTTGAGTAAGATTAATCATCGAAAATGTCAGACAGCGGCAATAAAGACACCATATATTTTTAACGGGACAGGTACCCGTCAAATTTGACCGACTTAAGCCGGAACGTTTGGCAACTTTACAAGCGCATAGTTCGACGTTGATTGGTCTAGAAGTCTAAATAATAACGCACAATGTGTACCTAAAGATTTCTAAAGAAGTATTTAGAACAATATGTGAGCGTCCAAACAAAAAGGGTCCAGTTCACGGCATTAAGGATTACAGAACGTCACTCAAGACTCGAGCATTACTTAAACCTAGATTCAAGCCATTTGATTGGTTGAAACTAGTTTTAAAGTAATGCTTGAGTATTGAGTGACGTTCTATAACACGGGACTTAGTTTCCGAGATATACGCAGTTTTGTAAAATTGGGTGAAAATATCTCATTTCTCGATTTTAATTGATTATTAATTGATGCTCAATTATCTACAAGTTCATATAGTAAATGACTTTATATGATGTTTCTAAGTACCAGAAAATGTACTTAGAAACATCAGAAAATGTGCTAAATACCAAAAATCAAACATTGAAAATGCTTTTTCTCAAATCAGGTTTTTTCAGAGTTTCAACTTTAAATATCTGATAAAAAGAAAATGTGCCAGTTTTTGAATATTTTTTAATCCTTATTATCAATTGACTATTCTAGATACCGAATCTGATCTTAACTCAATACCCCACTACTGGACCCTTTTTGCTTGGACGCCCACATATATTGAGAGCTACATTTGAAAAAGAAATTCAGATTTTTCGAACGACACCATTTATTTTTGCGCAAAGTACTTAGGTACAATTTACAATAAAAAATCTTACTTACCGTATACACGATAAAGCTTAGCCGAAAGACTTAACAAAAATCAAAGATTAAATACACGCACGCAAAAAGCGTACCCACGTGAACACCGACCGTACTAACGAACTCAAATCTTGAGAAAAATAGTGCTTCATATTACAAAAGTGCATTATAAGAACTAAATGCTATATGTCGATCCCTCGTTTCGTCATCTCTAATCTGATTTATCTTTAGTACCCATATAAGACCGTAAGAGCGAGTATATTCCGATACCCGTGACTATAACACAGGATACCGGTCCTACAGCGTACACAGACATAGCTATAACCAGTATGATCATGCCTACAATTACTATGTATAGTCTTGGGCTCATCTCTGGTAAACTTTCCGTTATGATACTCGGTGTCGATATCCTTTCCTGATTTGCGGACATAGCTGTTTTGATATCTGATCTCAGACTTATTTTTTCTGGACTTCTCACGACCGATATATTATGTAAAGTTTGGTCCTCGATATTTATTTCCTCCGAAGTTGTGCTCGGGACTGATATTCTTGCTACATTCGTGCTGTCGGCCGATACTGCTTCTGGAGTCGGCCTTACGACCGATATTCTTTCGGAAGTTGGATTGATCACCGAAGTTGAGCTAATGACTGATATTTGATCCTGAGTTGGGCACACGCTTGAAACCGATGCAAGCCCCGGAGTTGCGCTCACGTGCGATATAGTCTGAAAATGTAACATGAACCGGGTTATTATTGGTCAGTAGTCCTATGTACCCTTGTTTAAACTCTAATCAAAGTTTGTTGTAGCTCTTATAACCTAAGGACATATACTCACACTGTATGAGATAATATCGGGATTGTTGATATAGAGGATCTTTTCTCCAAGTAAACTTTCTGTAATCAAAAAGTTTTTATTAGAGCCTCTGTCCTTTATAGGAACTACACAGAAAAAAAATCGTACTAAATTCCAGATTATCAGTATTCTTACCGCTGCATCCGACTCCTATACTATTCAGCTCGTCCAACTCTCCCTTCCTTATCACAATAGTGCTGTAGTCTTCGCTGTATCGATACATCTCGGCTGCTAGTGTGGTCGTGAAGTCGTCAGTTTGCTTGCTTGTGATAAACCTCCGTTGTATCTCGTTGAGGAAGAGAAATGCTCTGGATCTCTGGCATAGCTGAAGATCAATTTTGCATTACATTTCGTTACAGACACAATTAAACATCAGCCATCTGCATTCATGATCATTGATATCGGTTTTCTTTCGGATGCTTACTGGGGGGCCAACCACACTTCACTGTGAGAAAGAGATGGAGCTATGCAGGACGTATACCTCCATCTCTTTCTCAGTATGAGGTAAGATTAAAATAATACTGTTTAAGAGGTGGTGGTTGGCCCCGACTGCAGTCTGAAATAAATTGTAGATGGATTTTAATGTCCTGTTGAATGATATCTCGCATTTCGCGCTTGGTATTTTAAGCGATAGTTTCGTACTAGTTGATGTTTATTTCTTTAATCATGTGATTTATTTCGCATTAGTAGATATTAAGTAGATACCTAGCTGCAGCAGATATTACAGATTTAGCTCCGATTACAATCTGTGGCGGCACATCTACATCGCCACATTGGAACGCATCACACTGACGTCACGCAAAATCCTGCATCGTGCAATCAGAGTTTACCGCGCGACTAGCATATATACAACATCCCGACATCAACCGTCGGGCAGCAGCCCGACGGTTGATGTCAGGTCGGAGGATCCTCCCTTTTCATAGAGGATGAGTGAACTTTATATCCTGTTCCTCATGCCTCTATAAATCTATTAGTCTCATATTCAGTTAGCAACAAAGTCTCAGATGTAACATTGTAAACATGACTCGCACAAGTTTCGCTCCGCTGGGCCTAGAATCGACAGCTGTCTTTTAGATCAACATTGCCGTACTACACCGCGAATGACAGGTGACAAGATAATTACAAATATTTGGCACGTGCAGCCGGAGTGTCCCTAGAAATTAATTATACGCTCATTATTTTAGGCTTTCTTTTATCTCATGATTTAAATTGTTTCTTGTCAGTGTACCTGATGGACGAAGTGTAAACACAAAACTTATTTTCAAAAAAAAAAAAAACAACCGACTTCCAAAACAAACACTACAAAGTGAAAAATAACTTTAATTTCCGAAGTCGGTGTCTTTGGATCTGTATTTTAGGTTTTTGCCACCGACTTCCGAAATTAAGGTTATTTTTCACTTTGTAGTGTTTTTTTTTGTAAGTCGGTTGTTTTTTTTTTTTGTAATAAGTTTTTTATTTTTCACTTTTTAGTGGGTCTGTTTGTAATTTATGTAAGTTACAATAGCCTAATGACAACTACTCATGACCTCATGACAAAACATTGCTTTTCCCGATGCAGGGACGTTAATTGTTGAGGAGTTCTCCTGGTACTTCACCATCAGCTCCACTTCACCATATGCATTGTGACGAGCTTATATTGCTTAGCAATCATTTTAAAGTAATCGAATCGCAACCCGTGAAATATTTATTAATGAGTTGTTCAGGTGGCCATCTTACCTTACTGTGGCCTTCGCCATCAGTTCCACTTCACCAAATGGTGCTTTCCGAAATGCACAAGTTACTATAAAAAATACCCAAATCGCTATAGGTGTGCCTATAATATTTGAAGAGTTCCCTCAATTTCTCCAGGATTTCATCATCAGATCCTGACCTGATGACAATTGTACCACCTGGAAAGTATACCCTTTCAAACAAAAAAAGAATTTTCCAAATCGGTCCAGCCGTCTTCGAGTAATCGGGGAACACACATAATAAAAAAGATTCCGACGAACTGAGAACCTCCTCCTTTTTTGAAGTCGATTGAAAATCATTTATAGCCATAGTGCATCTCATGACAATTCTAATAAGTCCAAACACGGCTAGGATACATTGTTCTAATACGGAGTTCCGATGCCTACCTTCCGGCTTCATAATCAGATCAGTTCAAATGCTTCATTTTCATCACAACCATTTATTTAAATTTGCTTCGTCATAGTCGCTTAACTATCTTAATCGAGATATCTTATCGCCACCCGTGAAATACTTATCATTGAGGAGTTCCCATGGCCATCTGTGGTCTTCTTCGTCAATTCCACTTCACCAAATGATACTTTCTGAATGAAAATGCTTGACTTGTTGATGAAAATACCAAAATCGCTATGTGTTTGCCTATAATATTTGAGGAGTACCCTCAATTCCTCATGGATTCTATCATCAGAACTGGATTTTGATAAAAATGGGACCAATCTGGAAGTATGTCCTTTCAAATAAAAAAAATATTTTTTTTAAGTCGGTTTATAAATGACGAAGTACTGAGGTAACAAACATTATAACCTCCTCCTTTTTTTGAATTCGGTTAAAAATAGTTCGCTATGGCAGGAAAATATAATATTTTGAGATATTGTAGTTTTCAGAAGTCAGTCGATATTTCAGAAAAAAAGTTGTTTCTTTACACATTGTTGTTTTACAGGTCGTGTGAAGCGAAACACTATACTGACGCTTTGTAATCAAAATAGCGTAAAACTTATTTTACAGTCTATGTAGTATGTATTTTAGGACGGCCGTAAATCAATGGAATTGAACTCGAAAAAGTATGTAACGTGCTTTGATTTAAATATCTTCGGAAAGCAACTACTCCGGAAATATTTAACTCCGAAGATATAGACGATACGTAAATGATAAATTACTGAAATTATAATCAGTCTTTCTGTGACAGAAATAACCTTGAGTATTTTTATAATAAGTATTTTAAGTGGGTGTTTGATGATAAACAAAATTAATTATGTCTTAATGGTTATGAACGGACGTAAGTGTCTTTTAAAAACCATCTCACACATCATAAAGTTCATTGACAGCATTTGGCTAGTCTAAATTATTAAATGCTATCGGATTATCAACTAAACTTATGTCATTTTAATAACATGCCATGCTATTCGTAAGGACTAGAATTGATACTGTCTTTTAGTTGTCTGATGTCTCTCATTTTTAGGATTTCGTACCCAAAGGGTGTCAACGGGACCCTATTACTAAGGCTCCACTCTCCGTCCGTCCGTCTGTCACACGGCTGTATCTTTTGAACCGTAATAGGTAGACACTTGAAATTTTCACAGAGTGTGTACTGTTATGGTCGCTATAACAATATGTTTGTTATGTCAAAATAACAACTTTTTACTAAATGCATATGAAAGTGTATACGGTACTTATAACAAAAATGCAAGTTTTAACATTTTTGTCTGTATGTCTGTCTGTTTGTTCCGGCTAATCTCCGAAACGTCTGGACTGATTTTGAGGGGACTTTCACTGGCAGATACCTGATGTTACAGGGAGTAACTGAGGCTACTTTTATTTTGGAAAAATAATTAGGGTTCCGTGCAAAAAAATTAAAACCCATGAAATTGTGAACAAAAAGTCGGATTTGAAAAATTCTTTTTGCATTTGGTAGCCTTTTTTCGAGGATAGTTAACATTACGCTACGACCCTTAGGAGCCGAGCAAAAAGAAAAAAAGTAGAAAGAACACTAAGCGAAAACGAAGTAATAGCGCTGGCGGGTGATGCAACGCGACAAGGACGGGGAGGAGGGGGTTTTATTAAAATTTGGCTGTTATTATTAATTATTAATTGAGATAGGTTTGCTCTTGACTCTAGTCATGAGCAAACCTATCTCAAATGAAAAGAGATGACAGAGACAAATGTGGCTGTTATTTTTATTTATTTTTTTTAATTTGAGATAGGTTTGCTCTTGACTCTAGTCTAGGTCAGAGATGACAGAGACAAAGTCGACGATGGAGCGAGCTTACCCAGAAGAAGCCTGTTAACTCTCACTTTGAAGAGATCGGGGTTGTATGTTGTTAGTATATTGTGTATCTTACGACATCCACGCGAACGAAGTCGCGGGGCACAGCTAGTAAATAATAAAACTAAAATAAAGTTAAAAATGATGTAGTGTTAAGTATGATACTGTGATACGGAACCCTGCGTGTGCGAATCTGACTCGCACTTGACGGCTTTTTTTAAATGTTTCATATCAAATTAATAATATAATATTGATTCTATAAATTATTACAATCCATTACAATACAGGGTGTAAGGGACAGCCCTCCGCAGACTGAATTCAGTATATCATACTAAGATGACCGGTACATGAAATTATTTCAAGAACGTTATGGGAATCCAATAAACCAGATTTGTTTTATTACCTCACACGCAATGTATCGTTACCGTGGCAAAACACGCAAAGTGAACGACAGCGCAGCGAGCCTTCGGCCGCCGAGTATTTCAACATCCATTGCTGATTTTTTGTTTTTAGTTGTTTTATTTACATAAATGGAGTGCTGTGTACAGAGAATGTAATTTTACATTGAAATAAAGGAATAGTAACTGAAAAAACGATAAAAAAATTGAAAAATTTCCTGAGAAATATGATTCTAAATAAAGAGCTGAATGCTCCCTGTTGGTTTGCGGAGGGCTGTCCCTTACACCCTGTATATTAAACATTAATCAATAATGTATTACATTTTATTTAAAATAAATTTTTATTATCAATTCGTTCATTCATTTTAGGGCAATATGTTTGACGTTTTGACACTTTTTTATAGAAAATATGTCAAACCGCCATATTTACACTTCAGATAAAAGTTATCTGAGGATTGAAAAATTGGCCCTTATTCATATAGGTAAGCATAATATAGTACTTATAGTCATTTATTATTTCACATTTAGGTGCGTCAAGCATATTATTACAAGGTCAATCGACTTACAATTTGTCAGCTTTTATCTTTGACGGTTTTATTTCGGATTTCAGGGAACGACTGTATTTTTTTTTCAAATAATTTGTCACAGTGACAATGAGTGTACTTACTTTGTCTGTTATACAGAAATACAAATAGTCATCTTTAGCGATGTAGTGCAGTAGATATATTCCATGTGAGTACGTCATCTTGTTGTTACACGGCGGTAACTTGGACAGGACTTGCTCAGCAATCTCCGTAAAGTTGCCATCGCAGGACGCGAAGTTCGACACTATGTTTCTGTCTGAAGCTACAGCACTGAATACTATTGGCATTTTGGCGGTATTAAAAAGTTAAAAGCCGGTATCAAACTTTGCACTGCACTTAAATATCTTTTCAAAAACACTTTATTAAATGGCTCTTTGAAAATAAAAAATAAACACTCATATTTTTCTATCAGTGACCATATTTTTACTATGCACGAGTAAAGTCTTAATTGTAAGCTCCGATATAATTAGAAAAAGCCGGCCTTAACCTCAACGTGTACAACAAGCTTGCAAGCCGCAACTGATAATACTGGCATATCTACAGTCTACACTGCCACAGCTCAACGTGTTACGCCTCCGTATCATACAAATACCGCGCGATCTAAAATTATTGGCGTGTCACTTTGTAGCTAAAAGCGCGTCTTCCACGCTAAAAATGTCGCCGCTTGTAGTTGATATATGTGAATTGGCGCGACAAGTGTGCGGAAGACGTGGACGCCGCGTGTCGCCCGTCACACAAGAGTTTATGTTAAAACATGAACTTTCGCCAAATTATGGCTGAAAGAATTGTTTATCGTTATTGAAACTGGAAATACGTATGCTTTGCATTGTTCACGACTTTTAGAGGATACGGAAAATCTTGAAAATTATTAATAAGTTATAGCTTTTGCCCGCGGCTTCACCCGCGTAGATTTCGGAAAATATCCCACGGGAACGTACCATTGGGATTAAATTAAGTATCCTATGTGTTAATCCAGGCAGGTTTTTGCGTGATTAAGTAACAAACATCCAAACATACAAACTTTCATATTTATAATATTAGGAAAATAGTAGAATAGACACGTAAGCGATCTGCTAGAGGCCTGGCTCGACCAATTCTTGAAATTAATAACCTAAAGCTTCATAAAAAGAGTACACGAATTACTATTTGTATGTCGACTGAATACTAAATGAAGAAATACTTGCTAATTAATTGTGAACTCCCTTAACCAGAAATATTTTTTATTTTCAGGAGCTGTTCGAACTAGTACTTCTGGAAGTGTTCCCTGAGCTCAAACGATACCAATAACTCTAGGTAAGACAAGCCATGACAATAGATATAATCAAAGTATAGTTGTAATCTTACAGGGATCATAATCCAAAGGACACTAACTTGGGGAAATACGAACAATAAATACTCTTTAAGAGACATTCCTTTACGTTTAAATCTGTTTTTACCGTAGCGGATACTTCAAAATGACTGCACATATCTTTTTAAACGTATATCACCTTTTAAAATCTCGAAAGCCAGTTTTAAACTTTATGGATCTGACAATTTTGCTCTCTACATTATATTTTTTATGCAACAACATTACTTGAATTATTTAAAAAAACACGGCCAAAAGTGATCCAAAGAATATGTTACTTTATAATTAAACTTTTTGGATGGTCTTACAGTAAATTATCTCTTTATACCTCTGCAAATTAATGTTGTTACATTTTAAAATAAAAGGATTTTGACTTTTTGTAATAAATATTTCAATGCCTGTGGTCATTTAGAGGTAGATCAATATCTGACGTATTATAGTGATAACTGTAAGTATAATAGTTAGTAATAATGTATTGATCTCATGTTTATGTTTATATACCTCGTTTAACATAAAAAAAACATTTCCTCTTTATTATTAATCATCTTAACAGAAAGAACGTCTGATTTCTTTGTAACTTTATTATACACTGATCTTTTCTCTTGCTTTATTTTATTTATTATTAGCTTAAACATTTACAGTGAGCAACAGATAAACATATTCAGTTTTTATACAACTAAAATGCGCTATGTTCAAATGTGAAATTATGGTATAGTTTACCTTTAAAATAAGAAAGCTTATTGCTAATATAATAAATATGTGTATAGAAAGTTTATATTTTGTGAATGTTACGTTGTTTATTAGTGCTGTGCCAAAGAATGCACGTTTGACGCGTTATTATAAGTTCATGCATCGAACTATAAATATTGACTTAAATAAACTTGTTCCAAATCTGTTAACTATTTGACAATCGTATGTACCTGAATGTTGGTCGCTGAATCTAAAGAATTCTGGTACTATTTGTGCTATTAACAAACATGAAATACAACACAACTTCCACTTTCAAGCGTCCTCGTACACCCATGACAGTAAGCAGAATCTATTTGTATTAATATAGTTTGACCGATACCGCTGTACCGCGCCTTAGGAATGCGCGGCGAGGCGCGGGGTGGGACTGACGAATGAACGGTGGGATGCCGTGAGCGTTGACGACGAATGAACGGCGGGATGCCGTGAGCGTTGACGACGAATGAGCGGCCTGCACTGCCCCCCCGTCTCGCCGCGCATATACCTAAGGCGCGGTACAGCGGTATCGGTCAAACTATAGTAGCACAATCTCGTCATTTTATGCATATTTTTTTACCGGCATGGGTAGTATTTGCAAAGATTTATTACTCTTCCGAGTTCTTTTGATATCTGTAACAGTTCTTTAGACTTTGCATTCCAAATCGCGTGAGACACTAGGGTTAATGCCTATGTTAACGGATTTTCCTTTCTACTTTGCTCTATCGTTGACGATAGTGTTATAGCCCACACACACCAATACAATACTATACTGAACTTATGTTCAGTCATCGACGAAATAGGTGCACTCCTTGAGGGACTATAAAATAGTCCATTTCCCCATTTAAATTCTTCAAACTACTTTTTATAAATCGAGTTGATCTACTTAGTCTACTACGAAAAACATTCCACGCTCGAAGACTCGTTTTCTGAAACAGTAATCTACACTAAAATGAGCAAACAGACTGCGCAACCCGTGTCCAGTGAGAGCGACTTGATTTCGATCAGCTAATCACAACAATTAATATAAGTTTGACAGAAACAGATTGCTGACTTATTGTGCTTTAACAATTTATTATAGTATTAGGCTTGCTTGAAATTCTGATCTGATCATTGATCTTTTCGCTCATAGCATAGAACACACTGACCTGATACACTAAGAATAAAATGAAAGGTCTTGAAGCTTCCAAAATGTTGAGCTGATAATGGTATTTATGGCATTGCTTATATCGATCAAAGATTTAAAATGCCTCTATTGCCTCCCATCCTTCTAGTCTTACCTTTATAATTTAATTTATTTGCTAATTTCATAATCTAGTTGAGATGTGTAGATATATTTAAACTTAATATGGACGCTAGTGATGGCGCCAAACTCGTAGCCGAATTCTGGGCCGAGTCTATTTAGATTGCCATCGACACGCTAAGAAGAAGAACTTAATAGAGTAGATATTGTACATTTTAAACATGGTTTAGTGTTTGCGTTCTACTGTGAAACGCATTGCACCAAGCATTTGTTACGAACGCACCTTTTAATATACGTTTTTCTATTGTTTATATGTTTCCTTATTAAAAAGAGCTTCGGGCCAATTGCGTAACACACTTACAGTAGGAATCGGTTCAACAATATTCATTCCGTTATTTACGTTGTTGAGCGGATGAATATTTCGAACATTCGAAGCAATGGATTAGCAATACGCTTCAAAATTATTCAGATTATGATTGATAGTATGTTACGCAATTAGGGTGCTGGTCTAAATTATTGAATAACTACATACTTACATTATATTATGTTAAAAACGGGTAATAGGTATGAGAAAAATAATGCACGAAAATATTGGTCAAAATATAAAAAAAGATTTAAATTTTTGCCTTTTTATTATGTTTTAAACTTTGACTAGTTTAATAAATTGTGACCATAAAAGTATTCAAAAATTATAAGATTATATAGAAGGACAAAAATATTTATAATAATAATAATTATGATTTTTTAATGAGTGAGACGGGTAGATCTGTTTAATTTGTAAATATACTTCATCACAAAATTTAAATTAATGTATCGAAAACGTTACCAAAAATATTTTAGGATGGAGAAATGAAGAGTTTAAATAGATAAGTATTATGATGAGATAAATCTTAGTCGTTTTCGTAAACTGCTTCTTTCGTTTTCCAGCAAATAAAACAATTTGAAAACTGACATTTTCTAATATTTTTTTCGAGAAATTATAAACCTACTTCATGTAAGGCATTAATATTATGTAAAACTGTATATTTTTAATACCTTTTTATGTGGAGAATTTTGTTTTTCTGAGGTCATTTTCCAAAAGTCGTCATGTCATTGTATTGCTAATGTCTAGTGTTGCTAGCTTGTCACCTTTTGTGGCCTACCTTGTACCTGCAGTGACGTCAGAGAAACAAGTTTCTCGTGTAACCTGTGAACCTATTGTCTATATCTATTAAGTGTTATATTTCCTGTTGTTGACTAAGTGTAACGACGAGTATGTATGTAACTGTACTGTTATAATGAAATAAACTAGTACATGTATTTTATACTTTGTATTTTTATTTATTCATTTATCAAACACATTTATCTCCCTCGCCTCGACTGCCTCGTTGGTCTAGTGGTCGCAAGCGCTACTGCCGAGCATGAGGTCCTGGGTTCGATTCCCAGGTCGGGCAGTGTTAATGGGTTTTTCTATCTGGAATTTCTCAGTAGCAGCCCGGAGTATGGATTTGTGCCCGGTTGATGGCAATAGGCTCGCCCCCTATTACATGGGACTTAAACATAACTGGCGAAATGTGGGTGTAGGTACTATATAGGTACACCTCTGCCTAACCCTTCGGGGAAACAAGGCGTGATGTTATGTTATGCAAACACATTTATTGTCACATGATATGTTAGGCAGGCATTACCATTTAGTTTCATTGGGGGTCCGTTTTTAAAAATAATATGACTGTCGCGGGCCGTTTGGCAGATGATTACTAGCAATTATTTTTTTATTTAGTAATAAATATTATGTAATTATGATCAAGCTGTCCCTGAAAACCAGCGCTGGGGCTCTGTCCCGCATAGGGTCGCAGTATTATGCTGAGCGATGGCCGTTTTGTGTGGATGTGACGCATATTTTCCCCCAACTTGTTTCTTTTTTGTGTTTGTGTTCTTTTTTTGCGTCATGTTTACCGCAAATAAACATATTTTCTTTCTTTATCAAAAATAACAACGTAAGTGATTAATATTAATGTGAAAAATTACATTTTTTACTCTGAACTATCTGTCTGAAGTCTGGTGTGTCGACGGCAGAAAAGACAAAGCGCGGGCTAAATAAAATTACTTAAAATTTTTAGTTATAAATATTACTGCTTACTTTCTTTTTTTTTTGTGGATGGGAAATCATCAAATGACTTCTCCCGCTCTGGGCGGAGCGGGAGGGCGTGTCAGACTTTTACTGACTAAAACCCACCCGTGTTCCTTCTGTTGCCTGTGCCGGGGCCACGCCTCTTTCGAACATCCCGCAACATTACTGCTACCTTAAGGTCCGTACAAAATACGTCGGCGGTCCGGGTCCGGACCGCGGTCCGCCATGTTAGTGTTTACGTGCGTTCCAGCTTCCAGCGCACACTAGCTGTTGTTATTATGTACTGCACAAGATTAAGGGCCCCTGACAATGTCGCGGTCTAAAAACAGAAACTTCAGTCTTTTCAGCGCTTTCTCAATAACCTTAAGATATCTGTTTTTTTAATGCACAGTTATTCATCACCTACTTATCTAGTAAGTCTACAAATTTAAATGTTGATAAAATTGCAGATTTTTTTGCGATTTCAAGTTATAATAACTGACCCCACCTTTCTGTTTCACCTGTTTCAATGATTAAATAACAAACAACTAATATTTTTTCAGTTTGCTCTAGCTACGCCAATACGAATTGAAGGAAGAAGAATAATTGGCTATCAGTTCTTTTTTGACCAACTCGTATAGATTTGTATAATAATAAATAATTACTTAAGAGTGGGCTAAAAACAAAAGAATGTTTCGTTCGTTCGTATATACGGTACTTAAAACAAAAAAGCAATTTTTAAAATTTTTGTCTGTCTGTCTGTTTGTTCCAGCTAATCTCCCAAACGGCTGAACCGATTTTGACGAGACTTTCACTGGCAGGTTACGGGATGTTACGGGGAGTAACTTAGGCTACTTTTATTTTAGAAAAATAATCAGGGTTCCGCGCAAAAAAATTAAAACCCAAGAAATTATGAACAAAAATAAAAAAAAAATCTTTTTGCATTTGGTAACCCAATTCTCGAGGATAGTTATAGTTCTAGACTATTTAACATCACGCTACGACCCTTAGGAAAAGCGAGCGAAAAGAAAAAGTTAGAAAGAAAATAAGGGTACACAGGAGTCTCGAAGCGCACCGTTATCTAAAGACCTCCCAGGGTTACCTACCTAATAGGTAACGCCGGGGAGGTTTGTAGTAGGTAAATAATACAAGAGTACAATAACACGTGTAATTAGTTTCAGACTTATCTACACTTTATAGTTTGCTTTTACTATAGTGAATGCCGTACGAGGTAACGGTATTTTCATAGGATATCTAAACATAACACGTCATAATCACAATAAAATCCATCCAGTGTTACCAAACCTAGTAAGTCAAACTATAGAGTGCTGATAATAGCGGTTGTGGATCAAGATTATTTGTTCCCGCTACACCTTACAAGCACACGCACACTAGGATTGTCAGCGATAGTTCGAACGCACACAGACACTGCGCTCCGACTCACTTATTCTAAGAAATGTTAGGGATTCTTAAGTAAATGAAACACGAATATTATTGGGATAATTTCTATTCTTTAAGTCAGTACAATAATAAATTTGACAACAGTTTTAACACCTCTATAAAAGGAGGCTTCAAAGGTGTAAAAGCTGTTTAATTAACTATTAATTTAATTATAATTATTCCCGAACCAATCGTGTCTGTTAAAATACTGGATATTTTTTGGCACATTTAGCACTTTTAAATTCTTTTTTAAATACACGATACAATGTTAGTATTTTCATGGCCAGAAATTTCTCTTCCAGTTGGATTTTATTGGTGTTTTGTTGCCAGTATTATATTACAATGACATTAAAGTAAACGACAGGATATCGTAACGTAAAATAATTTATAATAATTATATATGTAAGTATACAATATTATATACCCATCGCTGATTACCCACACTACAACTTTCAAAGCATCCGGTATCACAGCACTCACTATATTAGTTTCCCATCCCTTACAAGCTATGTAACAAAACAATGTACATAAAATATATCTTAAAACTAATATGAACATTAGGTATGAAGAATCTGAAATAATTCTTTCAAGCCTCTTTAATTCGTTCAAGAATTGGAATGGATATTTATCGTCTCCATCTAGACATAATTGGAAATTTATAAAATAGTAAAAAAACCAACCGACGAAAAAGAGGATTGCAAGAGTCACAAAGAGAGTTTAACTGTGGGACACATTGTATGCTGTGGTTATCTGTAACTTGGAACAGGCCGGATTGTTTTCAAGATAACTCCTTTATATCATGCAGTTAGTACCCATAAGAAATATTAAACATACTATACATATTTTATTATTGTGTGATTAGTCTTGGACATTTTATAACAACACATACTGAAGTATTCTTAATAAATAATTATATATAAAATATTCTATATAAAATTGAATATACAAGCACGCTTGTTAATAAACATATTTTTAACGAAATGCATTCGACTGTAGTTAGTTACATTTCAGAAAAGGAACTTTCGTTATACATATGTTAGTTTTCAATTACCACAAAAACTGTGGAGTTGAATTTCCGTTAAATAGTTTTTCATCAGTAGGTAGTCCGTTTTGGTGTTATAGAAGTAATAATAAATCAAAGAATTATAGAACAATTTAAATATTTGTAATTTGTTTTTGCCTTTGATTATATATATATATATGTCTAGATAGAGTATCGAGCTGCAAAAGAACAAAAACAAACAGGCCAATTTTGTTAAGCTGGTGTGTGTGACAGCTGACGTCTTACATTCGCGCCTGTCATTGTGCTTGTATTGTGCTTTTCTAGTGTGCGTGCAAATTGCGGCGAACAGTTAGACGCTATTTTATCCGACGAGTTCACAGCTTGAACGTTTTATCTAGACATATTTATATCTTTGGTTTTCACCGGATCTGTATCCGCTGACGCCGTCCTAATTCTACCTTAGATTAAAACACCCTGTGAAACTTTAATACTTTCCAGTTAGTGGGTGTATGTCTTAATTCTTTCTTGCAGTTAAGTAACGGAATCTAATATAAGTATGTAGTTAGTCCTAATCCGTGTAAATAGAGTGCCTTTCAAGATTCGTTATAATCGATGTTAGATGATCAGAGAGTAAATTAAAAGCATTTAATCAATAATTAATTCTAATTAGGTACTAAATGAATTTCTCTGATATGAGACGAACATGTAACATGTAGGAGGCGAGCCCGCCCGTCAGCCGGCATTCATTCAACATAAAATCAGCTTCGTTTTATATAACATAGGTACAAAGTATAAATAAACTATTATTTACAATATCATTTGGGTCGGTCAACACAAGTGGCAATTAAACCTAACTATTTACACTGATATTTTATTGTCACCATAATAAACCTGGTGAGTATACTCTAAAATCGGATTGTATTCGAAAGTGATAAAAACTGGATTTATAAATATTATTTGAATGTCCTTCTTTGGTAGTACCTATAGGTGTGCTGTGTTAAATACTACGTATTTATTTTACATACTGATTACTATACTTTCCGAACTTAAACGAGGTCGGGATACCATTTTACAGCAATCAGTCCCTCGCTATATAGAAACTTGCGGTCGTGATCTATTACTTATAAACGGATGCTTTGACGGGCCTTAAATTACATTATTAATAATAACATGATAAAGTGGACACTCTTTGTTAGGATCTCGTTTATAAGCAACACGGACACGCACATGATCCCAAACCTCGGTACATGTAATCTTACAACGTAACTAGATATAACTTTGTTCTATAGTATAAAAGTCACTATCGATCTTCCCCGTGAGCCGCAGGAAACGAGCGACAGTTGACTTGTACAAAAATAATAAATATTAATGAATTTATTATCTTTCCTCTCGCACTTCGATATCATGCTGAGATTAGATCCTACCCGCGGTGTGCACAATGTTCCCTTGCAGTGCAGGTGAGCACGCAAGCGCGAGCCGCCAGCATGCTATCGCAGTTCTCTCACTTTACATTCACCCTTTGGGTGGTGTCCAGCGATACATTATCTAGGGAATTTCCCTTTTAATTTATTACAAATAGATACATATATTTACACGTTAAATGAAATCGTCCAGACTTGCTATGCATCTAAACATTCGCCTATCCCTATCAACTATAACAATAATCATATTTTATATAAATATTGTAGTATGCATAAGTTCCTATTTTAGAACATTCAAGAATCATGACTGATCTGACGGATTAATAAATCGAACGTCCGCAATGTAGTTGACATGGAATATAGTTACTTGACACACGTACCATCTAGTACCTATAATCTAATCTAGATGATATAGATACGTATTATAATCATAATTATTAAAAATAGCTCAGCTTCCAATGTAGTAGTTGTCCTACTTAGGGATCTTATAATACCTAGTTGATCTCAATTCATAATAAGCTGTAAATTGACAAATATATGTATGTGAATTATGAATGAAAAATCAAAATATTAATTTTTTTAAATGGCTTGGATAGTAGTGCTTTGTTTGCAAAGATCATGTTCCTAACCTAATGTTGTCGCATAGATCAGTAATGTCATAGTCTTAGATTTGTATAAATCGTTTGTGTATATTTGCATATCCGCCATATTATGATGCGTTCAGGGGTACAATAATCTCAGTATTTGGGCACTCTTTGTATTTTCTACAAGTTATTTCGATTAATAAGCACATGAAGCAACATATCACGATACCATGAATTTGGCATCAGCTGGTCACAGTTCTAGCACTCTAATGCCACAGCCACAGTATTTACAGCGTAGGATTGTCACACGTGGAGTTAATTTCATCCAACAGCGTAATCCAATCGACGAACCTGATGGCACAAATTGATGGTATGTAGATATTGACGCACCTTACGTTATATATCTAATTTCGTGTTTACTTACATAGAGACGGAGTCACGCGAGTAGATGCTACTGTGATCAACGGTGACGATATAGAATGTCTCGTAGAGTTATTTTCTAAGCTTGCGCTTCGAAAATCGACTTTCGTCGACATCGCACAATTCGGAACGCATGATTAGAAGACGACTGCTAAGTAGCATTCTAGTAATAGTCGTAATAGCTGGTGTTGTTACCGCGGCTCCGTGAAATGTTGAACAATCGCAGATGATATCATCTTTATTAGTTAGCCATGTCCGCTAGTATTGTAGTCGCGGTATGTCGATCTAAGCGTACGAGTGTAGCGTGACGGGCTCGAAGTCGTCGTGTGTGGCGGGGCGCGGCGGCGGCGGGGGCGGGGGCAGCAGGCTCGTGCCCTCCGGGATGTACACGTTGGTCACGCGCTCCTGGGAACACTCCTTTATTAAGATCTTGCCTCATAAGCCCCATTTACACGATGCAAGTTTCTTTTCTGTGGCATTCAATACAATTGAAGCAACTTTGGGTGGTTGACTTGCATCGTCTAAACACAATTTCGACGGTGCAACTTATATTGTTGCTTCAAGTTATAGTGGCTTGTAAATCAGGCTTAAAACCTAGAAAACTTGGAGAGCGAAAAGCGACAGAAGCGGCAGAAGCCATGACTGCCAGGTCTGATAACAAACAAAACGTCACTTTGAGTGGAAATACAAATTACAATGGTTTTGGCCAATATAATTTGTGTACTCAAGCCCAAAAAAATCTGGGACACAAGGCCGTGTCCTTAGGTTACCTGATTCTTGTCGTATTTGAAGATTCCCTGGAACCTATTAGTGCGGCGCTCGATGGGCTCGGCGCTCCCGCCGCTTGCGCCGGTGTTGCAGCTGTAGTTGGGGTTGTGAAACGATATGTGTCCGCCCGAGTCGCGGTAATTTTCCTTTAGGTCACCGTCGCGATCTCGACTCATTTTCACTGGAAAAGAGGCTTATTTTTTTGTTTCTTCTTCTTTATGAACATGGTGTTAACAGGACATAGAGAAGTATGAAAGATAAAGTCATATTGCGCCGACCACAAATAAATTGGGATAAGGACAAGGGGATGATGATGTTTTGGTATTAACAGGTTCACTATGTGCACCAGCATATACTACCTAGTCTAGTAAACAAATGTAAACACGGAACAAGGAAAGGGTTCAATTGTAACGTCTTGATGTCCAAATCCAAAGGACGGAAAGTACTTTAGTAGAGAAAATTCAGAATTTGTTTAATTGATGATTTTTTCGTTGAGTTCAACACCAGTCATTTCGTACTCCGAAATAAGCCCTTATAAATCTATGATATTCGGACTGCTGAGCTGGGTTGTTTTTCAGCAGAAAGGGTTGATTCAAAGTAAATGATATTGCCTTTTGGAAATACTAAATATTTTAGCTTCACTTCTCAACTTACCGCAAACGAATGCAATGACGACAATCCCGAGTATGATGAAGCACATGATCGCGATCATAATGATGATGGCGCCGGTGCCGGTGTCCGGTACGGCAGTAGGTGGCGGTGGCAGACCGTTGTCCTCCTGTATGTCCGTGTAGTCGTAGAACGAAGGGTAGTGTGCCGGCATTTTATTGTCTATGCGGATCTTGGGCACTAGAAGAAATAAATAATGTTAAAATTTCAGTTTTGTTAAAATTGATTGTCTTATATCCTGGCATTTGCTAAATCTATTACCGAATTTCTGGCAAGAAACTAATAACCACAATTCTTACCAGTCGAACAAGGGATCAGATCAGGGTTATCCGGGCAGGCGCATATGTAGTCATGTTCCCTGAAGAAGCAGAGATGAGAACATCCGCCATTATCTTCCTTGCAAGGGTTCCAACCGTGCTGCTTTTCAGACGACACGGCTTTTATCTCCATGGTCATCTCCAAGTCAGTCCTCAAAGCCGTCACATTCTTGCCAGTTTTCTTATCGGCCCTCATTACTGCCTTCTTATACCAATCCGTCCAGTAGATGTAATCGTTGAACTGGAAAAAACATTGTAGGTACTTTAGGTACGGAAAAATACAAGCAGAAACTATCCTATCTCCACCGGGACGAAGTATGATTCATATTACCTGTGTTATTCCAGTTTGAGGTATTTTGATGATGACCTGAGAATGGAAGGGTAAAATAATAGTATGGGTGGTTTTGGTTTTCATAGAAAACCCTTGGCTACTTTTTGAAAGTCGCAATCCTTTGATGACACACATGGTGGTTAAATGGTGTATTGTTGGTAAAAGGGAGAGTGTACCTGTGTCATCCCGAAAGGATTCTTAGCCTCTGGGATGAGCTGCACACGATGTTGCCCATTTAAGTCGGAAGTATCGATACGATGCCTCAAAGCATCGGTCCAGTACAGCCTCCTGTCTTTGTAGTCGATCGTTATTCCGTTGGGGAAGCCGACATCTTGGATCACGATTACTTGTCGATGACTGCCATCTAGGAATGCTCGCTCAATGCATGGAGTTTGACCCCAATCGCTCCAGTAAAGGTACCTAGAAACATAAAAATGTGAATAAATTGTTCGTGTTTTGAAAAAGGAATTGACTTCAGTAAGTCTATGGTTTATTTCTTTTATTTAACGACTACATACCCTTTAGCTGGAAACAATGCTAGTGCCCTGGGTTCACTTAGATTGCTGAGCAACGTTTTCCTTGAAGATCCATCCAAACGTGCAACTTCTATAACCTACAATCAAATGTCACAATAATGTTAAAGTAGCTGTTTATTTGAATTACAATTAAAAGTGTTATGTCTTCACTGTTACTTATTATGTACCTTGTATTCGTTGTCGGTCCAGTAAATGTTGTTTGCAATCCAATCGACTCCCAAACCATTAGGGATGCCCATGTTACCTTTGATGACGTCCTTCGTATCACTCATGTTCATCATGTTGATTGACCTGTAATTAATACATCTCTTTAATTTCTGTACCGTAGTATTTCAAAGCTTATTGCTAGGTTTTTTCGAATGTACAATAATCTTATGTTTAGAAGCTAAGTGTTCTTGAATTGAAAGACCCTTCATACCTGATAACATCCATATCGACATCAGTATAGAACAACAGCTTGCGTTCCCAATGGAAGTCCACAGCCACGGCATTTTGAACCTTAATGGGAAAGGCAACGTCCCATTGTTCCGGAGTGTCAAACGAGATCAGAGCTATGCTCGTTTTTGTAGCGAAAAATAGGAAGCTTTCAGGGTATTTCCTGCAGGACTTGGGGTTCGGATCGCTAGCGTTGAAGAGTAAGCCAGTGGGACAGGCACACGAGTAGCCTTGAGGTGATCGAAGGCATAAGTGAGAGCATCCACCGTTGTTAATGCTACAAGCGTTTTCTAGCTCTCGTTCGCCCTGTGAAACCAAACGAAAATGTTAAATTGACTGTTCCTGCCTTGCCTTCGGAGAAAAGAAAACTGGCCTTCATCCAACAGGCCACCACATAACTCCAGATTGTTCAATTTACATACCTGGACGGCGCGGATGTCCATAAGTCCTTCCAAGTTCTTCCTGATAATGATAGAGTTCTTGCCATTGACCTTGTCAGCCCTGTGCAAGGCCTGAGTCCTCCAATCAGTCCAGTAAACGTGTTGACCCACAATAACAATGCCGTAAGGATATGGAACATTGCTGAGAATAGTTCTACGATCGTGTCCGTTGAAATCAGAACTTTCGATAGAAAGGACTTTAGCATCGTTCCAGTAGAGACGACCCTCGATTTTGTCGATAGCAAGACCGTTTGGCCACTTGATGTTGTTCTCAACTATGACACGCCTGAAAATAGAACATTGAATTAGAAATACTACATTCTTGAAAAGCTATATTGCTTTTTATTAGCTGATAATGCGTAATAATTACCTGTTCTTTCCGTCCATATCGGCTCGTTCGATTTTGGCAGATGTTCCCCAATCCGACCAGAACATGTATCCATATTCATAGTGTAGTGCAATGGCGCGAGGAGAATCTGCAAGCATACATTTTGTTTATGATATCCTGAATAAAATGATCCAAATAAATAGCAAATTATACGGTTTGCTTACCTAAGCCAGTCCATACAAGAACTTTTCTATTAGTGCCATCAAGTTCAGCTACTTCAACACTATTCCTTCCACCGTCTGTCCAATAAATCTGCAAATAAATTCCTCTCATGATGATCATGATAACTTACCAACAGGACTGTACAAAGAATTATGTGTGTCTCCGAAAATTCGGGCCAAAATTACTCGAGAAAAAATAAATGGATCAACAAACCTTACGACCAGTAGAATCAATTACAATTCCGTCGACGGTATGTAAACCTTTTCCGATGATAGTTTCGATTTCCTTTCCGCCCCTGTTTGCTCGTTGAATCTTCCTTTCACCAGTATCCGTCCAGTAGATGAGACCTTAAATGTGTGTCGTTATTAGTAAGAAGATTTTTCTTTTACGAAGATTAGGCGTTCATTATAGTTTGGAATAGTTCAACAGTTAAAAAGACTACACTTTCAGGTCTTCTTGATTAAATCCTTAGTTCTGTTGCTATCGATGAAATGTCTAAGTCTGCTGCATAAGCTCTATTTGCCTTTGGGTCACAAAGTGCCATTCGGATACAATTGTTCAAAACTTACTAGTTTTATGGTCTACATCAACTCCGAAAGCATTCTTGAGTATGGGCAGCGGTAGTGGCACATCTATGAGATAGGGCACGTCCAGAGAAACTACCCGAATATCCACGCGGTGTGCGAATATCAAGTAATTCACGGGACCGCTGGCGCATGTTTTGCTGTCCTTCTGTGAATGGTGAACATGAAAATGTTAGTTGAAAAAAAAGGTGAGATATAGCATCAATAAACTGCTATATACGAAAAACACCATGTTTCGATTTGTCTCTTGTAGTGTGTCAAACTGTGAGTCCTACGCTCCATAAAGATTTTAGGCTAATATAAAGAAGTGAGATTATTATTCAGTTAGTAGTACTTACGCCGATCTTGATTCCAATAGGACAAGCACACGATCTCCCCATAGGCTTCAATAAGCACAGATGTGAGCATCCACCATTATTCTTGCCGCATCTGTTTACAATAATTGTGTGATTAATTCAAGTGAGGCAATTTGTGCACATAATCTTGTCTTTATAAATGGACCTAGCCCAACTTTACCCAAAAATTATAAAACACAACGTCTCATTCTTCTTCTTTCATAATAAACGGCCAATACTATTTTTGCTCACTGTATTTAAAACTCAATAGTCCTTACCTATTGAGTCCGAACACTCGTTCTTTGTGGAAAACCCTCACATCCATAAGACCGGCCACGCCAGCACCGAGGGTCCTTCGGTTCTTGCCAGTGTACTTGTTGGCTGCCTGGATGGACTGAGTGTCCCAGTCCGTCCAGAATACTTCGTCGCCGAATAGGTCCAGTCCGAATGGATGGGGAAGGTGTTGGCCTAAAGAAAATAGTTGAAGAGTTTTGATTATGTGGTGTTACAAGCCTTAAAAAGGCCAGCGGCTGTACAAGTATGCTTGAATATATCTACGCTTAAAACTGTTACTAGACTCAAATGTTGAGAATAATTTGATTTGAATTTGAAACGTTTGATTGAATTACTTTGCAATATGTGCGATTGTGCGATTGTTGTGGCGCAGCCTGGGAGAGACCTATGTCCAGCAGTGGACTGCGATAAGCTGAGTTGATTGATTGATTAATGTGCGATAAACTAGACAGGCATTGGGCACAGTTCGTAGAGCTTGCTTGATTTTTTTTTATCATATCCTTTACAAGCTTGAGTCTTTATAAAAAAGTGGTTCAACTCATACTCAGGTTTAACTAGTTGCGATTTCGAACTCACTGGTGGGCGTGGCCAAAAAGCACGCTGTCTCACCTGGCATCGTGTCTGATAGAGATAGTATCAGTGATGAGCAGTTAGATGCTACTCTACACGTACAAAGTCTAGTTCGCACGCACACAAACACGCACAAACAAACAAAAACATAAAAAAATACGAAAAGTCCTTTGGAAAATCAAGTTTTATGAAAAAATCACCGCATAAATCAATTACAAATAAAGTCTATTGAACTCTTCAATTGAGCTTCCTCTGTGTGGACTTTGGTTTGGAGATTTTACACTTCTTTTATTACCTACTTATTTTCGCCCAAAGTTGCGTTAAAATTAGCAAGAAAAACGAATCTTTGTTGGCTCATAACTTTTTAATGGCTTTTTATTTTACTGTTCTGTTTCCGCACAGACAAAATTAACAAAACGATATCTGTGGATGTGCAATGCCAAACAGTGGAGTTATTACTCCACTGTTTCCCTCCCGAAATTTGTATGGAAAAAATATAGACTAGTGCAACCTTACCTGCCTTAGGTGCATTCTATTATATATAAAGTTTTTTTTTAATGAATTTCCTATTTTACTTGCCTATCAGTATAGTTCTTCCTGTGCCATCTAAGTTGGCATACTCAATGGTCTGGTTTCCTCCATCAGTCCAGTAGATGCGACTGTTCTTGAGGTCTAATGCCAGTCCATTGGGCCAGGTCATGTTGCCAAATATAAGTCGTCGTCGGTTCCCGCCGTCCATATCCGCGCGTTCAATGCATGGAGAGGTACCCCAATCGGACCAGTACATGACGCCACCTACGAAATAGATGGGTAACTTCCAAATCACATGTGTAATTATTTTCTATTGTTTCTTAATTCGATAAGATATCAAACGAAATGTATTCATCGCAAAAAAAATACTATGCTAATAAAAATATTGTGTATGTTTATTATTACGTGTTTCAGCAAAGGATTGAATGATTACAACTATCGAATTTCCCTTTACGTTTAATCGTTGATAATTATGGCCTTTTTGATGTTACACATACCAGCGGCCAGGTGTGAATTTTTGTCAGAGACAAGCCGAACCGAAGCCGGTTTTAACTTACTTACGAATAAAGTAAAATTTTATTTACTAACTTAAAAAGAGGCGTTTTTGTTGTTTAAATGTTATGGTGAATAGTGGTGAATGGTGGTGTTATGTTATGTTATGGTGACCCGTAGTGTAACTATATTTTTTGGCAACAGTAGACACTATTGACTGCCATTTTTCAATAGCGGTAGAGTTGCTGATGCGATCCTCCGAAGGGAAGCCGATAGGAATCCTGTTATATGGTGATTTCGCCACTGACACATACACATTATTCTATTGTTTTTACTAACCTTTAGGATCTACCACGATGTCCCTTGGCTTGTCGATATTGTCCCATGCTAGCAAGGTTCTCATGCTGCCATCGACATTAGCTACTTCAATCCTGTTGGTACCAGCGTCAGTCCAGTACAGTTTGTCAGTTAACCAATCATATGCTAAACCAGCAGGCCAAACTGAAAGGGAATGTTTTATTGTATCATTAGGTACTTATCCCATGTCAATGTGTATCGCATACAATACATTTAATTTTTTTAAATAGCTCGCGATAAGCCAACATACGTTAACCGGTTTTGTGCTTGAAGCTTTCGCACATGTTAATAATTATTACATCTGTTAATCTAGTACTTATTAATTTATTTAAAAAAATACATACTCAAATTCGATCCCACGATAACGCGTTGCTGTGTTCCGTTCAAGTAAGCATGGTTGATGGTGTCCTTGTCGACATCTGTCCAGAATATGGAGTTGGTGTTGTGATCCCAGTCCAAAGCCACGGCAGACTTTATCGTCTCTACTGGTATCACCTGAGTATCACCAGAAATATTAGTATAGAACACTTCGTAGTATATTACTTAGTCTGGCCATAAATACTGTTACAATTAAAAATAAACAAAATATTACATTTGAATTTGGAATCTGTCATTTTTATATGATTGTTCATTGAGTTTTCTCATTTTGGCGCCAATACATTGTACAATATTTTGCGATATTAAAATGGAGTGGGGAGATAAGGAGAACCGAATCGCTGTGATTGCATTACACAAAGTAGGTATGGAGCCAAATGCAATTTTTAAAACTCTCCATACTCTTGGTATTAGTAAAATGTTTGTGTACCGAGCTATTAATAGGTACAATGAGACCTCCTCTGTTTGTGACAGAAAAAGATCTGGCCGTCCACGTAGTGTTCGTACGAAAAAGGTGGTCAAAGCAGTAAGGGAAAGAATTCGAAGAAATCCTGTCCGAAAGCAAAAGATTTTATCTCGGGAGATGAAGATAGCACCTAGAACCATGTCGCGTATTTTAAAAGATGACTTAGGACTTGCAGCCTATAAGAGACGTACTGGTTATTTCTTAACTGATAATTTAAAAAAGAATAGGGTGGTAAAATCGAAACAACTACTGAAGCGGTACGCAAAAGGAGGTCACAGAAAAATTTTGTTTATGGATGAGAAAATTTTTACAATTGAGCAACATTTTAACAAATAAAATGACCGTATTTATGCTCAAAGCTCTAAGGAAGCTTCCCAATTAGTCGTCAGAGTGCAACGTGGGCACTATCCGACTTCAGTGATGGTTTGGTGGGGTATTAGCTATGAAGGAGTGACTGAGCCATACTTTTGTGAAAAATGTATCAAAACATCGGCACAAGTGTATCAAGATACCATTCTTGAGAAGGTAGTGAAGCCACTTAACAACACCATGTTCAATAACCAAGAATGGTCCTTCCAGCAAGACTCGGCGCCGGGTCATAAAGCTCGGTCTACGCAGTCTTGGTTGGAAACGAACGTTTCGGACTGCATCAGAGCTGAAGACTGGCCGTCATCTAGTCCCGATCTTAATCCGCTGGATTATGGGTTATGGTCAGTTTTAGAGAGTACGGCTTGCTCTAAACGTCATGATAATTTGGAGTCCCTAAAACAATCCGTACGATTGGCAGTGAAGAATTTTCCCATGGAAAGAGTGCGTGCTTCTATTGATAACTGGCCTCAACGTTTAAAGGACTGTATTGCAGCCAATGGAGACCACTTCGAATAAGCTTGTTATATTTTAAATTGTTTTATATTTATGTATTAAACTAAAACACTGTAAAAGTAATGAATTTTATTTGCAATAGAAATTGCCAACTTGCCGCGCTTGACTCGGTGGAACGCAGAGCTAAGAGGCTCATTGGCGACGTAAGACTGGTGGATGCCAAGCTTCACAGCTTGGCTCATCGCCGCAAGGTTGCCTGCTTGACGGTCTTCTACAGATTATACTTCGGGGAGTGTGCTCAAGAACTCCACGACCTCATTCCGCCGGCCCCCTTCTATCAGCGGACATCTAGACGCACTGCAGGTTACCATCCTTACCTAGTTGCTATTCGACCAATTCGCACTAAGCGTTTCCAAATGTCTTTTGTGATGCGCACAGCAAAGGAGTGGAACTCTCTGCCTGCGTCTGTGTTTCCGAACGCATACAACCCCGATCTCTTCAAAGTGAGAGTGAACAGGCTTCTTTTGAGTAAGCTCGCTCCATCGTCGACTTTGTCTCTGTCATCTCTGACCTAGACTAGAGTCAAGAGCAAACCTATCTCAAGTAAAAAAAAAAAAATTTTTTTTTTCTTTGTTTCAGTATTTATGGCAAGACTCATATAACATACATAGGCATATTAACTATGTTCATATTCGTAAAGCTGTTTGATAAAGTTAGAACACGTAAGAGCATGGCGTTGGCTAACAGCTGGTGATTGCGTTTTAACATGTGTGTTAATGCCCCACATAATTTTATGACAGGGATCTATAGCGTTCTTACAATTATCCGAAAACCATTTATCTTGTTACCCACGCTCTGGTAATTAACAACGTAATTTATGCGCTAGTAAGTAAGCTGATCAAATTCTCTATCTATCTGCTTGAGCTAAAATTGTAAGATCTACCCAAAGAAAATAGTTAAAATAACACCTAGGATTGGGTTTTTGACTTACCATGTCCAAAGAATCAGTTTGTTTCCTAGGATTTAGTTGTTTCAATCTGATGTCCTTCTTGCGAGCGTATAGGAGCAGTTTCTCTGGTGTTTGTTCACAAGAACGGCTGTAATAAAAGATAACGTTGAGTATATATTTAAGGTCACCGCGCTATCTTTGTAGGTTAAACTCTTTTTCTACAAGCTTCTAAGACAATAAGAAGTAGGTATGGCAAGTAGACTAAGATTAGGGAAGCCTGCTTAACGCTTTGCGGCACGCAAACGAGACATAATATAAATTTTATTGTTATTACTGCTATAACCGTATTCAAAGCGTTAAATTCAAATATTCAACTCAAATATGTAACATACCTATCAGAGTTCAGGTTAAATCCAACGGGGCATCGACAAGTGTGATCGTTGCTGTTCGGAAGACAGAAGTGAGAACATCCTCCGTTGTTGGTACCGCAGCGGTTCTTGTACGATTGTATCTGCCTCAGAGGGTGGTAGCTGTTGAAAGGCGAGAATTTTAAGTAAAGTGCTGATGCATGAATATTATCAAGTGTGTTAGAGACATCCCAATTATTCAAAAGTTTACAGTGTTCCTGAGATTTACTACTGTGTAAGACTGTCAGAAACAGTCAACTCCACCAGTAGTGTGTGGAAACCGATGAATGCCAAAGATTTCACAAAACTCTCCGATGTTTACAGCGGACAGTTTAAGTTTATCACAGTAATATAATTATTTTTACTTACCTATGAATATCCATAGGAACATTTAACCCAGCGTGAACAGTCTGTATCCCCATGCCGGTGTTCTTGTTGACAGTAGAAATGCTCTTGGTGTGCCAGTCCGTCCAGTAGATAGCGTCTTCGAATAGTGTCAGCGCAAATGGGTGAGGAAGGCCTTTGGTGGTTACCTGGACGAAAGTACGAAAGTCATAAGGAAATGAGAAGACGCAAATTAGAACGATCATGAATAACTAACGACATGATCATGGTAGAATAGCCACTTCGTGACTATTTGCGAGGTATCAGATGCATAGAGATGTGAAAGAGGCAATTTGTTGGGTAAACAAACACAATGTTATGTATATACACCACATTTATTTTGTATATGAAGTGATTTAGGTATTATTATTGTCACACATTAAAGCAACTGGAGATCAGTTTCTGTCTAACTTTGTTGCAATAATACCCAATTTCTTCGGGTTTTTCTAGTTAAAAGTTGTAAATATATACCTTCTTCCGATCTCGTCCATCAAAGGAAGACTTTTCAATGACGTGGTGTTTGGCGTCCGCCCAGTATATCTTGGATTCCGTATAATCGATAGTCAGGCCGTTAGGCCAGAAGATCTTATCCACTATGATGCTCTTTCGTCTACTGCCATCCATATCTGCGCGTTCGATCTTCGGATTGGGACCTAGAATTTAAGACATGGATTAATATCAAAATCCTCAACAGAATACGTCTCTTAAACCCTGAACACTTGCATATTGAATTCTACTCTTACCCCAATCAGTCCAAAATACCAAAGCATCCCCAGGATGGACTGCTATAGCCCTAGGCTTGTCCAGATCATTGGCAGCTATGACCGCTCTCTGATTTCCCTCCAGCGTAGTAACTTCTACGCGACGAGTACCAGAATCCGTCCAAAACAGTAGATCGTGTATCCAATCCACTGCCACTCCACTTGGCGTTTCTAGACCCCACCTTATAACATCTATGAAGGAAACAGGCAATTTAGTACAATTTTATATTTAAGAAAACAAGCAATTCACATTATCCTTTAAAATCGAAAGACTTTAAATGTATTGTGGTACTCACCCGTCAAATTGTTGTTATTCATTTGTGCTACTCTGATGACTCTGAGATTGTTCTCAGTCCAGAAAACAAGCTGTTTGTCATAGTGATAATCCAAGGCGACAGCATTATGAAGACCTTTTACTACTGGCATGTAGTTGTCTCCAGTTAGCCAAACCTGTATGAATGAATTATCATGTTATTTAGCGATGTTGTATTTTAATCGTTAGCTAGTATATTTTTGTCAAGTTCTCATTATTATGCTAGTAGTGAATCAACAGCTTTATAATTATTATAATCCTTTTTGTCTTGTTCAGTTGTAAGCGTCCTCACCTGTCGTATGCCAACACGGTTTGAAAACAGCAATGTAGGTGATTCTCCGGTAGGCTTGCAAGATCGTCCATCAGGTCTTAGAACGTAACCAGTCATGCAGCCGCACTTGAAACTTCCAACCGTGTTTGAACAAGTTTGAGAACAAACCGGGTCTTGTTCGTACATGCATTCATCGATATCGCGGCACCTGAGAACGAAAAACATTTAATTAATATTGAAGTTCAAAGAGTTCAATGACGTTAATGAAAAATATTGGCTTGAATATACTTCAAAACACACCTTGTAACCTCACAACTAAATTGTGATGTTTCAAACTGCGTATTTCCAACAGGAAATACTTAAATAATATGTTATACTTACGTGTGATTATTGAAGTCCAAGAGGAATCCCAGAGGGCAGGTGCAAGCCTGATGTCCCTCGTATGTCGTAATGCACATTTCAGGGTCGCATTTATCTTCGAAAGTGCACTTTCTCTTGACTGGGCATCTGTCTTCGTCATCTCCTTCAGGGCAGTCCTTCATGCCGTCACAAACGTGTTTCCTGTTCACACAGTTTCTGAAAGCATTGCTGATGAGGTGGTCTTGAGTTTTGCAAGTGTATTGGTCTTCTTCGCAGTGCACTTCGCAGTTCATTTCGTCTTCACCGTTCGTGCAGTCTCGGACCGCATCGCAGAGCCAAGTTTTCTGTACAAAAGAAACTACTTAGAACCTGGACATATTTACAATTAGTTACTTTGTCGACGTGCCTCGTTGATCAAGTAGTATGAACGAACACCTAAAGGTTAATGAAGACGTTAACCTTTAGGTGTTGGATTATTTTCCAGGCACTTAAAATCCTCTTCGCCGCTGCTATTGTGATATCGTCATGTGCCTAGCCTTTTCACAACTTTATTGGAGTCGGGTTCCTGGCTAACCGGATGCAGCTGATATTATGATATAGTAGCACTTAGCAAAATATCGGTACACTACCGGGTAAAAGTCCTCTGGGGACTCTGCTTACTCCTACGGCGAATAAAGGCGTTATGTTATGTTATATGTGGTACAAACTTACCAGAATGCACCTTCTATCAGCACAAGTGAACTCGTCATCAGTACAGTTGCGCATGGAGTTGGGTTCACAATTGAGTTCGTCGCCGCTATCTGCGCAATCTCTTTCCGTGTCACATCGCCAACGATCCGGAATGCATTTGCCATCGCTGCATCTGTTTCACAAAATATTATTACTTACCAATTTATTTACCACAACTGAACAGGCACTTACGTATTTGTTTTATTCAATCATTTTAGTAAGCTACTATTAAACATAACAAAGTTTTGAGGATGGTTTGAGCGAGTGTTTTGTTAAGCCCACTTAGCTCCTAGAACTCTTGAAGTTGAAGCTTGTTGAAAGGGAGAACTGCTGTTAGTAGAATCATATTTAAAGAGAACAGTCTATACCTAAACTTCGTGTTTAATGTAGGTGTGTAAATCAAACAGTAAACATACCTGAATTCTCCAGCATTGCAGCTTCCCGGTAGCATAGGACACGTGTCTTCATCAGTCCAGTCCCCGCAGTCATTATCACCATCACATTGGAAGTCCTTGCGAATGCACCGTTTGTTGTCGCATTGAAATTCGTTCTCGCCACACCGGATTAGATCCACGGCTGACAGAAAGAAGGTTTATCATGAAACAGGTAAATTGCAAGAAGAAATGGTAAGTGCTGCCAGAAGTGTATTTATCGAGTAAAAAAGGAAAATAATACAAAAATGGTCAACGAAAATAGAAAACATTTTGTGACTTAATCGACTGTATATGTATCTATGTCAATCAATCTGTGAATAATGAGCATCAAGTTCTGGATGGATCCTACAATCAAGAGAGTATTTATTACACTGCGTTCCAAGTGTGAAAATATTTATTTATTATTTTACTTTTGCATAAAACGGCAATCGGCCAATTACATTTGTTAAAGATAATGTTAGACAAAAATTGTTTCACTCATCTCACATAACTCCAGACACACAGACATGATCATCTTCCATTCGTCCGCGAACACATCACAGTCATGTTTAGCGTAGGTATTCCTATTTAAAGTATATAAAGTCGAAGGGTAGATACATGAAGTGTATACTCACGACAATCAGCCTCGTCGGAACTATCAGGACAGTCAGCTTCCTTGTCGCAGCGCCAGTGCTTCGATATGCATTCGCCAATGGCGCACATAAACTGGTGCTCTCGACATCTGCATAGTACAAGAACTGTACAGTACCACTGAATACCAAATTGTAAACAAAGCAATAGAAAGGCCTGTCCCAAAGTGCATCCTCCTCAATCGTCATAACATAGTAATTTTACCAGCCGGTCTGTGGCGCTCCGAAGCCACAATGGAAATGCATCACTCAAGAAGTGGTAAAAGAATACAAACATCGTCATCATTAATCTAATTTTTAGACATACAGTCATGTGCACTAATATGTATACACTTAGGGAAATTCAAAAGCGATTTTCTCGTGGGATAATGAAAGCAACTTAGATATGCCTACCTATTTCATAATTCTATGTGTTCCAAAACACTATGTTCGTAACAACATAAAATTACAATCAATACAGTAGAAGAAAATCAGTTTAAAAGTAGCTAAGTGTATACAAATTAGTGCTCGTGACTGTACATAATCATTATAATTTTCCTAAGTCGTATTACGAGCTACGGCGTAGCCGCTTAGCATGACGTGCGCCGTCACGTAGCGTACCTATAATTCGCATCGTGCTTCGTAGGTACTACGGGCTACGGCGTATGTCGCATACCATGAATCTAAACCCTAAGTTCAGCGGTAGCATCGCTCATTCAATATCGGATTCATTATGTTCAATATGCTCGCAGTCTCGAGCATTTGTAGTCATATCGTAGCATTCGTAGTCATTTCGTAGCATTTGTGGTCGTGTCGTAGCATTTATAGTCATTTCATAGCATTTGTGGTCGTGTCGTAGCATTCGTAGTCATTTCGTAGCATTTGTAGTCATATCGTAGCATTCGTAGTCATTTCGTAGCATTTGTAGTCATATCGTAGCATTCGTAGTCATTTCGTAGCATTTGTGGTTGTGTCGTAGCATTCATAGTCATTTCGTAGCATTTGTGGTCGTGTCGTAGCATTCGTAGTCATTTCGTAGCCTTTGTAGTCATTTCGTAGCCATTGTAGTCATTTCGTAGCATTCGTGGTCGTGTCGTAGCATTCGTAGTCATATCGTAGCATTCGTAGTCTTTTCGTAGCATTTGTGGTCGTGTCGTAGCATTCGTAGTCGTTTCGTAATATTTGTAGTCGTATTGTAGCATTCAAAGTCGTTGTATTCGTATTCGTAGAATCCGTAGCAAATTAGAGTACCTAACGAATATATTGATAATACTGGAAGAGAAAACAGATTGCTTCTCCCAGATTTCCGTTTTTTTTCCCTTAAGCACAAATCCAAGTCCAACAACAGATTTTCAAATCATAATCATCATAATATTTTATTCGATTTCTGTTACCCAATTGTATGATATTTTAAAATGGAATTATTCTTATCAAAGTTCCAAATAAACTTACAGCTATTCTTATTATTGTATTAATATTATCATTTCATAACGATATATCTGCTAACCGTACCAAAATAGCACTAAACGGCATAGCATTGTCAACAACTAGAAAGGGGACTCATTCTCGTTCATACGTCACAATAGCGTCACTAAGTTGCTGTAGGTGTACCAGTAATGTTAATCACGTCGATGATTTTGTTCTATAATGAGCCTGCCCACGGAACTGGGTTATATCGGGCAAGTCTCCTTCTAGGGACGCAGGGAGCGTAGGCGTGTAACCATGGCAACCTACTCCCGGCCCTCGGACCCCGCACCCCGCAGCCCTCCTGCGCCCCACCAGCCCCGACGTATTGATCTAGCGACCGCTACAGCCCGTACCGCGCAGTGTAAAATAAAATCCTGAAAGTCCCGCCTAAACTTTTTAAATGGTTCTATAGGACTGCTCTGGCATAAGGTTTTGGACAGTCTTGATTCTTTCCTATTTATGTTACTTAGAATTCATAGATCTGAGTTACAGTAGAATGACATATAAAACGGCAAAGTAATGTAAAGAAATCTCAAAAGTTGTTGATGAGACCTTATAATAAACCCAGTAGATTATTATTATACTTCTCACGTTAAAAACGGATACAATATGTACACCAGATGTTTTCTTTTTAAATTACTGCGTCATAACAAATAGATGTGGTGACAATAATTATTATTGTGTAGTTTACTATACAGGTTGTAAGGGACAGCCCTCCGCAGATTGATGGGGTGACTTCAGTATATTATACTAAGTTGACCGGCACAAGAAATTATTTCAGGAACGATATGGGTATCCAATAAATCTGATTTTTTTATTACCTCACACGCAATGTATCGTTACCGTGGCAAAACGCGCGTAGCGAACGGCAGCGCAGCGAGCCTTCGGCCGCCGAGTATCACACACACACACACATCCATTGCTGATTTTTTTATTTTAGGTGTTTTATTTACATAAATGGCGTGCTGCGTATAGATAATGTAATTTTACATTGAAATAAAGGAATAGTAAATGAAAATACGATTTAAAAAAATATATTCCTGAGAATATTTCTGGTGGAATATGATTCGAAATAAGGAGCTGAATGCACCCTGTTAGTTTGCGGAGGGCTGTCCCTTACACCCTGTATTTATTAGGAGTCGTTATTATAAGAATGTAACATAACTGGAACACCTTCATCGTCTTTGCCAGATAAGGAAAATAGCTGAGCTGACTCACAATTAGTAAAAACAAAACGCAGTTAGCGATGTTTTGTTCCCACATAATGGCAACTAAACGCCGAGTCTTCACTTACCCCAGTGGGGATAGAAATAGGGCCTGCTTTATTTCCAGCTCTGGGCACACACTTCGCAACCAGGTTGGAAAGCCACTATGGTCTACTAACGACTGTTCCCGAAATCTCGAATCCATAGATTTTGGAATACAATAAGTGCAGTCTTTGGTCCTTAAGTAGAATATTCAACAGTGAAACATCATACCGTCTCCTTTTCTCGAAACCCGACGTCTGATTAAAGTCATGAACCTAACATTATCAACTACTATTTGCATCAGCTTTGTAGAACCTACCCGTGTGGGCTGCGAAGCAATCAAGAGCTATAATATAATACGTAGGAAGCACAGCGAAGGACGTCGCCACCTACCAACAGGGGGGCTAAAACGGCCACTTTGGCAGAATCATAATAGGATAATACTATGAACTTTAGTTAAATTAATCGTAAAATGGTCACAAATTGACAATTCATATTATTAACTGCGTACAATTCATATCACGCAATTCATCTGTTTGACAGTTTTGTACGGAGATTCGTAAAATGGTGCACAAACTATGAATTGCTTTAATGTCAAATAGCAGAATCATAAGAAGTTAGTCAAGAGCAACATCTTACAATTCATATTGAAGATTTTATGCAGAAATATTGTAATGGCAGATATAGACATTTATGTAAATTTCCTTGAGGACGCACTTGTTACGGACACCATTTTATATCGCCGATGAAGTGTAGCTCTTCAGAAAATGAAAATAGCCTAGGTAATAGGTACCAATAAACTCTAGGTCCGGCATTTCAAAAGCTATTATAAGAATTGCGTGATATAAATTGTACGCAGTTAATATTATGAATTGTCAATTTGTGACCATTTTACGGTTAATTTAACTAAAGTTCGTAATATTATCCTATTATGATTCTGCCAAAGTGGCCGTTTTAGCCCCCCTGATCTACCGGCCTATGATTTGGTTTGACCTAACTAACAAAAGTACTATACTTCCGCGTCTTCTTTTGGCCGTCTTCTGAATGCAGTCAACTTTTGTAAATTTTTGCAAATACTCGTAGATAACATTTTTTGGATTTTATAATATCTTTGCGAAGCGTCTGTTATTGTTTGGTGAAAACCTACTTTCGATAAGTTTTGGAACCTACTTATGTAGATTCCTACAATTATTAATTCTAGAATTATTTTACGATACGTACCATTTCAGGCTAAACCTACAAACTGGATACCTACGTATAACCTTTATTCTATTGAAAAATGCTTCTACCAATGTTCAAACATATAACATTTGTGAGGTTTCGTAAAAGGAACATTTTATTTATGCAATGGGGAAGGCAACTGTCAAAATGGCGCTGTCGTAGCTAGTTCCCAACATAAGCCAATAATACAAGGCGTGACGTGGTTTTATTTTATTTTTGCGAAAATGATGCGTTGTTGTGTTACTAAATACTCCGAAATTGGAGTCCACCATTTCCGGAGAGACCCTAAAATTAAAAGATAGTGGCTTAAAGCTATTCGTAGAGATGTTTTATAAATTAAACAAAGTAGAAACATTTTGAAGAAAGTGACTTTGAAGATATATTTATGGTTTTAAATTCTGACACTTTCCATATCATTTACTCGATTTAAAATATTGAAATCACCGAAAATAACGAAATAGCGAAATAAAAGTAAACTCATGACTGAATGAAATGTCAAACTTATTGTAGGCCGTGGGGACCTAGCTATGATTACGCCATGTACAATTAGCTTTGCCCGATCTTCCCCATTCATCGTTTTTCGTTGCGTTGCTCCCGTAAGTCAAGTCTTCTCTGTGTAAACGCCAATGTACGCAGTTAAACTGGCGGTGGTCATACGAAGTGAAGTCATTTGTCAGGATGCCATAGCCACAAAGGTTTACTACCGCTTTGTTGGTGAGTGCATAATTCATATAGAAATTGCAGGAATAAAAGACTAAAAAGGGTTTGATTTTAAATGCGAATTTAGAACAGCAGGTGTCAGTGGAAAGCCTGGCAAAAGAGAACGATATGCAAGACCCACACCAGATGCAAATGAAGTAAATGATTGTAGCACGTTGTGTTGTGAGAATGTATTACAACGTGTATATATGATGAGGAGCTTGTGGCTAAGTAATAACAGCCGCACGGGTCGTTCCATCAGGTTAAGCTACGCGTGCCGTTAAAATTTAATGTTATTTTCGTTTAAAAAAGTTGTTAAAATATTAATAATTTTGAGAGAGAAGTGGGATAAAAGGGAATGGAAGTTGGTTGGGAGGGGAATGTTATATTTGGATTTTTTTTCGATAGAGGTCAAAGGACTTGGTGTTCAAGGAGCAGGAGAAAAATATATGGTCCAGAGTACCTTCCGCAAGGGGAACTGTCCCGAACATGGATGTTATTCAGAAACACTGAGCTACAACAATGTCCAAGTCTCAGTCTGCAAAGCGACGAAACAGTTCTTTTGGACAATTTCGGATACTTAAAAAACCAAGGTTTCCGTTGGACGTCGGACTGTATAGCTGAGTAGGAGCGCCCCTTGACTTTTGAGGTCTCATTCCACGTTTTTGGGTTGGTGCGTGCATGGGTGACCATCTTTACATACCGAGATTCCTCCTTCCTCGGAAACCACGTTAAGCCGTTGGTCCTGGCTGTCATTCGTGGATCTTTGACAGTCGTTACGGGTCGTCAGAAGCCCGAAAGTCTGACAAGCAGTCTTAACAAGGGGGGGGGGGGGGTTAGTCTTACATTACCCAGTTACTGGGTTGTGGAGGTCAGATAGGCAGTCGCTCCATGTAAAATACTGGTATTCAGCTGCATCCGGTTAGACTGGAAGCCGACCCCAACATAGTTGGGAAAAGGCTAGGCAGATTGATTGATATGATGTTTGTGTTAAGCCGCAAAATGGGAACGGGCGTCAGGGTATGTTCAGTAAATTTATTTGCATCGGTATAAATGGAAGCATAAAATACATCAACTCGCTGTAACTCACTTTTTATGTTCGGTAACAGGAACATAATGGCTTGACGAAATAGGGACACGAATGTTATGACGTAGTTCGCATCGTAGTTAATTGACGTCGTCAATACGAATAGAAGTTAATTGCATTTGACTGGCTAATATTAGTATAGAGCATATCACTCCCATGAATTACCATATAAGTTCCTACCCTACAGACATAATTACGCGGTTAAATTACAGCCATATGCGGAAGTTTGTAATTACCACTCTATGCAGTACAGCGGTAATTACAAACGTCCTAAATATAGAATAATATAGAATTGCGTGCCACTGCTGTTGATTAAGCTTACACCAATAGTCATTTTGTCTAATTCAATTTGAATTTTATGGTACTTAATTTTTTAGCTCACACCACGCACCTTCTACACACCTCCCCCTAACAACACACACACCACACACAGACACCCACACACCTTTGCCTAATCTTTCAGGGAGTACAGGTACAGGCGTGATGATATGTTGTAATTTTTTAGCTGTGACTTCAGGGCGATAACAAAAATTATGAGAAAATTGGTCGAAGGAGCAACGTGTTCGACTGTTCGTGATCCATATCTAGAAAAACCTGCAAATTATTATTTGCCAATCCATTCTTGTAAAAAATATATTGTCCAGCACTATTGCAACGATTGATACAATTATGTTGCAGATAGGAATCTAATCTTGCTAAACTTAAAAAAAATGTTATTTCTGGGATCGTAATTGCTACCTGTGGTTGTATATATGTTGTTTGAACCGAACAACATTTGACAACCTTGTCATGTCGAAAATAACATTTTCGATTACCTGATTTGCTTCTCCCCCGTCAGCAAAAAGCTGTCGGAAGAATTGCAGTCGCCTATTTGATTTGAACTGACAAAATTTTCGGGTTATGAATTTGTGAACAGTGTTTAGAAGACTCCCTCGATAATACTGATTGATGTTCGATTTGGCACGAAGTGTATCGAATGATTGTAAGTTATGCTGGACTGTTCAATCTATTAGGCAAAACCTCGTGTCATGAATCATGTAAAAACAAATAGTGAAAGTAATATACTGTAAGTTCTCTAGACTTACTTGCCCTTGGTGCAGCTGGATTCATCGGAGTTGTCTCGGCAGTCGTTGTCACCGTCGCACACCCAGTCTTTATGAATACACAGTCCGTTGGCGCATGTGAACTGCTCTGCTGTACAGTTTACTGTGCCACCTGGTAGAATAAACGAGACTTTGAAAGAAAGCTTTAAGGTTTTTTCAGGAGAACTATCAACAGCCGATCAAAAACGCAGGTTCGTTTGTTACCTGCATATTTGTTCTGTCAAAATCTCACTGTGAAAACTTAGGCAAAGTGAGCTTGAAGTGAGCTGTCATTCCATTTGATGCCAGGGATTACCACTATTGACAGCATACAGTTTACTTGTGGTTCCTGTGTTTTCATGGGCTCACGTTAACAGGTTACTGTTTAGAGGTGCTATACCGATAAGGACTGCAAATTGCAAGTGCCGCTTCATAAAAAACCAGCAGTCTGCGGTTGCAGTTTGCAGTCGCAGTATTTGAATTGATGATCTCTCACCCGTCAGTTCTTCTTGCTGTAGGGGCGTTATGTTCAAGTATAACGGTAACTTACCGCAACGAGTTTCGTCGGAATAGTCGCCGCAGTCGTTATCTCCATCGCAGAACCAATCGAGCTTGATGCAGACGCTGGTGCTATGGCAGAGTGTTCTGTTTTGTTTCTCATCACATGCTGGTATGCAGTTCTTCTCGTCTTCTGCTTCGGCGCACTCCACTCGGCCATCGCATCGGTTTGCCATTGGTATGCAGGTACATGATTTCTGTGAGAAAGTTGTTTATAAGGTTGACAGATTTGGTATTAATTGTTTTGTTTATTTATTATAAAAATTCTGGATGATTCCTGACAAAAAAAAGTACAGAAAGTATGGGAGACGGAAGTTTTTGCCCATCTTTAAAATGAAAGCTAAAACTTTCCAGTTATGGGGGAACAAAAAACGAAGTTCGGGATCTGACAACAATAATTATGAGATTACTTAAGGAAATCGTAACTGTTAAATAAGTGTAGTGTATCCAGAAACACAGCATTGGCATTGATAAAAAAAATATTTTCCTACCTGACACGAAAATTGTTGATTAGCACAAGGTTGGAGACATCCAGTCACTTCTTCTTCTCCGGGGTTTGTGTGGGATACCGTGTGTATATGTTTGAATGCGGGACGATCTGTGGACACCATGATATCGTTAGCTCTATGGTTTAAAAAAAGTCTTAATGGTTTATTGTTATAGCTTGATCTTTATTAAAACAGTAAAACAGTTCATCTAGTTGAATATTTATTGTTTTGCCTCTAATTCAATGGAATTAAAATGGAAAAAAATTGTTACAGAAAATGTTCTGTAACCATTTTTCACTAACCCTCCTCTTCCTTTGTCAAATTGACATCAATAAATCGATGTCAATTTCTTTATATTAAATAATAATTATATTAAACAGCCATCCAAGTCGACCTTCAAATTCATGATTATAGTTATCTATTTTGATAAATTTCCCGTTTACTTCTTCTCAGCACGTATCATTGCTATTATAGTGTGCGAGCCTGACTCACTCGACTTGTGCACCTAGGGATTAGTACCACATACAGAGTACAGTAATAAAGTGGTACCACAAATACTGAATATATAGTTAATCTTATTTTCATAATTGGCCGAAATAGCGGCCAGTATTACAAATTTTGTGAAAACAACTGGCTAGCTTTTATTATACGGTACTAAAGTTCTAATAAAATGAATCTGAACTAAACGAATTAATAATAGCTTACTCAAAGGGTCCCTTTCGCTACGGAATCCTAGAAAAAAATCAACTTACGGTGCCAATCTTCGACGCGCGTATGTGGGTTATGGGGCCAAAAGGACTGCGGTGGGGCCAGGCCCCCGGGCCCCATGGCTGGTGGCTGGTAGACCGGCACCCGGCCCATAGAGCGCAGGTCGGGGGGCTCTGCGGTTCCATTGGCCGGCCGCGCGCCCCTCAGCGCCGGCAATGTATCATCCGCTTCTACTGTTGAACGATGGAATGTTAATGATGTTTATAGTAAGGGTAAAGACCGTACAACACAGAAAATGAGCCTATCATTCTTGTTTAAAAATGCGTAGTTTGCATAGTAGTAGTGCTTTTGGTGGTGACTCTGATCTTGTTTGTTTAGAAGGCACCTTTGGATTCATATTATCCACACCTAGGTAAAGGCTAAACGTAGAGACCTCAATCTGAACAGACGCATCTGCGGCAGCTCGGGTTGACCGGGCGCGTACGCATACACGAAAACATCAGACTTTTCAACGCTCCTAAATTATTCCGATAATCGTAGGCGATTGATCTTGATGAGACCATAATCAGGAGGTAGAACAGACCATGTATGCTGTAATGGTGACTGTCTGTTGAACACACCATTGATTTGTCCTGTGTTAGATTGATAAGCATGTAGGCGTATACAGACCTCCAAGTTAGCAGAATGTATCTGTTTGATTCTGTAATGGAAGATGTGCTAAAGAAACTTAGTGCTAATAGTAAGTCAATAATCATTTATGTGGTAATTTTAATATTAATTTATTAGAATCAGATTATTAAGCGACCCGGCTCCTGTGGGAAGTGGACTAGGGTTGTTGCACCATCTTGGGCGGGTGCAACGTAAGAAGTTAGCTCGGGAAATGAGATTGAGGTATGCAAGTTGGAATGTTGGGACTATGACTGGAAGGGCCAGAGAGTTAGCGGATGTATTGAAAAGAAGACGCATAAATATAGCATGCTTGCAGGAAACCAAATGGAGAGGAACAAAAGCGAGAGAAATTGGTGAGGGATATAAGTTCTACTACTGTGGAAGTGATGGAAAAAGAAATGGTGTAGGAATAGTGTTAGACAGTAAATTGAAAGAAAGCGTGATGGAAGTACAAAGGATTAGTGATAGATTGATAGTTGTGAAAGTTATGTTAGAGAATGTGATGATGAATGTAGTTAGTGTGTATGCACCACAAGTAGGATGTGATGAAACGGTGAAAGAGAAGTTTTGGGAGGATTTTGACACAGCCTTAATGAACATCCCCGTCAATGAAGAATTGGTAGTGGAAGGAGATTTTAATGGACATGTGGGAAGAATGAAAGGTGTTTATGAAAGAGTACATGGGGGGTGGGGTTTCGGTAGTCCAAACAGTGAAGGAGAGACGTTGCTGCAATCCGCTACTGCATTTGACCTGGCAGTAGCCAATACGTGGTTTCAGAAAAGAGACGAACACATGATCACATACAAAAGTGGTAATAATAAGACCCAAATTGATTACTTTTTGGTTCGGCGCAACCACTTAAAGCACGTCAAAGACTGCAAAGTACTGCCAGGAGAAGACCTAGTCTCACAACATAGACTCCTAGTTATGACATCAGTAATTAAAATACTGTCTAACAAAAACAAAGAACGTCCTCCCCCTAAAATAAAATGGAATATGTTAGAGAGGAATGATTGTGCGAAGATGTTCAGGGAGCGAGTGGTGGACAGAATGATAGAGATGGGAGACATGAATGATCAAAGTATAAATGAAAGCTGGAATGAAATAGCTGAGTGTATCAGGCAAGCAGCGAAAGATATTTTGGGAGAGACGAGAGGAAAGGGCATAATAGATAGGGATACATGGTGGTGGTCGACAGAAGTTCAGAATGTATTGAAAGAAAAGAAGAGAAAATTCAAAGAATGGCAGCATGTAGAGGCAGGAAACGCTAGTTTAAGAGCTGAAAAAAAGAGTGAGTATGACGCTTTGAAGAAGAAAGCCAAGAAAGCCGTGGCAATAGCAAAATCAAAAGCCCAGGACAAACTATATGACGCACTGGATAGTCCTGCAGGCCATAAAAAGCTATACCGGCTTACCAGAATAAGAGAGAGAAAGGCGAGGGATGTTTGCCAGGTAAGATGTATAAGAGATGAAAATGGAATGGTTCTATCGGATGATGAAAAAATCAAAAAGAGGTGGAAGGAATATTTTGAAAGATTGATGAATGAGGAAAATAATTGGAGTGAGGTTTTAGAGAATAAACCAGTGAATGTGGGGTTAGTGAGAATGGTTAGTATGGATGAAGTTAGAATAGCCGTAAATGGAATGAAGAATGGTAAAGCCATTGGTCCAGATGGAATACCAGTTGAAGTGTGGAAGCTATTGCGAGTGGATGGATGGACGTGGTTAGCTTTGTTCTTCAATAAGTTGTTGCAGGAAGAAGCCATACCTGATGAGTGGTGCAATAGCTCTTTGGTGCCCATTTTTAAAAACAAAGGTGATGTGCTGGAGTGCAACAATTATAGAGGGATAAAACTAATGTCACATACGATGAAAGCCTGGGAGAAAGTTATTGAAAGGCGACTGAGAGAAGAGAGTGAAATTTCACAGAACCAATTCGGTTTTATGCCGGGTCGGGGTACAACGGATGCCATTTTCGCTATACGTCAGCTGTGCGAAAAATATAGAGGTGCGCATAAAAACTTGCACATGGTATTCGTTGACCTCGAAAAAGCATACGACCGGGTACCTCGTGAGGTTCTGTGGTGGGCCCTTAAGAAGAAAGGTATACCTGGGAAGTATGTGCAGTTGATCCGAGCGATGTACAGTCGATGCAGTACCCAAGTCCGGTCTACAGTGGGCACCACTGGCAGCTTCAATGTGGCGGTCGGCTTACATCAGGGGTCGGCTCTCAGCCCTTACCTCTTCCTGATGATAATGGACGCTCTGACGTCGGACATTCAGGAAGAGGCTCCCTGGTGTATGCTGTTTGCCGATGACATTGTGCTGGTTTCTGAAAGTGGCCTAGAGGTCCAGAACAGATTGGAGGTGTGGTGGCACAGACTGGAGAGTGTTGGCCTGAAATTGAGTAGAACCAAAACGGAATACTTGTTCTGCGATTTCGGCGGTCTCTCCAATCCAGTGCCTTTAGCTCTCGCCGGAACGCCCATACCAATCTGTCCCGACTTTCGGTACCTCGGGTCGCTCGTTCAAGGGGATGGTGAGGTAGACCGGGATGTAACACATCGGATCAACGCAGGATGGATGAAATGGCGACAGGTCACGGGAACAACTTGTGACCCACGGATGCCTCTCAAGTTGAAGGGTAAAATCTACAAGTCCGTGATAAGGCCTGTCATACTGTATGGATCAGAATGTTGGGCTGTGAAAAAGACGGATGAAAAAAGATTGCACGTAGCGGAGATGAGAATGTTAAGATGGATGTGTGGTGTGACGAGAATGGATAAAGTGAGAAATGAATATATTAGGGGAAGTTTGAAAGTGGCGCCAGTGACTGAAAAATTGAAAGGGAATCGTTTGTCTTGGTATGGTCATGTGAAGAGGAGGGATGAAACGCATGTTGCTAAAAGAGTTATGAGTTTACATGTGGATGGATGGAGAGGGAGAGGGAGGCCAAAAAAAAGATGGATGGATTGTGTGAGAAGTGATATGAAAGAAAAGGGAGTCAGCGATAGTTTGACGAGTGACAGGACAGAATGGAAGAAAAAAACGTGTTGCGCCGACCCCAAATAATACGGGATAATGGCAGGAAGATGATGATGAATCAGATTATTAAGTCTTTTTAGCTCATTTGATTTGTCGAATGTATTTATCGAACTAACCCGAGTGACAGGTTCTTCTGCCACTTGTATAGATATTTTTTTTTTTTGTAATTGTGATTGTGACGCAGGAAAATTGTAAATAAGTTGCCATCTAATCACAGCGAACAAACAATAACATTTGGCTCCTATATGCCTTTACAAGAAATTCAAATAAGGTTTGGGGCCTAAACTTTATTTTAATTTTTACATATAATTGGCCTAAAGTTTAGGCCAATTATATGTAAAAATTTAGAGAAATTTTATAATTTTTTGGCCAGTAAATTATGTGTTCAGAGTTTTAATAATATATGTGATCCAAATGAGTTCTACGCCGAGTTCTTTTCATTATTAAAACACGTAATTTAATGAAAATTTTCCACGAAAGACTAAAATTATTTACACAAAGTTCTTATTTAGTGATTGGGCGACTCCAGGTATTCATAAAAGCTGAGAAAACTTTTTTGAACTTTATGGCCTAAATAGAGCAACATATGAATCATACAAGCTTTCATCAGTACCTATGTTGCAAAATATTCTAAAAGTTTTAAAAGTGTATGCAAAATAGCTAAAGCACTTTAAATTAGCAATAAAATAAAAACTACATGGAAGATAATAAATAATGAAACAGGTAGGGAAAAACAGCTTAATACTGAATTTAATTCAGAGACTGCACATGGTCCAATCAACACAGATGTAGAAATAGCTCAGGAATTTGAAAACTTGTTTGCTAATATTCCCCTTAAAACTACTGAAGCTTTAAATTCCTCATCCGTGCTTTCTGCGCCGTTACTTAAAAATAATGTAAAGACATGCCCTTTGGAGTTTAGGTTCCAGCATAGAAACCCCCAGGCTGTTAAAAAAACTTTTAAAGATCTTGAAATTAAATCAACATATGATCTCTGGAGAATCTCTGGAAAAGTCTGTAAATCTATCATCGAACCATTGCGCCCTATATGGCTTTCATATTTAACACCAGTGTAGACCAAGGAGTCTTTCTCGATCTCACGAAACACAGAAAGTAGTTCCTTTGTTCAAATCCGGTGATAATAAAAACCCAAAAATTATAGGCCTGTGTCAATTCTGTCAGTTCTCAGTAAGGTGTTTGAAAAGTTAATGATCAATCAAATGTTACGTCACTTTAATAAAAATTCCATCTATTGTAAACAACAGTACGGTTTCACTAAAGAGCGTTATACCACTGACGCCAGTGTCACCCTAATAAAAAAAAATTTTAACGCCTGGGAAAAAGCACAAGATGCCATTGGAATCTCTGCGACAGAGGTCGCAAAAGATTCCAATGGCACCTTGTGCAATTGAACGCCTTAGAGAGCTAAGGCGTTCGATTTCGTAAAACATGAGACATCTCTTCAGTCTGCTGAAACTAGAGCACTATGGGATTATTAATACAGCTCTTGATTTATTAAGATCATACCTGAAAGATAGAAAGGTTACAAGTTCAAGTAAACGACATAAACTCATTAGGGTCTAAAATGGCAATGGGTGTTCCTCAAGATTCGATATTGGGTCCATTCCTCTTTTTAGTGTACATTAATGATTTACCCCAATTACTTCAAAATCAGCTGAAGATGGTGTGAGTTGCAGATGACGCATAAAGCATAAATTCAGGATTTTTTTTTAATTCAGCCACCAATAGGGTTAAATAGGGGATGAAAGTGGGTATGGAAGTTCCTCATTTTTGTCGATGGGACTGATGGGACTAAATCGCTGCGTCTAGAAGCATGTTTTTTTAGTCAGGAGTTTTTTTTGTATCGAACGAAATTATAACTTAGGTATTTTCCATCAACATTAAATTTTGCGTGACTTTTGGAATGCCTAGAGCCATTGCAATTTTAAACTTTCACCTTACTCTTCTATCTGATAGTTCAGATTTCTACCCTAAAAAAATATTCGTATATGCTTATTTTTGCTACTACTTTGTGCGATATCGTGTTCCCACGTTGTGTTTTGTTATTGCTTATCCATACTTCCATACTTAATATTATAAATATGAATCAATGATGTGTGAATCAATCAATCTCTGTATCTGTGTTTGTCTGTCTGTCTGTTTGTTACATTTCACGTCTTAATAACGGCTGAACGGATTTAGATTACATTTGGAATACCATGACCTGGGTTAGGACATAGGATACTTTTATCCCGGTATTATGCAAACCTCCACGCCGGCGAAGCCGTAGCTTGAATGTATTTTTATATAAAAAGTAGTTTAATAAGAAAATATATTTCTGCCTTTGTCTACACAAATAAATAAAATTGAAGTGTCTGTTTGTAATGTCACAATAACAGCTTTTTACTAAATGCATAACAAAGTATATACTATACTTATAACGAAGAAGCAATTTTTAAAATGTTTGTCTGTCTGTCTGTCTGTCGGTCTGTATGTCTGTCTGTTAGTTCCGGCTTATCTCCGAAACCGCTGGACCAATTTTGACGGGACTTTAACTGCCAGATAGTGGATGTTATAAAGAGTAACTTAGGCTACTTTTATTTTAGAAAAATAATTAGGGTTCCGCGCAAAAAAAAAACCTTTGAAATTCAAAACGGCTGGACCGATTTTGACGGGACTTTCACTGGCAGGTAGCTGATATTATAAGGAGTAACTTAGGGTACTTTTATTTTAGAAAAAGAATTAGGGTTCCAAGCAAAAAAATTAAAACCCACGAAATTGTGAAAAAAATCCGCTTTAAATAGGGAAGTATTAACATCCACGCGAGCGAAGCCGCGGACAACAGCTAGTTTTATTAATAAAATTAGTTGATTCTTACAGCACTTCACATTAGCCGATAACGACACCGATTCGACGACGGCACGATATCGGCGAACAGATAATCTCATAAGTTTAGTACCTACCTACTAACTACTACTACTTCGAGACTTCGATGCTTAGTACTGGGATCGTTTGGTACATCGCGATGGTCATCGATATTCACTAATATCATCGGGCCGATGATAATTATATCGGTATCGGGTGGGTGTCGTTTCTGTTAATGTGAAAACGCCCATTAGGTACACAGAACATTTTAAGTCATAGTTTTTGTTCACTATATCATAGGTACCATAAAATGTAAACCTAAGGAAATAAAATAGAACCTAATTCAGTTGATCAACTGCAAATACGATATACTGTGGCATGGATTTTCCGCGAAATGGTTGGCGGCGCATTGTAAAAAAATACATACGTCGCACTGCATTTGGGGGAGGCAGAGTTAGCGTTTCAAAGGCCTACAGGCCCGAATAACCTTGCCCTAACATACAATCTGACACTAACTTGCAAATTGCAAAAAAACGTAAGTAAATAATCTCGCCGGCTACCTTAGCGCATCCCCCTTAAGAGCATTTACGACGTACGGTATTTCATACAAATAAAAAAAATAAAAATATGGAAAATTTAAAATTGGTCGAATTTAATTGTACTTACAATATTTTTCGAAAATGTTCTTAACAAACTTTTTAGACCTATGTATCCTGCTTATGCGTATGAAGTTTCATTAAAATTGGTTCATTCATTTCGAAAAACAAGGACTTGAAAATTTGTATGAAATGCCGAACGTCGTAAACGGTCTTACGGTCCCGTCACACAGGGATTTTGCTTAGATTAAACGATTCCCAAGGTAGACTATTCTCAGCCAGGGTTGCGGGATGTTCGAAAGAGTTACCGTGGCCCCGGCACAGGCAACTGAAGGAACACGGGTGGGTTTTAGTCAGTAAAAGTCTGACACGCCCTCCCGCTCCGCCCAGAGCGGGAGAAGTCATTTGATGATTTCCCATCCACAAAAAAAAAAGGTAGACTATTCTAAAAGATACGTACCACATAGCCAGATGAGGGTGAAGCAGGCGTAGTAGGTGACATACACGAAGAGCGGCGCAGGCATGGTGGGGCGTCGGCTGGTTAGCCTGGCTCGCTTAGGTGACTTGACTGGCCGCGCGGCCGATCACCCGCGACGGGGCTACCATGGCGGGCCGACACCACGCAGGTACCCTGCATCAAGAAATCGAAATGAATTATGTGTCCTTCTCATATGTAACACAACAACAACAACACAACCAACATTGTACACTTAGGTCGCAATAAAGTTTTGATTAACTTTGACTTAATTATCAATGATCAAAACATATTTTGGGTCTTTGATAGTTACCTACGAGTTACTTGCCCTTACTTCTCCATAAGAAACTACCTTTTGGAAGACGTAACTAGTATCAATTCTATTTTCTAGTATTTGACGTTCATAAGTGACTTTTAATGGCCTACTTGAAATAAATGATTTGACTTTGAGTAACTACTTAAAAGGGAACAAAACTGATTGTACTACATAATATACAAGGTGTAACAGGACGATTAACATTCCTTTAAACCACGTAAAGCGAATCATGGTCTTTACCCGTATACAAAAAATCAATCAAATCCAATGAATACTTTAGCCACAGGAAATTATTTTTCATTTTCTTATTTTTCAACATGATGTAGATCTGACTCCGTAATAATAGGTAAACATTGCCGCCGCCGTGCCCCGCGCCCCGCACCGCACCGTTGTTCAGTGACTTTTTGTAGTTAAAGCGTGTTTACTCTTTATGCAGTTGATTCTGCTATTTATTTTGTTTGAAAACTGCTATTTTTGAATTTTCCATTAACTACTAATCTTCGTGTTTTAAAATATTTCGACGGACTAGTACTGTGCTCGTTTTAATTTAATGTCGTACGTCCAGATCCACATTGTATAAATACCAAGCACCGCACACGATTCAACTCAAATCACTGATTTTTGTGTCACTTGTTTACAAGATTTGTTCGAGACTTTACTTTAAGCCGTAACTTTTCGGCAGTTCAAAATATTCCACTAAAACAAAATGATAATATTCCAATAAAAACAGAATAATAATTGTAAGCTTATATAGGCTTGGGTAGCTTATATAGGTTAAGCTTTTGTTCAGATTCAGATTATTTATTTGCCAACAGTGTAGGTACAAGTATAAGATGGTACATCACTAAATGTTTCCGCTACATTCTACCTTACGGCATGCAGTCATAAAACTAAAAGGTACAGTTTTAAAATAAATTTACAATTAATTAATATGTCATTCTGATTAATATAAATTCTCGTTTGTGTATGTCATTTACAATATATTTTTATTGTTATATATTTTTATCATTTAAAAAGTCTTTTATACAATAATAACATTTTTCTAATAACAATGTAGTCAGTTTTGATTTAAATATCCGTATAGGGTGTTCTTTAAAATTGTGCGGAATTTTATTGTATATTATAGGCCCCATTGACATAATATTTTTCCTAAGTAATGCTGTTTTGTAATTGCCTGTATGTAATAAATTTTTATATTGCGTTCTCATAAGACCTGAACGAGTCCTAATATCGGCTAGTGACGGAAATAAATTTAAATTCGTTTTAACAAAAACTGCGACTTCCAAAATATACAACGACGGGAAGGTCAGTATTTTCAGTGACTTAAACATAGGCTCACAGCTGTCTGTAGTTTTCAGATTCGACATAGATCTTATGCAGCGTTTTTGGGCATTAAAAATCTCTTCCCTGTCACTACAATTGCCCCAAAATATTACTCCGAACCTTAATATTGGGGCAACAAATCCGTGGCAAGCTGTCAGAAGTGCATTATTGCTTACTTTATGCGATAGGTTATACAGCACATAAGCTGACTTGCTCAGTTTATTACAAACGTCTTCGGCATGAGGTTTCCAAGTGAGATTGCTGTCAATTAGGATACCTAGGAATTTAGCAACATTTGTTGAGTCCACAATTTGTCCATTATAACTAACCAACACGTTAGGCGGCGAAGTCCGTTGATAAAAGTGCATTACTTTTGTTTTTTAAGATTAATAACTAAGTTATTAATGTCAAGCCAGGTAATAATACTTTTTAATGTTATATTAATCTCACCTTCATAATCTATTATATCTTTACATTTTATTATGACCGTACTATCATCCGCAAATAAGCCGATGGAAGCCGACCCCAACATAGTTGGGAAAAGGCTATGCAGATGATGATATCATCCGCAAATAACACCATAAAAATAACACCAATAACACCATGCGTGAGATATTCGAGTCGCCGCATAATATCAGCGGCTTCAACTATTATGCTACGGCCATATTGTCGCGATAAGGCGAACTAGACTTCGCACGCTCTCTCTCGCACACCGTTCAACGTCTGGCTGTACACCAAACCTGAAATTGCAAAAAAAAAATCAGCTGCTCCCTACATTTATGTTCGCATAACTCGTCAAAATGTAGGGAACAGCTGATTTTTTTTTCGCGATTTCAGGTTTGGTCCCATAGTAAAAGTTGTTCATAATTATGAGTGCAATGACCCCTTAAGAAGTTGTGCGATATTTATGTTACATCTTGTATACTAGGCAGTATGCTACGATGGAAACACGATTTGATAACGTTGGCTCGATAGAATAAATTTGCAAAGTTACCTCTTTTCGAGTATTTGTTTTCCTGTATTCTACTTTTTTATATAAATAAATAATTTGATATTATCATTCATTTATTAATAAAATAAAGTTCATAGACGACTGAAGCGTTTATAGTTTTTTTTATTTTTTTATTTAAGAGCAATACGATGCAAATAACAACGAAAACATTGAAAAAGTGCAATTTTTTTTAACTCTTTACACGTAAAGAAAAAGATAGAGACAAAGGCAAACGCTCGGTGCGCCCTTAACGTCTACGTACTGCTGGTTTTTGAATAATCACCTAGGTTAAAATAATTTCTAGTTATTTTCCAATTCACCTAAAGAGTGTCGCCATTATATAACATGGATTTGAGTGTTGATATTTTGATTTAGAGGCTTTTGCGGCTCAAGAACACTTTTGATACATCCTGGGTGTTTATAGATATGTGAGAGGGAACGGAGATAGGCTGTTGTACCTAAAAGTTTTGTAATTATTGGGACGTTAGTAAAAGTTTAACTTTAATAGCTGTCTACATTTAACTATAGCTATGTTTCTGCCAGCATACCAGCCCTTAAACACAAATGCATACCTAGGTATTAATCTATGGTGTAGCTATAGTTTGTTCCAAAAGTACCTATCTGATGAAAGTGTAAACAAAACCAGGAGCTAGACCACCACCTCTTAAAGCAGTATTATTGTAATCTTACTACAACACACGACAACAACGTTATACAAGACGTCTAGCTCCATCTCTTTCCCACACTGAAGTAACATTAAAATAATACTGCTTTAAGAGGTGGTGGTTGGCCCCCTGTTCAGTGTTCAGGTTAAATTCTTACGCAATCTCTCACTTACTAAAAGGAACAATTATTGTTTCAATAACATTATTAGCTAACACTCCCATGAAGTCTAAGCGATATAATCCACCTTTGCGAGTGCCATTTGCTTCAACCAATTATAGGCAGAATTCGTGCGTTGTGCGTGCAAGCAAAAATTTAAACAGGATTTGTAAACAGCACGATATATGTAGATCTGTTCCTAACTAGTGTGTCGTCAGCCAGGAAGTGCATAAGCCGTGACTTTTTCAAGTGAAAAATATGTTGTGATGGTTGTTATGCAGTGCGAGCAGCATAGCAATTATGCTGTGTACTTAGTAACTTGGTGTGAATGTCCCTAGAATTTAGGTTTTTTTTACTGTTTTTTATAAGTGGAGACCTGTAATTGGCTTTCAGACTAATGTACTGTCCTTGTTCTGTTTGTTTTAGCTGTAAGTCTCCCATTTTATTTAAATAAATAAATAAATTAGTAATTAAAAATCATCGAAATTGAGGTTATAAAATTAACGCCAATTGTCAAATGAAAAACTACTTTAAAGTTATATAAAATTAGAATTCCGGATTCAAATATTCAAAGCTATTTGTGAGCGGCACTACAAATTGACATCCACATGTAGGTTTTCTGATTCATTTGTTTACATTTTTGTCAGATGCTTTTGGAACAGACCATAATTATGTTTTTGCATCTTAGTGTCAAGTTAAAGCTTTCTTCGTATTATTGTGAAAACTCTGAATTATCCCTTAATTATTATATCAAGGAGGTACCTACACATGCTATGTAGGAACACAAAAGCACCCAAATTTTGAGAAGACTGTTCTTAGAAGCATACAATTGCACGTTTATGTGTATGTAAAGAGTACTTCTGAGTATTATTGCACAATAAAAGAGAGTAGGTATGCTGTAAATGGGCATACAACTATAAAGCTGATATCAGACACTTCTTATATTTGTTTCATTCCACGTTCACACGACACCGAGAAAATAACAAGAATGAACGTTAATCTGCTTTTTCATTTCATTTTTCGATCTTCCGGTAGGCAAGTGAAAGACATCATTGCATCGGTTCACTAATGAATTCATTTTTGACAATTGATTCATTTTGTGTTCAGACGTTTCACTTCGAGTGAAAGATCCCGAACGAAAGATAAAAATTAACAAAAAGTGAATATCTGCTTTACCAAACAAGTAGGTATGCTTTTTAATAGCTTGTGTATTTACGTACAGTAAAGCAAATTCTATTCAGGGTGTAAGGGATAGCCCTCCGCAAAATAACAGGGTGCATTCAGCTCCTTATTTTGAATCATATTCCACACGAAATATTCTCAGGAAAATTTTCATTTTTTCTATCATATTTTCAGTTACTATTTCTTTATTTCAATGTAAAATTACATTATCTGCACTCAGCACTTCATTTATGTAAATATACCGCTAAAATAAAAATAAAACAGCAATGGATGTTGAAATACTCGGCGGCCGAAGGATCGCTGCGCTGCCGTTCGCTACGCACGCTTTGCCACGGTAACGATACATTGCGTGTGAGGTAATAAAACAAATCAGGTTTATTGGATTCCCATAAAGTTCCTGAAATAATTTCATGTACCGGTCCTCTTAGAATAATATATTTAATTCACCCCATCAGTCTGCGGAGGGCTGTCCCTTACACTCTGTGTAATATTATTATATAGGTCAGGGCTCAGATATGGTTGGGTCACATTTGAAACAGTCTCGATCTAGAAACAAGGATGTTGAATGACTTGGTTAGCAAACACGATCATTTGACGACAACATCTGTATAAGGGTCGAATCATCGTTATTTTAAGTAGAAATCTCTATATACCTAATCTCGTCTAGATAACAAAAGTTAAAATTTGTTAACATTTTAGGAAAATCGTCTACTTTTACAATGTTTGCACCATGAGCACATAGGTGCTCATATTAATTACGTGATAAATTAATTACATAAATTAATTACGTGATAGATAGCTATCACGTAATTAATTTATTTGTCATGGCTTCATTTTTAATTCTTTTTACCTATTGTGGTATAGTAATTTTATTCTAAGTGCATCGTCTGCACATAAATATTTATAAATATAATTAATGTATACAAAATATTGTGAAACAATTTAAAAGTGCTACGGTGGAGTTTCTTGCCCATTCTTCTCCATACGAACCTACTTTTAGGAAGGGACGACCAGTATAATATTACTTCTATTTTATATTTTCAAAAGTGCCTTTTAGTGGCCCATTTGAAATAAATGATTAAGACTATTTTTTATTGTTGAGCTACATTTGCTATACTGAAGCCTTCAAAGGCATACATGACTTTCCTACTAGTTTAAATATAATGTTATGGTTCGGGCGTAGTGCCTACGAAAGCATAATTATCTACGGCGTACGGCGTACGGCGGTGTAGGTAGCTTTTAATAAACTTTTAACCGTAGCATTGATACTTATTTCATTCTTAGTGATGTGTGTAGCAGTTTCAGCTAATCTAAGTAGCAGCAAGAATAACATTCCTGTTGTTATATTATGATGTCGCTGTAAGAATTAAGTCATAGTCCATAAAGCGGCCATATTGGAAATTGTTAAGATTTTATGACACGCATGCGCGTTAGATAGCCAATGTTACTAGCTACTTGTTGATCTGGTTTTCATTCACGACGCACGAAACCGCGCATTCTACGCACTTGGAATGTCCTGGGCTTTGTTGCAAGCTCTCGAAATGTCTAACTTTTCATTTACCATATTTTTCTTAGATTGAGATCCAATAAGCATGCACGAATTAAGCCTACTTACTGAGTCACATTTTTTTTTTAAATACTTTGTCGAAAGTTCTATAAGGACCTTTATATCTAGTTATAGAATCATCAAGACTTTTCAAAAATCAAATATAATGATACTGATGACACGTATACAGAACCCACGCAGATTTACTAATCAATGATATCCCCAAAAACATCGATGGTCGAAAAAAATTTGGGCTTTGAAAAAGAAATGTACCTAGGTCTTTCCATTTACCAGATTCATTAAATCCAATCGTATTGGATCTATAAACAGGTTCTATTGATGCCTTCTTGTCACACACTTAATAGCTAACACGTAATCTGGCTTAAGGTCGCGCATAAATCGTGTGATCAAACTAACGCGCGTAACTTGTACTTATCGATCATATTCCTGTATTCACTATAAACACTCTTCAATTCTAGGTATTTTTCTAAAGCTACTGAATCAAAACGTTTTATTCTAGGAGAGATACCTCGCCATTACAGTCCTCTTGTCAAAATTAACTGTTTTCTACCGAACACGTCCTACTTCAAGACATAAACACTACCACGTACCTTGCCTTGCAGTTCAACCTTCTAGAAACCTTGGCCACCAAGTCTGTTCTCCAGCGCAGTTGCAATTCATAGATATTAATGTTTTATAGTGACAATATTTAGGAAATACGTTTGAAAATTGAGCGATCAATACAGGGGAGGGGGTGAAATGCGCGCAGGCTTTTGCCCACGCCCGCCCCCGCGCCGCGCACCTCCCCCGCGCCCTCTGAGAGCTCGAAACTCAACACCTCCGACCGCCCACGGGTCTGACCGTGAAACTACAGGCTACGACGTCAAATGCTGAATTACACGAAAAAACCTCAGATATTCATCAAATTTCATAGATACACCCTTCATCGTCCTGTGCAAGGGCCTGAACATTAAACATCTATGGAATAACAACAGCCTCTACATACGCAAAAGCTGTATTTCTAAAATAGAGCTTTTACTAACACTTTAATTAACACCACAGTCAACAAATTCAGCCCTATTGAATATATCAAGTATATAGTATTGTGTCTAAAGTAAATATGAAAATAAAAAAACCTGGGTACCTTAAAACGTATAAGGATGTGACATATCCTGAAAGAGGACGCACCGTCGTCACTTGGTATATCACAATTCTCAACCAAGGATCAGCACAATCACAACACAGTATCCAGAACCACTAAATTGTTTTTAATTTTGGATTTTCCTTTTGATACGCGGAGCTCCCTCCAGATGTGCTCTCGTCGCGCGACTGTGATAGGTACTAGGTGATCTGGAGCTTCGTCCCCCTCCCCGCGGCCCGCGCTGGCGCCCCGCGTAGTCTGCGCTTCGTCGATGAATGGAACCCGCCGCCCCTTGCTACCTTGCCTATATAAAATCTCTTTCAACGCTCCCCATTTGTATTGTATCGCCTACTGTGAATAAAGCTCTATGAAAATAAAGTGCTTATAAATATAGTTGGTAATTTTATCACCGGCAAAGTTTTTCTGCTAACCCGTTTTGGGCTTTTATCTTTGCTCAATTTAGAAAGGTTAAATGCAAACAAAAAAGTATTGCGCGAATCTATTTTTAAGGCTTTCAATATTGGCCTCATTAACACTTTGCTCAAACTCAACCTAATTATATACAGACGTTATAGCTACTTTTACACATTGAATTTTGTGTAACTGAAATAGATCATCATCTGCCTAGCCTTTTCCCAACTATATTGGGGTCGGCTTCCAGTCAAACCGGATGGATGCAGCTGAATATCAGTATTTTACATGGAGCGACTGCCTATCTGACCTCCACAACTCAGTTACTGGGTAATACGATATCGGAGAGTGCGGAAACCAAACCCTCTAATATAGAACATACAAAAAATTCTAAAAGTAAAATTGTTTCTCGTCACATATTCAGATAATTTTAAATCAACAAAGGCCATGTTTATTCATTGTAATTTTCAAACCACATGTCAAGTAGCAAGTAGTGATATCACCACAATAATTTTCCCTGAAAAGCCTGAAAATAATCATTGTCGAGATTTTTTGTTTTCGCAAACCTCGTGTTGCAAATTGCTTTTTCAATTAATGAAAAATCGCATTCACAGAGACAAAACGTTGCATAACACATAGTTTCAGATTGGATTGCTATTAAAGCTCTCGATCGATATCAACAAAATAGCGCTCCATAGCGAAAATGATAAATATAGGAACACTATATTTGCCTTCCATTCAGCTGAACAGGAAAGGATTTTAGATTTTTAATTCAATGTAATTAGGTGCATTATCTAAAAGTTTGTACAAACTTCTTTTTTTTTTCAAGGATCAATGTTTGATTGTCGTTTACGTTTTGTGACCCAATTCCAGATTTGAATTCGATGCGTATGTTTTTCATGTTAGTTAATAATACGGTACTAGAACAGTAGTAGATAATATCTCCGAAATTCCCGAAAAATAACAATTTTAAAAGCCTACTATAAGTTTTTGATGACGTCAAAACTCTTTTAATGATGTTATCCAATTATTTGTTCACTTCCGCAACGTTATAATTTTTCTATGATAGGAAACTTCGAACTTTAATACAGCTATTAAAGTTTGAAGTTTCCTATCATACAAAAATTATAACATATGTATCCTGAAAAAAAAATATGAAAAATCATTTTCACACAACTAATAATTAATTCCAACCTCCCGCCAATTATATGTGACCTCTCAAAATCTTACCTTTTTTAATTTTATTTATGTTTTTTTTTTAATTATAAAAGTTTTAATACTTATTTATTTTATAAGCAATGTTTTAAATCTACTTCTTATTATTAGTATGACCTCTATAAACTCAAAACTTACTCAAATCTAACTTCGCTTCTAAAGTCATTTTCTATCATTCTAGTTCACAGATGGCATCCATAGTGTCATCCACACTCGGCTTTTTGCATCTGAAAGCAAAGAGCTTTGTGAACCAACAAAAGCTTATGAAAGCTCGACGTTAGATGGCGACAGGACCTAAAAACCTAGCCTTGGAGCCCTTTGCAATTTGTAACGCGAAAAGCAGGTAGATGGCGTTCCGATCGATCTCGCGAAGACAAGCTCCGTTGTTATAATATGACACGGTTAGTCGGTAATAGTTCAGACCTGAGGGGCAATTCCCGTAATTTTATGAGCGTTCACGGTCTGATCTGTTTCAGTATGTCAAAAATACCTGTAGTTTCCCTACATTTTTGACAAGTTTTTGACATTTGATTGTCGCTGAGATGAGATTGCGACCAGATTTTGAACGTTTTTATGTAATCATGATTCCAGTGCACGACAGAGACCTAGCTGTACATGACCGATAACACCATCCCTTTTCCGGACTGGAATCATGATGGCATTAATACTTCATAATACGGCCCCAGCAATGACTATAACTTGCAGGTCTGAGCTCACTAACTTAAAAAGCCATGGCTTATATTGCAAATGAATCCTAGATGTAGATAGATGCTTTATGTCGGTACTTCGAAAAGGGTATGTTTTTAATTATTGTTAGAGTGGAGTTTGTTGAATAAAGTAGAGATTATTGTAGAGGTTTAGTAGATTGATTTGTTCCAAATTTTCAGTGAGATAGATGAATCTGCGGCTATTTTGTGGTCTGCAAATTGGATGAGCGATTGGTTCGTTAATGAGGTTGACTTGGGTTTACTTTCATTTGTGTCTTGGTGCTCCATACACATTGTTGACATGGTTGAGAATTGCGATAGGTTAGGGTTAGGTTTTGTTAAATAAAATAAATATTTTTAATAAATTTTATTTTACAACATTATCTTAAATAAGCTATAATTTGCTATCTCCTTCTAATATAAACATCAATGTTACTACTATATAATTTACCACGTTCATTCTAAAATTAATTTATTTACAACGATTTCGAAAATGGCTATTTTACATTTATTATCCTAATAAAAAATAATTGAAGATAGGAAGCGACGTTGATAATGCGTTGAGTTAAGGGGGAAGCGCTAAGGCAGCCCGCGAAATTCAAATTTTCTTACGATTTTTGCAATTTGCAGCACAGTGTTTAGGTGTATGTTGATTAAAGTATGATTCGCGACCGTAACAAATATGTATTTACAGAATTATAATCATTAGAATAAGTAATACAATTCCTTAAGTTAGTATAATCCTGAAATGTTAAGATTTCACGAAATAGCCATTCAATAGAATTACTTGAAACTCACAACTCTGTTAGAGAGTTGTTTTGATGACTTTAATTATTATAATTCTATAAATACATATTTGTTACGGTCGCGAATCATATTTTAATCAACTTACATACTAATACTGACCTGCAAATTGCAAAAAACGTAAGAAAATTTGAATTTCGCGGCTACCCGGCGCTTTCGCTTTAACTAAATTGACATCATAAACGTCAAATTTTCAGGGTTTTTAGAAACCGTTTTGGCACTGGCATTTATTTATTAATTTTTTGTTATTTTATTCTTGTCTCTTAAGCAAAGTTAAAACAATTAAATTAAGACATTCGTAATTGTTTTACTTATAGACATAAAATATTGGCAGTTTCATTATAATAAAATGCGATATTCTATTTATCTACTTACATTCAAAACTACTATTTTATTATTCTCAAATCACTGCACATCAACATTCGTACATGATTATTTTAAAACAAAAGGGAAACTATTTTAGGGAACGTAAGTTCTGCAAAACCGACACTGCCCTGGCAAAGCTGAGTTTGCCAAGATCTCTAAGGGCGAATTTCACCAATGAAACTGAACGCGATCAGTACATCTAAACCGCATTCAAGAGCTGCCAGTGTCAACATTCCCCAACAATGATGACACCTCTTGAACGCGGTTTAGATGTGTTGATCGCGTTCATCTTCATTGGTGAAATTCGCCCTGAGTAGTTTCATATATTTGCCCTGACCTAGGTAGATATTTCTTTGGCAGATCTAGGTCTCATTGTAGGTCTTCTTCTTCCTAGCGTAGCGCGGCCTGTTGCCAGAGTCCATTTAGATACGACACTGAAACTACAGACGACATTGTCAAAATTTCACGTCCTTTTACCTCAAACTAAAATCTGTCTCTAGTTGTTGATGACACAATATAATAAAAAATAATTGATCTCAAAAAAAATTACCATTCATTCACTCGTTTATAAACAATTAGTTTTCTCACAAGTTTACGTAAAATTAATAATTTCATATCGCATAAATTCGTTAGATTAATTACGAGTAGGGTGACAATATCTTTTAAAGATAGAACACTAGTTTTTTTTTTAATTCAATCGAAAATATAAAAGACCCAGTAGACGGCGTTGAAGAGTAGGAAACAGACAGGAAAGATGACTCGCGAGTACGTGTCTATGACATTGACGTCACGGATCTTGGGCATGGACGCCTTGATGACGGTGGCGCCGCGCCGGAGAGCGTGCATCACTTTGGGCTTCCCTGTTGATCCGTCTGCAAGGAAACAGTGAATTTAGATAGATAGAATACTCTTTATTACGTACACCACAAAAATCTAGAAATTGTACATAGGGTGACACAATGGACAGTCTTATCGCTAAATAATTTTACTATGTTAATAACACCAAAATTTTCTGTTTGGTGTTTTTCAACATAGTAAAATATGTCTTCTGTACAAATAAATAAAATTGAATTGTCTGTTTGTAATGTAAAAATAACAGCTATTTACTAAATTCATATGAAAATATATACGGTACTTATAACAAAAAAAAAACAATTTTTAAAATTTTTGTTTGTCCGTTTGTTCCGGCTAATCTCCGAAAAAACTGGACCGATTTTAACGGGACTTTCACTGGCAGATATCTGATGTTATAAGGCTTCTAGGCTTTACTTAGGCTACTTTTATTTTAGGAAAAGAATTAGGTTTCCGCGCAAAAAAATTAAAACCCAAGAAATTGTGAATAAATAGCGCGGGCGGGCGATGCAACTCGGCGGGACGGGGGATGAAGAAGTTTTATTAAAATGTGGTGTTATTTTAGTATATCGTGCATCTTACAACTTCCACGCGAAAGAAGTAGCGGGGCACAGCTAGTTTATAAATAAAATGTTAATAGGTATTCTTCTGCTTTTATGACATTGAAATGCAAAATGATAACTTTTTTTTTACAAAAAATCGTGGAATGCACATTTAAAGCACACATAATCGGCATACATTTTTTCAATATAACCGCTCAGTCAGATCTCCTGTTCGTAAATAAACTATTTTCAGATCGCTCGCGCCAGTTCAATGCACAGTAATTTTGCTTGACACTTGTACAGGAAGTCATCATTTCAAACAATCTTTAACAATTTGTCATGAGAGATTGCATTCAAGGTTGGCGACGGATGTAATCTAGGGTTCCTAGAAATTAATCACGTTATCTCATACCTACGTGACTGCGGTCACGTGAGGAGAAAAGCTACTGGCATATTGAACTTTCCAGAATGCTGTCTTGTCTGAAATAGTTGTAAGTACATTTATATAGATTATAATAGACTTGTGGGAAACCATCTTACTCCCAACCGTATGTGTACCTACTCTTGGCTGGAACGTGGCCAGTGCATGGAGTCTAATTACAGTGCTTTTTACGAGAGAACTCCTGCAGACGCGACGCTATCGTTGTGCGACGGAATCTTGCTTACCTCTAAAGTAGTAGTTAGTAAGTAGGTATCTATTTCTGTCTATCATATTAGTTCCTCTAATTGCCGCGGGACTTCTTTAATGAAAAATACTTCTTATGGTAATAACTGGTTTGCCTGAATTAACTGAATGCGACAATTTTCAATTACTTATTTGCAAATCTACCAGAGAAAATTAATTAAGTTACTCGCATTTATTCGTTGACAATACTAACTTCTGGAGGTTCTAGAATGTGGCCTCGTTCTGTATCGCAGCTGGGTGTGGTCGCGTTGTAGACGTAGGGACGGTGGGGCTCCGGTGGCGGCTGGCAGTGGCTTGGACCGCAGCCCTAGGAGTGGAGACACGCGCCCTGTGCTCGTTGCGCATTCTCGAAGTGCTATTATCTCCTCAGGGGATCGTGGACCTGTAGAATAGTTTTGGTATATAAAAAGCTAGCTTCATAGTGGATAATGGACTCTTTTTAAATGATGTTGCTAAAAAGGTTAGATCTTTGATTAGGATTGGCCCATCTAAGGAGCTACTTCGATTTCCCGTTTGCCCCCACAATACCCTTGTGTTAATTTGGAAAATACAAATACTGTCCCTTTATTGTTTCTTGTAGTTTTTTTTAGCACATTTTTGCCCTTCTTAGGGCGTATTTCACCAATGAGACTGAACGCGATCAGCACATCTAAGCCGCGTTACAAAGGTGTCAGTATCAATATTCCATCAACAATGATGACACTGAACGCGGTTTAGTAACGCTGATCGTGTTCAGTTTTTAACAGACTTTAAAAAAGGAGGAGGTTCTCAATTCAGTTGTTTTTTTTTTTAAATGTTTGTTACCTCAAAACTTCGTCATTTACAAACCGATTTGAAAAAATATTTTTTTATTTGAAAGGATTTCTTCCAGATTGGTCCCTATTTGGTCAAGTTCTGATGAGTGGTTTTTGAGATAGCTTCAGTAATACTTATTTTTACGTATTTTAGTGTATATTGATGATCTTATAATAATTTCCTGTCATTGTTATTTTTATTGCAAGTAGTGGTATATGGCTTTGTGTGGGGTAAATACCACAACTAAAAAGTGAAAAATAAAAACGGTTTTGCAAAAAAAAAAAACACTACAAAGTGAAAAATAACTTTAATTTCGGAAGTCGGTGGCAAAACCTAAAATACAGATCCAAAGAGACACCGACGTCCGAAATTAAAGTTATTTTTCAGTTCGTAGTGATTTTTTTAAACTAGGTTGCTTTTTTTGCAAAAAAATTTTTTATCGGTTAAATTCATCCTAAGAGTATCTTGTCACTTCACAGGTGGATTTAAAATTCAGCCGTCGTTTATTGTTACTACATCACCGTCTTTAACAGACTTTTGCGTCCTACCTGAACATTTCAATTCCTTCTCAACACTGGCGCTAGTGGTCAGCTGATCTCTGTTCTTTAATTTGGCTCGTTTTCTAGCGCGTGCGCCCCAGTACGTGTAGTTGACAGCTGCGTACTCGAGTAGTGCCGCGAATACGAACACGAAACACATCACTAAGTAGATGTCGATGGCTTTGACGTAGGAGATGCGCGGCAGACTGCTGCGCACGCCCGTGCTTATCGTGGTCATTGTGAGTACCGTCGTGATTCCTGGACAGTTTGAAAGAAAAAGCATACTTTGAAACAAGTTTACGTGCGTTGATGGTACTTACATTACAAAAAAAAAAATCATCAAAAAGTAAGTTTCCGTTTTAGTTATCCTATTGTTGCCAACTGTCAAAAATATGATAAAATTTAACCCATATATGCCCAGAACTACTTTAGGATTCCGATTTTGTTTGTTTTCAGATATGTTTATGTTGATAAACCCCTATAGTAGTATTGACTAGTTTTAGTAAAAAATATTTTTGTTTAGTTGGTATTTTAGAGGTGTTCGAAAACGAAACAATGGGCAAATATCCTACATTTGTTATAGGTAATTAAAAGGTAAGTATGTTAGAATGAGTTTATTTATTATTTAATAGATATTCACACGAAGTTATAGTAAAAAATTAAGAATGAAATGCAGAGAAACATTTAGAATGTAAATTGACTTCATATTTTTGACAAAAAGTGACTGGTAAGCTTTGCAGCAGGCACATCGCAGCCGACTAGGTGCCCTGCCGATATCATTCTTTCTGATAGGTTTTCCCCTGATATGCTGCTTACAACCGTGTCTACCATCGTAAGGAATCATAGATTCGTCCATGTTGATGTCCTTTTCCATTACAGTATATTGCAGGAACTTCTTATTCAGTAAATCAAAAAGAGGGCGGACTTTAGCCATTTGTCATTAGGGCAAAGGTTGGTGTTACCGGCCACATGGAAATGTCGAAGAATTTCTTCGAATCGGTTTCTCAGCATGGATTTCGCTATCAAAATATTGTGTATATCTTCGTTACTTTCCCAATACATCCGACGTCGCGACAGTGGAGAATATCCAGTCAATATCAAAATGCACATGAAACAATATATGTCACTATCAGAGAGGGTAAAGCCTGGGTTTCCTTTTTGTACTGCATAAATAACAGAGTGACGGACAATATGCATGATAACTTCGTGGCTAAAAAACAATTCAAAGAAATCGACTAGTTCTGAAGCATCAGACAAAGTAATTACTGATCTTGGGAATGGTGCGATCCAGTCATTATGATGTTGGGGTAAGTCTCGCTTCTCCCATTTTCGGGCTGCCTTAGGCGGTAGAGGTTGGCGGTGGAGGTAGAAGCGGAGGATTATCTATAGATCGCGATGGCCGGCCCCGCTTACGGGTTGATAAAGATTGTGGCTGGTATGAAGTGCTTGGGTGTAAAACTTCTTCTTCAGGCTCGCTGCCATCACTGATATTTGTTCCACTTAGTGTCAGTTCAGCAGGTGCCAAAAGTTGACGTCGCGATAAATTTTCAAAACTTACACTTATTTCGTCCCCCGAGTCAGAATCTGACACAATTCCATTACCTGGAGGGTCTACCTATACGTTAGCTACTGCCACTTCATCATCCGAAGCGAAATCATGGATTAAATCAACGATTTCATTTTTAGTTAACTGTGTGCTCCGCCTAAAACCAAAAAAACAGATTTAGATAGATAGATAGATAGATAAAACATTTATTCAGTACAACAATAGAAGACACAACACAAAAGCATAATTACATAAATTATAAGAAGAAAAAAAAATAACAAGTAAACTGCAACATTATAAGAACATTAGGTACATTAAAAAGAAAATGACAACACAAAGAAGAAATATTGTTTGTGGCAGTCCTCGGTCGGAATGCCTAACTACCTACGCCCTTAAAATAAAATAAAATTGTCTCAAGGCAAAAATCTTGTGCGGTGCCTGTCTCTAAGTTGTACCGAATGGGAATCCAGCTCAGCATGTGCCAGGCAATTCACCTGACGCTGATATTCTGCTGGATCCCTGTGGCGCCTACGGACGCCGAGCAGATAGATGCATAACAATGATAAATTGGAAAAGTTGAATAATGGTTTCGGTATCGGTGAGATTTGATAATTATTGATTATTAAATAAGTACCTATTGTTTTTGTTTGTGTATGTGAGTGTGTCGTGTGTGTGAACTACTTGATAGGCATCCATAATTACATGAATAGAAATTAAATTAATATAATTGTGTGTAGTGTTCAACGATATACAAAAGTAAATAAGAGTGGCTGCGGTTAATAACTATTGTAATAGTATGCAGTGTGTGATTACGAGATTTAAAATAGTTAAATTGTAATAAAATAATTGCTCAATCAAACAGTCATATTTTTTTTTTTTTAACCTAGGCTTAAATTATCGACGTGTTCGAAATCGCCACGCCCAGTTCTTTCTGCGAATTGATAAGGAACTCTCGAAGCCGACTTCTGAAGGTATTTAGTGTTTTTGTGTTTCTTATGGGCGGGGCAATATTGTTCCAGCACTTGGATGCAGCATACCTGAAACTGCCTCTGAAGGCGGCTGTCTTGTGTGGCTGAGAACAGAGTTGTTGAGAACACTGTCTGCTTGCGCATTCCCTTCTACTAGCGATCTAGCTTAGTTTATCATAAAGGTACTTGTTAGGTAAGGTGCTTGTACTTTATAATACCAAATAGTAGGCAAGCTAAGTGTAACTTACGACGCGATTTCATTTTAAGTATTGAATGTTTATTTAAAAATGGTGTTACGTGTGTTCTTGGTGGGATTTTGAAGCAGAATCGGGCACAGGCGTTTTGTACCCTTTGAATCAGTCGATCAGTTTTTGCCAGTAGTCGCGGGCCGATTACTGTATCCGCATAATTTAAATTTGAAAGTACGAGTGACTCAACTAGTTGGATACGCAACTCTTCTGATAGATAGGGCTTTATTTTATAAAGGACCTTTAGCCGGTAAAAACACGTACGCACTGCCGCTGCCACATGCGATTCGTATCTTAGCTCAGCGTCCATGTTCAGACCCAGATTGCGTGCTTCACTAACTCGACTGACCGACTCACCCAGCAGGTTAACGTTAAGTGTTGCAGGCACTGCACTGATTTGGCTCTTGGTTCCAAAAAGTATATATTTTGTTTTGGTGGGGTTAAGTACCAAACCGTTGTTCTCAGCCCAACACGCTATTCTATTGAGATCATCGTTGAGATCCTTTAACGCCTTATCATAATCACTCGGCTTAAAAGAAATGTAAACCTGTACATCGTCAGCATAAATATGGTACCTACAGTACTTCAAGGATTTTATAATGTCTGCACAATACAAGATAAAAATAATGGGACCCAGTATAGAGCCTTGCGGAACTCCCCTACTAATAGGGCCTACTAATAGATTTAGTACAAGTCTCACCTGTATATTTGCCCGACGTATCGTTTTCGAAACACGAAAGTTATAAAGACAATATAGGTATATATACATTATATTTACTCATTCTAAATACACGAATAAGTTTATAATTTACACAAATTTAATAAAAACCTTTGATCAGTACAAAGCTTTACCCAATTAAACAGTTACTTACTTTTTTCTGGCAGACGACATGATTCACAAATTGCACTGGTTACTATTTGAACAAAATGTCAATGCTGCTCAAAAATATTTGTTGCAAATAGAACCTACTTACATAGCCTTGCGATAAATGGCATTTTTTTTTACATTTTACTGCGCTAAAAACGATTTACGATGCTTTTATGAAAGTACTACTTCTTGTTTCGTTTTCGAATCAATGGGCATATATGGGTTAAAAAGACATTTCAAATTTTTTTTCTTTCGAAATCAGACAAAAATAAAAAAATACCATACCTAACGCCACTCTTGCAGACGTAGCTTCATGATTAATCCAAAACGAGACCCAGGACAGCATTACAATAAGTATACTGGGCAGGTAGGTCTGGAATACGAAGTAGCCGATATTCCTGCGCAGTTTGAAACTGAGCGACAACCGCTGGTAGATGCCCGTCGCCAACTTCTCCTGGAATGTCCCAACTTTAGCGGTTACGTGGTTACCTTAATGCAAATTTCGCATTGTTCGGGGATGCGTTGAGATACTAACGGTAACAACTTGTTCGAGTTTCAAGTTTGTGTAATGGTCTATTTGGTTCACTGAATTGTTATATTTAATCTTACTTTCAATAAAATATGTATGGGAAACTTTGGAATCTTTTTGTTCCACAAAGATGGATCCTCATACCCATGTCTATTGGTATTGTTTCTGGAGTGAATTTAGCTTTTTTCAGAATTCTCAGAGAAATCAGTAAGAGCATATTTTTAAAATGATCCTGATTCTCAAGTCGTCAAGTTGAAGTGCCCTTCACAAATTATTTGGATCTCGGCGGATCAAACACAGAATAATATTATCAGGTACCTCAAGATTCTTATTTATAATTATTTCAAGCGTCAAGTTCTACTTCAAAAATGTATACTTTTGCACCTTCGCGTAAAATGTTTTTTTTTACCTTTCTATCATTAGTTTCGTGTCCAAGTATAGTGAACTGTGGCAACTCAGCATCCTCTACGCCTCTGACTGGCGTTTCTTTCCAATACATCACCACATCCGACACAGTGTATCCATCTGCATGGAGAAGTATATGTTAGCATGCTGCCCCGGATTGGTCTGTCTTACGGCGACTTATCACAACTGTCAGCAACTCACTCATACTTAGTATAGTTTTTTTAAGTGAGTAAAAGAATGGGAATAACAACCATAAAAATTTCATTAGGATGCCAGCTTTGTATGGTATATAATATACTCTGCGGTTATCTTGCAGCTATAATGCAGTTAGTCTGCACCGAAATTATCTAACTAATGCTGACAAGTATGATAAGGCCCAAACAGACCATTCAAATTGATTGTTACCGTATCCATAGCTGTTTTCGTAATTGCCAATGGAATCATTCAATAATTTTGCCAAAGGTTAGTAAAAAAATGTATTGCATCGCCAGGGAGTATGATTTAAATGAATAAGGAAAATTCAGCTGTGGTTTGTTATGTATGTTTTACCACAAAATGTTTTATGAAAATTGGCTAAAGGCTGTACAAAGCTCGAGCATGTATGGACAAAGACGAAGGAGTTATGACGAATGTCTGCGGAAAGACACGAAGGTGGGACGAAGATGTTCGGGTCGAGCACGAAGCAGCAAGCTCAGCCTGGTGATGTATTACAAGTGTATGAGTCACACAGCTTTCAATCTCGACGGTGCAGTTCTGGCTGTCAAGCGGGTAGTAGTGCAGGTCCATCATGCAGGCGAGCGTGGCGGTGAACCGCATGCCGTACGTGATGCTGCCGTCGCCGCCGAGACGCACCAGCTTGTTGCGTTCCGTCACGTCGTGCAGGAAACTGCGGACATTCGTTTATTTATTTACCAGTTACAATATTAAAGACACTAACACATAAAAGAGAAAATAAAAAAATTATAAAGTTCATAAATGCCTCTCACAGTCCATCTGACATGCCAATAAAATCTCCGTCCATTCATCCGCATACAGATCGTTTGTTGAATTAGAATCCAAGAAGTCAAAGTGCAAGGTAGGTACTGGGGACGCACATCGGTGCGACACATGGAAGCACGGCAAGGAGACTGTGCTTTCTGCCATGACAGTAGTTCTGAGCGCGGCATTAGTTGTTATGAGTCACTCATGACAATTATCTCTTAATTAACCTAGTGAAGTTCAGTATTTGTTAAATCAGGAGCGTCTATATTGATATGGTCGTACCTATTACGATTTATATATAATATATGTATATACAGGGTTACTGGTAACTCGACGTATTACTTGCAAGACGTCATAGTAGGGTTAAAATGTAACAAATTAAGCCACCAAATGTTCTACCGAAATTCAGTAGTTTTTGAGTTAGTTAGATTTTTATTTATGAAAAATCCCAGATTAAATCATTTGAAGCCAAATTAAAAATGGCGCGAATGTACTGAAATTTAATTTGTTATCATAGTTGATGCCGTAGCAGATCTTTGTCAATATAACATATCGACAAACATTGTAGCGCGTGAGCTTGGTATGTCACAGTGGAAAGTCTGGTCTGTAGTTCACTTATCAGGCCAACATCCAAACCACTACCAACCCGTCCAGTCATTAGAAGAGGGAGATCCGCCGAGATGGCTTGAATTTGTCGTTTTATGCTAAGTGCCGACGCCGCCGAAGGCGAAAACTTAAAAAAAAAACTTTCTGTGGACTGATGAGTCATGTTTTGACCGTGATGGTATCACAAATTACTACAACTTACATTACTGGACACCGAAAGAAGAAGCAACCCCTAAGAAACTGAAACCAACCGCTTCCCAGCGTAGGTTCTCGCTTAATGTTTGGATACGTATTATCGACGACAAGTTAATTGGCCCACATTTTTTACAAACACTAAATGGAGAACTTTATGAAGATTTCCTAACAAATCATTTAACAGCACTGCTCACGGATGTACCGGAAAAAAGAAGAACAAACATGATTATCAATATCAACATGACGGATGTCCAGCCTACTTCCGAATCACAATTTGACGATTGCTGGGTGCAAACTATCCAAACCGATGGATAGGGCGTGGTGGGCCGATTCCGTTGCCTGCTCGAAGTCCTGATCTCACGCCGCTAGACTTTTACTTCTGGGGTCATATGAAAGACCTAGTTTATGTGACCCCATTAAATTCAATTGAAGAACAAAGGAGAGAATAACAGATGCGGCGAACCAGATGAGGGCAACAATAACATCAAGAATCACAAAAACCGAAGTGAGGAAGCGAATAAGAAAATGTATTCAAAACCGAGGGCAGCACATCGAACAAGACGTGTGAAATGTATGTAATTAAAGTTTTTAAATTGATATTGATTAAAAATAATAATATTAATAATGTTCATGAAATTGTTTAATTTGATTTCCCCAATAATCACCTTTTTGTGAGACGCACCTAAATCAAAAACGATTTTCATAATGTAGTCCATGACTTTGTATTAACTTTCATACCTTTTTGGATAGCTGATAAGACAAGGATATTTTGGTATTAATTTGTACATCAGGCGTAGTAATATTTTTTGTACTAGACAACATTTTCATGAAGTAATAGCAAAAATTACAAAAAATTAAATGTTTGATTAGTGACATTTGCCAAGGTTTTAGGCATTTTTGAACTTTTAATTATTTTATTAAGATCTGCTACGGCATCAACTTTGATAATAACTTAAATTTCAGTACAGTCGCGTCGTAAATAATTTTTATATTGGCTTCAAATGATTTAATCTGGAATTTTTCATAAAAAAATAAAAATCTAACTAACTTAAAAACTACTGACTTTCGGTAGAACATTTGGTGACTTAATTTGTTGCATTTTAACCCTACTATGACGTCCTGCAAGGAATACGTCGAGTTACCAGTAACCCTGTATAAGTCATTTAATATGAGCAGGAGCGTGGTCACATCAGTTGTAAATGTAATTTAAACCACCAGTTTGCAATCTCATAGCGAAGTGAATATCCAGGTATAGGTACTACTCTTTTGAGCTAATGTGTCCCACTTTACCATTCACCATGTTTTGGAATTATGTTCCAGTTTGGTATAAAATCTTGTTGGTTCCGAGACGATTAGGTCAAGGCATCTGCGACCAACGTGGATGACGTTCGGAAAAGTCTTGACCTAGTACTAGAAACAGTGACTGCATAATATTATGCTAATATTTCAACGATTAATGAAGGTTTATGAGTGAAAACAGGCTTCATAATACAAGTATAAGGTCAGAATGTGTAAAATCCAGAAGGGTTGAAGGTTAGTTGAAAATCATTCAAAGTTATATAAAATAGAAACAAAGATACACGTGTGTCGATCAAGCATCAAATCTAAGGTCCTTACCTATTCTTGTCATTAGCGAAAAACGTATCGGGCACCCAAATTTTATCGGCAAAATCTCCTGACAGCGTCAAGACTTCGTCGGGCAGACCGAAGGCCAGCCTTTCATCCTTCCAGTATTGATTCAGATAAAGGGTAATTGTGTAATCCTGTAAGTGTTTGGGAATCCCTTTAAGATTAGGTATATTACTACCCTTACATGGCTTAGATACCTATTGTACAATAACGACCACACGAATATTTCGATGCCGCAAAATACAAAAATATTTTTTTGTGAAATGCAGAACCTATTTGATTCCACGTAGAACTCTAAATTGTTGATAATAAATTTACGACCGTTGATTTAAATCGATCATTATATGGCTAAAGATATTCGTGTCATCGAAATGAGGTTATGATAGATGATTTCTAACTGAGAAGGAATCGGAAGTCTTGCTCATTAAACTTCAGTTATCCGTCGTAAAGGATGGAAGCAAAGAACTGAAGTGTGAACACATGAGGTGACTTAGCACATGAGCTGACATTCTTTTTGTCTGAGTGTGATGATAAAATGTGAGATGTATGTATAAGATAGTTGTGAGTGGGCGGTGACCTCTGCGTCGGCAGGCGGCGAGTGGCGGTAGAAAGTAAAGGCGAGCATCGATTGGCTGAGGCAGCACTCCGCCCCTCAGTCACCGGCGACCCTCGATGTGTGTCAAGTGACCGCGGCCTTGCTCCCTTTCCGCAGCTATTAAATGCTTAATGAATTACGATGGACGACCTCCTCAAGAGACACAAGTCCTTGAACGACCCAAAAAACATCCTCAGCGAATCTGAAGAAGTGCGGACAAGGTCGTCGTGTCGTGAGGTGAACGTCTGCCGCAATCAATGCTCGCGTTATCAATCAATCTAGTCATGTTGGATTACTTAAGTTAAATCGTGAATATAGTCATATGTTTGGTCATCTGATAGATTTAATGCATGTGTAAACACGATATGAATAAACACAAAATCATTCAATGACGTGATAGGTAATAATATTGGTTTTAAAATATGGCCTTACATTTTAGCTGTCTGATCCAAAACCCTCAGAGTTTAACTTACCATATTCACCTCTGATATTGCGTCAAAACTAGCAATAGTTAGATCCATGCCAACATACAGCGGGTCTCCTGAAAAGCAATAACATTTATGCAACGAACCAGCACACTGATGCGGCGGGAACTGCTGAGTAATCAAGCCGCCTCGTCTTTACCGAGCAAATTCAATATTATATGAAATATTATGGTCCAGTACTCTTAATATCTTGCAGTCGCAGAGCGCACGTCTCCTTATAACATATGCATTATACACATTATGTATATTATTAACTGCACGTTCCGAATTGCTTACGGTTCCTACGCTCGTAGATAGGTCATGTGCAAATATGATCACGTGATCTCTATTATAGCAGGTCCCCGGTGATCTTGCACACGACTCAGTCATGATGATATGATTATAAAAAAAACACGAATATTTCTCTACTACTTTCTTAGGGCTGTTTTTACCAATGAAACTGAACGCAGTCTGCACATCTAAACAACGTTCAAGAGCCCTTAAACGTGGTTTATGTGTTGTTCGCGTTCAGTTTAATTGGTGAAATCAGCCCTTAGAATAGAATAGAATAGAATAGAATAGAATAAGTATTACTTAGGGCTGATTTCACCAATAAAACTGAACGCAGTCTGCACATCTAATCTGCGTTCAATAGCTGTCAGTATCAATATCCCACAGAAAATAATGACACTGACAGCCTTTAAACGTAATTTATGTGCTGATTGATCGCGTTCAGTTTCATTGGTGAAATTCGCCCTTATTGTTGCTACTGGCAAAGCTGGTCAAAGTTAAAAAAAAAGTGTCTCTACAGCATACCCACAGATAACCCTTATCTTTGACCATAACCTTGGATGTACAATAATAATAAAATACAAAGAATAATCTAACAAGGAGAAACATAAAACTAAACTATGTACAAGAACTAATTAGGTAATATAAGTGTAATAAGTGAAACTATTTATTGAACATTGATTTAAACATAACGGAATTTTCCTTGGCCTACTTTATTTCTAAGCTACGAGTATTCTTACCACCGAAATTAGGCCGCAGTCGTATGTCGTATCCGTCAAGAATCCGTGTGACGGTGTGCGTCACGTTCTCCAGCCGGTCAATTGTGGTGCGCTCGTTCCTGGCACAAAACAAGCAACAGAATATTAATTACAATGTGCACAAAGTTAATTAAGTAGTGTTAAGATAAGAAAAGATTTTTATTTGCTTAAACATGTGTGTGTATATACATAGAAAATACATACAAGATGATAAAGTAAATTAAGTCCAACATATTTGCCACTACGTGATGCGCAAAGTAATGGATTTATACAATTAAAAAATAAAAAGAGAATAAAAATTAGCCATATTAAAAGTTGTCATACTTAATTATTAATGGGTTATTAAAATTATAGAGTAAATCAACATTATCCTATAAGTAGCTCCGAATGAATCTAATTACCTACTTATGTCAAGACAAATTCTTTTTCATTAAGGAACTCGGTAACGCTATAATATGCTCTGGCGGTCAAAAAAGTACGAAATTTATTTTTAAACATAGATTGAAGTAGTTCTCTCCAACTTTTAGGTACTTTGTTATAAATAAATGACTGGAGCTATACAGTATACACTTTTGCGCATTATCCGTCTTAGCGGATTGGAGACAAAGCTGACCGTTGTCACGTCTATTGCGTGGGAATACATCGGCTAGACGCTTATAGTAATGTGGATTCGACTTAACAAACTTGTTGATAGAAAAAGGCACATGAAAACCATTGTACGTTATTCTGTCTGACCAAGGAGAGGATTTCGAAAAAAGTGGCTGAAGTTCAAAGTTTTCAAATTGCGGTTCGAAAAACACGAATGAAACGGTTACACAGTTTTGCCTTTGCAGCTATAAAACAATAATGTCAAAAATATTTTCGAACCCAAGAATATCAAATTTTATCGTATTTTTGTCAAAGAGACCATTTGCAGCATTCTCTAATGACTGAAGATTCACGGTCGTCCTTATCGATTACAAGATAATGATCCGAAAATTCTCAAATTTTAAATACTTCAGCAATTTTTCAAGGTCAGGGTAAAGTTATCAGTAACTCTAAATAGAAGCAGATTTAAGTTAAATCCTACTACTCTATGTAATTTACACACCGGTTCTATGCAGAATGCAGATACCTAGTCCAAAACAGATATTAGTATTATTTTTATTTTTTATTATTTTATTTTAATAAGTACAGAGACAGACTACAAACTAAGACAATTCAGCACAGATATGACAACATACAGCACATAAATCTGAAGTCCAATTATTACTGTACACAGCGTTCAACATTTAATATGCTTCTTTAGTGACAGTTAAGGTGGAATAATTTGAGATAATGACACTGCAGCATTTACAACTTATATAAACAATTTTTAAAAACGTTAAAACTGTTCAAAAACAAGTCTACCTTAGGGCATATTGCATTGTATTGCCTGCACATTCTGGCTAACGGATTGTTTTTTATGAACCACTCCCGTTTGAAAGTTGAATAGTTTGCACATTTTACAGAACGCAGGCCCATTAAAGATCAAGCATGAGACATTTTACACAAACAAGCATCACGCCTCTAATTCCCAAAGGGATAGGCAGCGGTGTAATACGGAGCATTTACATTTCTCCGGTGATGATATTTGTCCCATGTAATAGAGGGTCGACAATATTGCTATTTATTGGAATCAAACAAACTCCAGGAGCTAGACCACGACCTCTTAAAGCAGTATTATTGTAATCTTACTTCAGTGTCGGAAAGAGATGGAGCTAGACGTCCTGTATAGCTCCATCTCTTTTTCACACTGAAGTAACATTAAAATAGTACTGCTTTAAGAGGTGGTGGTTGCCCCCTGGATGGCTAGAAATTACTGTTAATTTTCTAAACGAAATACCCAATATCACTGAAGCCCCAGAATCAAACAAATTAGATAAATGAGGCAAGGAGTTTATAAAAATATAAGAAAGATTATTATTTTTAGGGTTCTGTACGTCCGAATGAAAAAACGGAACCCTTATAGGATCACTCGTGTGTCTGTCTGCCTGTCTGCCCGTTTGCCACAGCCGATTTGCACTGAATCTACTGGACCGATTAAGTTGAAATTTGTTACACATATGAATTTCTGTGACCCAAACATGAACATGTAACATAAATAAATGAATTTTTAATAAGGGGTTCACTTTTGTGGGAAAAATTAGAAAAAAAAAATTGCAAACTACCGTCAAATGAAAGGGCTTGTTATCAAGATTTCAAACATATTTTTTTACCATAGTTATTAAAGAAAATTGATGAAAATTTACCATTCCGCCCTTATCTCCGAAACTGCTGTGCCTAATATTTAGAAAAAATACAGAGAATAGTTCTGTACTTATAGATAACAGGAAAACTATAAGAAATCTATGGTCTTAAAATAACATGCGTACAAACTTACATTTGCAGTTGGAATGTATTGGGGGAACATGTTTTTCAACTAAATACAATGCTAAATTTGTTCATGGGATATTCATCCCAACTACGGAACCCTTCATTGTGCGTGGTCCGATACGCACTTGGCCGGTTTTTTATTTCAATTATTACACGCAACTTTACAAGTTACTATGAAAACCCCCTGTCGCCTTGTCAGAGATGCACACATATATACAACTAGTTGAAACTGCTTATCTTCATAATTATATAGTTACACAGTCAGCGTCCTTACAAAGTATCTCGATTTCAGTCATGTGTATTTTTCCTTCAATTTCAATCAGTACCACAAGGATAAGTTACTGCAAACGGTATTTTAACCCTTGCAGACTTAAATCCTTTTCTTTAAACACGCGTAAAATGATGAGGTCTATGCATCATTTTACGCGTGTTTGCATACTATCACCTCAAATACTTTAGCAGCAAAAAGTTATTATCTTTTTGTCACTTAATTTTAATTTACATGTAGAACCATGCGAAGGGTTTCACCATCTTCCAGATATTTACATTGCTAAAACATTTGCCTATCTGCATGAAATTACGGGCACTAAAGCAATCTAAATGAGATTTGTGAGCGGGATTTAAACTGAATTGGCATTTAGCTCGGGGTCAGACGAACCCGGCATTGAATTAATTCTGTAGAAATACTTAACAACTGTTTTTAGTTTAGGTGAAACAGAACTATTGTATATTTTAGTTGCAAAAGTATAAATAGTAGCGAAGTGTGTTGGTAAAGTAACTAAAAAGTGAGTTTATCTTTTTAAATATCTTAATCTTAGTTAAATATTTACAGATTTGAATGACGAATGATTATAACATACTGATTGTGACTGACCAACTCTGATCATGAGCATGTTTCCCGATGAATCTACCTATATATAGCATACGTGCAATCTCGAAAGACTCACAAACTTATGAACTCGTTGTTTTTAAAAGTAAAGAAAAATTTGCAAGCAAGCAAAGAAAATTTGAGTGGCCGTGCACGGGAGATGCGGCCGACGGCTACGGAATGCCTTTGTTCCAGTTATTTCCTAGTTTGTAGCTTTTCTATTATGATAGTAAATTAAAACGTGTTTGCGGCGGTGTTTATCATAATATTTTCACAACTTTCAGCCTCTTTTGATATCCGTAGGCTTAGATAGCGAATAATGAAACATAGATTTTTGTGTTAGTTTTTTTTTAATGATTCTAAATTGAGTTACGATGTTTTATTGAGGTTTTTTTCAAATAAATCTATGCTGACTGATTTTTTATTTACAATTACCTATTTACTTTACGAAACATACTTTTGTGACTTCACCAAAATATGTTTCGTTATGAAACTAAGTTCTGTTTTCAAATAATACTCACTGTGCAACCGCAAACGGTAAAACTTGGAGCAACAGTAGAAAAAACGCGTGCGCGTGCAGACAGCGCGTCGTGCGGGTCGCGCTCATCGCGCGGCGGGGACGCGGGCACGCGAGCCACGCGCATCGCGCGCTCACCGCACTCGCCCGGCACGCGCCGCCCTCGCACTCACACACCTTACTACCCGCATACTTCCCATAAACTTAGCATTGTTAAGTAGAACAATGTTTTATAAAGTAGCGAGGTATCGCGATCGCGATCTGCGATGTATTCGTGTGGCGTGAGGCCGCGGCGGCAGCGGCGCACGGAGTGGCGTCGCGCGTGCGCTGCCCGCCGCTACTACATACTCGCCATTGGCGCGAATTACTTCGCAACTTGGAGCTGTTTGCCACAAACTATTCTAACATGAAACTATATAAAAATGTTCTTATAATTGTAGCTTATTGTGTTTGCAATCTGCTTCTATTTCCTGTCTCCCCTAGCTTGTTGTCGGAACCCCCGTTTCGACGCAACCTTTTTCATTCCGCCCGGTCGTGTGCATCCGTGACAGTCCTTGCTGGTTTCGACATGCGGGGTGAAACTTTTTGTATCCCGTCAATATACAAACATTACAATTAATTATTTCTAATCGTTAACTAAGCAAATAATACAATTTCGACAGGTCTCCTTTTTCTGATAAATTTTAGACATCCCTAAAGACTAATTTATTTATTTATTTTACTATTTATGTACACACAATAAAACATATACAGTTAGGAGTAGGTATTATGAGTATTGAGTACAAAGGTACTGCTTATTTATTAGAAATTTCATCCAGTAGACCTGCGAAAGGAAAAATTAAAAAGGAAATGTAGACAGAAGTGTGTGAGAACAAGAAGAGAAGAATATAATTAGTGACGTCTTTAACTCTAATATTAAATATAAACCTACACCTACTCATATACTATAAAGCAAAAATTAACAAATACTTAAATAAATAAATATGCTATAAACGTACATATACGAGTATATAAATTCTCACAATTGAGAGGAGAGGTAATGCTCTTTTATTCGATATTTGAATTGCGAAATAGATTTTAAATCTCGAGTGCTAGGCGAAAGTGAGTTCTACAATCTTACAGCATGGACAGAGAAGGAATAAGAATAGTAGCTTGTTTTATAAGGATGGGATTTAAGGAGGGATCTAAGGTGTGACCTACACGGTGCGTCGCTAGGGCGAGCGTAAGAAAATCGCTCACGCAAGTAGGAAGGATAAGACGGGTTGTGTAAGATGTTGAAGAGGAGACATAAAATTCGAGTGTTCCTGCGAAGTCGGATTGGGAGCCACTTGAGTTCCTTGCGAAGGTGAGAAACATGGTCATACTTTCGCAGACCGAAAACAAAGCGAATGCACAAGTTTTGCAAGCGCTCAAGCTTGTTTAATAGCTCCTAATTTACGATGGCAGGTGTGTTTTTTGTAGTTAAAATTTGTAGCACTTTAACAACACGTTCTTAACAAATTATTATATCATGTAGGTACATAATAATGAAATATTGAAACAAAAGTATTTAATTCCAAACATATCTACGTATGTACATACAACACACCTCCACACTAGCATACATGTGTACCTCAGTATTACTATCACGCGTGCATACAACCTAGAGACAAGGGTACTCGCGCATACGTAGGTACAGCTGATGCAGAAAGTGGCACACGGTGTCAGCAGCGTAGGTGGTGTGCAGGAAGTTATTTGGCGAGGCCGGCCCGCCGCGTCCGCTTGCAGATTACACGGCACACGCCGCCTCCCGCGTACGATAAACACTTTGACGTTCACTGTACATTCCTTGTATTGTCATCATTGGTATGATATAACATTGGTATGTGATGGTATTATTTCAGGGTACGATATGTGATTGCACTACTGACACGAACACTATAAAATTTAAATGTAATTTCATTGTATGGTTAGGTATTTGAAATACCATTAGAAGGCTGAAAATCAATGGCATTTGGAAATTAAATAGTTGAGATGTGTAGATTCTTATAAAGTGTAAAAAAACGAAAGGAAATCTAATTTTCACAATATTGCTTATCCACCAATATTGATTTCAATAAGTCGAACAAAAAACCAAAAATTTTTCAACATTCTCTCCTCGAATACATTCAACATTAAATGATTGATCAAAACAACTTAGCAACCACATTCCATTCTCGCGAGCGCTTGTGAAGCAAAAACAAATTCATATTAAAATATCGAGTATTTTTCATATTACGTCAGTGGTAAAAGTATTCATGTCCCAATCTCGTTTGATCTCATCTTTTTTTCAGTCGAATAAGTACACGAATAAGGGATATCTTGGATTACGTATGGAGACTATTTACCGATATGTTTTTAATGTGATTAATCTTATGGCTTCATGGGACATATAGCTAGATAGGTGATACGGTATTAAGTAATTGCGAGGTTTTTTAACCCTTTTCTAGCCTTTGCCGTTTCCAAAGAGGTGATAATGATGGTGAGTGTTGTACTTAATGAGAACTGACTTCTACAGAGTCCGGGCGCAATTAAAAGGAGTGCTACGAGGTTGCTACGAACTTGCTACGAAGTGCTACGATCGCCGAAAATGTTCTACGTCCGCTAGTCAAGCACTAATCTTCATTGACCACTTAATAATGATGAGTGCTAAAGTTTTTCTTTAGAGAAACATACGTGAATTAGTTAAGGGTGTTATATTCAATAAGTACGGCCTTCTATATAGTCTGCTCGCACTTAAAAGGAGTGCTACGGTGTTGCTACGATTGCCAAAAATGTTCTAAAACTGCAAATCTTCATTGGCCAGTTAATGAGAATGATTCATAAGTTAATTGCTATAAATAGTTACGCCGACATGTCTGCCGCATGTCAGATGAACTATGGGCTATAAGAACCACTGATTAGGTCCCATTAAATGCTAGATGATATCGTGGCAGACCAAGAAGAAGGTGGAGGGATGAACTTGACTCCTATCGAAAGGACTGGCTCGCAATAGCAGTGGACAGGACGTGTGTGGAAAAGGGAAAGGCCTCCCACCTTTGCCCAGCAGTGGGACATTACAGACTGAACTGATAGACAGATTAAACTAAGACAGTCCGTTGTTTACGTGCAGGTGGTATAAATACTTTTCTCAGACATGCTTGGAAATTCGAGCATTATTATGACAATCTTCTTCGAAATAAATCGAAAAAGCTGTACTGGTCAAACACATACATGCGAACAGCGGCCGGCAATGTTAGTATAAAAATCCATATCTGTCGCGTTTAGCGGCCGGCAATGTTAGTATGAAAATCCATATCTGTCGCGTTTAGCGCCCGGCAATGTTAGTATGAAAATCCATATCTGTCGCGTTTAGCGGCCGGCAACGTCAGTATGAAAATCCATATCTGTCGCGTTTAGCGGCCGGCAATGTTAGTATGAAAATCCATATCTGTCGCGTTTAGCGGCCGGCAATGTTAGTATGAAAATCCATATCTGTCGCGTTTAGCGGCCGGCAACGTCAGTATGAAAATCCATATCTGTCGCGTTTAGCGGCCGGCAATGTTAGTATGAAAATCCATATCTGTCGCGTTTAGCGGCCGGCAATGTTAGTATGAAAATCCATATCTGTCGCGTTTAGCGGCCGGCAACGTTAGTATGAAAATCCATATCTGTCGCGTTTAGCGGCCGGCAATGTCAGTATGAAAATCCATATCTGTCGCGTTTAGCGGCCGGCAACGTTAGTATGAAAATCCATATCTGTCGCGTTTAGCGGCCGGCAATGTTAGTATGAAAATCCATGTCTATCGTGTTTAGCGGCCGGCAATGTTTTCAGGTTGGTCCCATAGTAAAAGTTATTCATAATGATGAGTACAATGATCCCTTAAGAGGTTGTGCGTTATTTGTGTTACATCTTCTATATAGATTATATATAAATCTCGAACTGGCTTAGCAAATAGAACTGTTTAAAAGTAAAAAAGAAACAAATGTAGGTACATATTGGCGCGTGAAAAATTATTGTTGTTCGTCATTGGTTCCGGTATTCATAATTAATTGTTGAATTTCCCCGCATTATGTGAAAAAGTACTATAGAAGCCTTGACCGCAACCAGGCATTGATGGACTCACGTAGTGTGCCTCAGCTTCACCTCGGCCCACATTTTCTCATTCGTTCATCAGTGCCTCTGTTGTTAGCCGCTGCAGATGTTAACCACTTCATTTTGCCGGTCCAGTAGCTTTCCGGGTTACATCCGTGATTTTGGTTTTGGCGCGCAGTAAAAAATATCGCGGCAGAATTTTACCGCGCACTGGTTTTTCAACTCTCGGTGTTGAGCCAAGCATTGAGAATCCAACAGAATGCATTCCAGCGCGTCGAAAAAACACTGTTGGACTTTCAAGTCTCAGCGCTAAGCAGAGCGTTGAAAATCCAGTGCATGAAAAAATATCGCCGCGATATTTTTACTCCATGCAAACGTCGGCTTACACGGTCCGAAAGTCGAACACAGTCCTAGGATACTGAGCTCCATAGCTCGTTTATTTCGCGTGTATATTTTGTAGATTACTCTTAGCCTAAAACAAAATATTTTAGGTCTTCAGTCTATTTAGGCAGTCAGACACCTGAACCATGTCTCTTTCAGACGTTTCCCAAGCACGTGACCTCTAAGATAGGAGCAGCACCTTTCATTTGTGAGGACTGAAAAATGTTAGAATGTAGCGGTTTGTTGAGCCACGAGATTCGGCGACGTAATGATTGTGATTTAACAGAGATGTGCCGCATACAGTCATACTATCACAGCACTACTAACGGTTCTAGATTGTCGAGTTAAACGCCAAATACTTTTGTTTTGGTGCGGTGGTTTTAAAAGAAGAGTAGTTAATATACACTTATTATATGGAGAAATTCAAAACAAATACACATACAGTCGAAGCATACAATTTTGACTTTCTTTCAGAAATCAGCTTTTAAATAGAATGTATTTAGGCTTTATCTTTTGACTAGCTTTTGCCCGCGGCTTGGCCGGCGTGGATGTTGGAAATTATCCCACAGAAACGTACTACCGGGACAAAAAGTATCATATGTCCTAACCCAGGTCATGGTCTAAATACAAATTCGTTCAGCCGTTTTAACGCGTAAGTAAAAAACAAAATTACTTTCGCATTTATAATATTAGTTAGGACGCTGTCCTGTGCTGGTTGTCAGTCTAATCTGAATAAATATCATTTTTATTTTTATATGTGGCGATGTGTGCATTATCAGCACAGAAAACTTTCAACAAGTTTTTCTTAGCAAGCGACAAAAGCCAAACGACGTCAAATCTACGTATAAAATATGTATGTTCTATTATAACAAGTCTTTATCATCTTGCCATTCTCCTCGCTGAATGCACGGTTTTACTTTACGGTAGTGCATTGATAAGACGAGTAATTTATTCATGATATGGCTAGTTTCTGTTTTATGCAGAACAGCTGCTGTAAAACCCTTTGAGAAATCAGGTTTTCACAGTATATATACATACATTCCAAATTTAGAGCATATGGAAACCAAATATAGTGTCTCTTTTTTGAGATTTTACTGAATTAGTCATTTTCTGTTTCATTTTTGGGGAGACAAGAAATAAATCTTCGTAATCGTTGCAATAAAATAAATTAACATAAAAAATGGAATGGATTATACTTTAACATCAAGTTCAACAAAAACTTCGCATATGCAGCCGACATGAACTAATATAAACCGTTCATTACCAACGGCCGCTTTCCAATTAAAGTGTATTGTATCTCAAATATAATGATTCAATCTCAATCAATCGTCCTTTCCAAGAAATCCTTGTGTTATTGGAAATTATCGATGTTATTGTACTTCGATATTTCGTAGTACCTTGGTTAGTCTCTCGGCACACATTACACTTTGAGATGTACTGGTTTTGTTTCAAATCGCCGTCACTTCGACCCACCGTGTATTATATCTGAGGTCACGTATTGATAGCTGTCGTTCCAACCATTTGCCTCTGAGGCCTGAGGTTCGAGGCTCAACTAAATATCCGTGAGAAAAATATCGAATGCGAATTAATGGAAATGTATTTCTATAAATTTAATTTTTGGGTATTCACAATAAACATCGAAGCTTGTTGAACTTCTCTACACTACTATATTGATACACTAATCTACATGATCTGACCAAGATTATGTCTGGACTTTAAAAGAGACTTTGACCCCTGAGTTTGTTTCGCCATTTCTTCTCAGGGGTAGTTAGATAGGAAATGTCGACTTCACCTATCTTAATTTTTATTTATTTTTTAATATGACTTGTAAAAGTGATGTCGATATCTTATTTACAGAATAAACAATGTCATTTCATTGCTTACCATACTTTTTCAGTTGTTAGGTATTCATAAAATTGTAAGATATACTTTTGGCATACAAAATTTAATACATCTTCGTCATATTATCGCAGACGAAGACCGCTCGTAGCATTAGCGTAGCATTCGCGTAGCACCTCGTAGCACGGCTGCTACGGTGCGGATAGATTACGTAAGTTTAATTTATTCTTATTGAATTAGAATATTTTATTCAGCTCGATATCACCTTATGTATTTGTGCTTAACCTAACAAAGACATGCGAATTTATTGACTATAAGAGTAGGTACCTATTTTTAAAAGATGAGTGATAAAACAACCTAAATCATTACAAAACAGACAAAATTGTTGAGTCGTTTTCGTCGCTTGACAGCTATCTTTAATGGAAACTCTAGATGGAGTAATACAATCTGAGTCGATCGTAAAAATATTTTTAGTTGCGAAATAAAGACACAGACAAGTGGGCACATTTTTTTAAAATAAAATCTCGATTTAATATTTCAATATCTACGTATAGGTAATTTATTAACTAACCAACACTGTATTTGGTTTGCTTAAAAACCTATAAATAATAGTTTTATAAATAATATTCGTTGAATAATACGAGTGGCTCGGTCAAAAGTATGCAAAAATTATAAAAGCGAATGAATTACGGATACGTTGGGACAGACTAGCATTGTAATAAAAATTCGGTTTCAATCAATCTTCACAATTAAAATGAAATTGGATCTTCGTTGAATGGACCTGTAAAATGTTTCGTTTTACGACTAAACTGGATTAAGCTGTAGAGTAAATATTTATCTCGATATAAAAGCTTTTAAATATAGTTTGACTTTGATAATATAATAGATCTGTTACAATGAAACTTAAGACTTCTTACAAAACTCATTTGTCCATTTTATGACACGTTTTACCTCAATTAATTCCAACACTTTTTCATTTACTAAATTCAATGTGGCATCCATTCAAATAAAATCACAGGCAAAGAAAAATGAAAACACTGCATACGGTTTGAATCGAATAAATTTTTCGACATATTAGATTCGACTGCTCATACCAAACGGAGGTTTTTCTTAATAGCAAGGCATCGCTCAGCGGATTGAGAAATCCTATTAGATGGAGGCGCCAAGAGTGGCGAAGCTACGTCACAGACCAGCGTCGGAGCAATCAGCCAGAGCCTTAGGGATGGGCCCATTTGGACGCCATTGTTCTATAGACAAGAACGTTTTGAATTTTAGATATCTGACCGCCTATGTTATTGGGGCGTTGGGAGTGTTCAATCGGTAACATTTTCCAATTTATCGTTTGGAAGGAATAGAACAATTCATATGGCATCGGCTAATTCAAACATTGGGAAATGTTTTTTAATAATTTAATTAGGTGTGTTGTTTGTTTTTCGAAGAAATGACTGATATATCGAAATCTCTCATAACTAAACTGAATTAAAATAATATTTTATTTTATTTTAAATTGGTGATGTAGGAGAATCTCACATTACACGTACATTGATAAGTTGATACATGATCTAACTTATTACTTTCCCACATTCAAAACAAAAACTTCATACCGCATACATTACCAAATAACAAATTCCCAAAAAAACAAAAGTTATTTCCCGTGGTTAGCCTTCTTTATGCGAGCACGCATGCGCGCAGGCTCCGGGCGGCTGTTGCGACCGCGGTCTGGCAGCGCGCGAACCGCCAACAAACGCTCCCGCTCTCCGCCGCACGCCGTGCGCGCAAACACATACGCGTATAAACATATACAAGAAAAATTAACGTGCCAAAAGATAAGAGATAAACATCCCGCAAGAATGCTGATCCCCTATCTTGTCGTCCTTATCCTCAGGTGAGTACCCAAACTATTTACTTACGAAGTTCTTTTCAAGTTTTTTATTGTACTGTGTTTACTTTTTTTATGTGGCATGTAATTAATAAACTATTGATACTTATTGACAAATACATTATAATTACATATTTGTGCGTAATCTCGTTGACACTGAAGTGAGGCATAAGTACTTAGAGTAAATCAAGCAGTAGGCACAAGAGTTGTTTATACCGTGAAATGAATGCAGAAGATTCCGATTGTCTTTTTAACGAACAACCCTCGTCAAGTGTCGTTCTAATCACGTTCATTTTCACATTCATTAAACTGATAACTAAAATACTTGTTTCTGTGTTTATTTTCATACTGAATAACTGAAGTTAACAACTAATTAGGTAGCGACCAACATAACGAACAAAATGTAGTTTCCTTATTCTCGGTTCGGAAAACACACAATTGATCAATTGAGCATGCATTAGCAATTATTTTGCCAGTGAAAGCAAGGAAATAAACTAAGAAACTAAGGAAATAAACATAATTATTTATTTAGATCTCTGTTGCTATGGTTTCAGTTTCAATTATAAACTTACCTACTCACATCTTTAAGTCATCATCTGCCTAGCCTTTTCCCAACTATATTGGGGTCGGCTTCCAGTCTAACCGGATGCAGCTGAATACCAGTATTTTACATGGAGCGACTGCCTATCTGACCTCCACAACCCAGTTACTGGGTAATACGATACCCCTTGGTAAGACTGGTTGTCAGACTTTCGGGCTTCTGACGGCCCGTAACGACTGTCAAAGATCCACGAATGACAGCCGGGACCAACGGCTTAACGTGCTTTCCGAAGCACGGAGGAGTCTCGGTATGTAAAGATGGTCACCCATCCACGGACCAACCCCGGCAAGCGCAGCTTAACCTGATGGATCGACCCATGCGGCTGTTATTACTTAGCCACGAGCTCACATCTTTAAGCAGGTACCTAGATTTAAAATAAGAATATAAAAAGAATACGAAGGTATTTGAATTCGCAAGGACACTGTTATTTATTTTATGTTATCAATTAATATAGATTATTGTAGGTAGTATGTTATTGTGTTGTATTATGTTCATATCGTGTTACAAGTTGTTTTAGTCGTTTTATATTATATTTAATAAATAAGTTAGTATATATTTGTGAATGACCGCACTGTCGCATTGGGTACATACACCTGCAATGATAGTTGTTAGGGAGATTTTAATAAATAATAAAAAAACAATATGCTTTGATCAAGACCTACTTACATTTGAAAACAAACTATATACTACTATTACTAAAGTAACAAAACTTTTGTAGGCAACAGTTTTATTATTATTTTAGTGATGTCCACATGAGACAACTTAACACGGTACTAACACAAAGGTCCCATGCCTAGAACGGAGCCACACTAACTATGTTTGAAGTTATTTGAAGACTGCTTGTCTTCAAGCCGATCCGCGCCGGCTCAGGTATGCTTTACTGAGCGACGGGTAAACTTTTAATTGCTTCTTGGTAACAATTAACGGCCTATCTAGTAGCTTGAAAAAGAGGATTTGTTAACTATAGTGCGATAGTTTAATAGGTAACACCGATACAGCTTAACTCATTGACAGCGTGATATGACATTGTATTATATGAAGATATTTACGGCGTGTTGCACAGTCACGGGAAAGCTCTATCAACCGAACGACAAAATGGAATAGAATTTGTATTAAATAATGCGTCAGTTAACTGGACGTTATTCGGAGGTGGTAAATATGCAGGCAATAAGTATCGCGTAATGGTGGTTAGGAGTTTCTTATTCGTAAATGGAAGTCAATAAAAGCTGATTTGTTATGTTAAGATTATCATGAATAACTGAATAGAAACTCCGCTTTCATTCAAACTACCTCTTTCACCTACGCGACTAGTTTTTTAATATGTACTTGTGCATATACTAATTTATGCCAGTTGCTAGATACACTTCACCGTTTTAATTCTCGTCTAAATTCATTATGGTTCAACTAATTTAAATAAGAGGCAGTGGCACTGTACTTAATAGTTTGTACATGAAGAACTAAGATGTAAATTATACGGTGGATCTGAGGAATATTTTCTTTTCTTCGTCGCTGCAATTTAGTAAGAGGAAGCCATAACTCCATAACTCGACAAGAAAATGTATGCTTCTATAATCCTACTTACCTATTGGTATGACAGACTGGATTGTAAATAAATCTGTAAATGATTCATTGAAAACCAAAAAAAAAATACTTGATCAATATAAATTGTTATTATACGAACCGTAGAGAAATCCATTTTTGGTTCATCTACAAGTTAAAAAGGTATAAAAGGAAATTTGTAAAACTTTTCAAGCTTTTTGGTTCTCCTTCTCTCAGATAAGGTTTTATAATATCATTGACGACGGATACTTGAAATACCGACCTTAGTCCATCGAGCTATTTGCTTTATCCCTCACTTTTATAGGCCAAATTATTCTAAAACTATTCTAACAACGGAGTTGGAATGCTTTTTGAAATATTGTTACTAACTAGACATTGACGGTACGTATCCATATATAGTAGATATGTAGGTATTGTACATAAAGACTTATGTAGCAGAACATGAAATAATTTCTGCATTTTGTAAAAGGCTAGGCAGAGGTATAATTAGCTTGGCCATATTTCGCTAAAATCTTATTTATAACATACGTAAAGCATACATGTTTCCTTCAAGTAACATAACATAACATCACGCCTTGTTTCCCCGAAGGGTTAGGCAGAGGTATACCACTCCCACATTTCGCCAGTTATGTTTAAGTCCCATGTAATAGGGGGCGAGCCTATTGCCATCTACCGGGCATACATCCAGACTCCGGGCTACTACTGAGAAATTCCAGATAGAAAACCCCAATAACACTTTGCCCGACCTGGAGATCGAACCCAGGACCTCATGCTCAACGAGGCAGTCAGTTTCCTTCAAGTATTATTTTATACACCGATCCTTAAATTCAACACATTACTGTTAGGACGTGAGGGCCTTTACAATTTAAAGGTTTCAAAAATACAATAGAGGCAATACCCAGGCGTGACCAAACTACCACACAAGAACGGTGAATAAAGTACAGTGTATCTTTTACATTTAACTCAAGATAATGAGACATGTATGAAGATATAGGCATTTTTCTTACGAAAACATTACGATTACTGGCGAAATGTGGGTGTTCTATATTTACACATCTGCCTAACCCTGCGGGGATTACAGGCGTGATTTTGTGGCGTGTGTTATGTTTTTTACTGAATAGTTAGATCAAAAAGCATGTAACACTGTACAGTGTAGATATGTAGGTGAGTGTTTGTAACCATACATGTTGATAAACGTTTCCTTTGATGTTGAACCGCACAGAGAATCCCGCTTTTTATTTTGAAGCACATCGGACATCAAGATTATTTGATAAAATTCTTTGCCAGTTTTCCTGAATATCCCTTTGTAGGTCGCTAAAAAACCTTAGTTTATGTACTAACAAACAGAAATAGGAGGTTTTGAAAGTGTTTGCAGATTCATTATCTGCTAGACTACCGTCTGATTTTGATTTCCCGTTCGTTGTATTTATTTATTTGTTAACAGTCAGCAGTTCGTTGGTCGCCGTTTATTTTGTTTATTCAACCGTTCTAGGCTACGTGGGTGGATACAACCTCGATATTTAAGTTTTATTTATATCTAAATACTGTGTTTTGTATTCAAAGCGTTATTTGCCCGTGCTTAACATACCTAATGTTAACTTGAAACCGTCGATTTCAACTTTTCCAAGGGTCGTGTCTATTTTCTCATATCGATACTTAATTCTTTACATAACTTGAATTTAAAGTTGACTCATACTAGGAGAACAATGAGGGTTTGAAACCTTAGAAAACGAGATACCGATATATCATCTTTCAAATAACTAATCCTGTACAAAGAAATAAAAATAGATTTAATTAAGTCAAAAAGTAAAATGAAGAGTAAAATGATAACTATAATGAATGGATCCCCTCAGGGACTCGACCCTGCAACTGGCTCGCATTCCTTAAAACCGTGAACATTATGTTTGAAGCCACTAATTAAATAAATAATATGTATTAACTGAATTAAATCCCAGGTTTTCGTAAATGTTTTTTGTCAGCGGACACTGAACGAGACACAATTGAAGTTTAATTGTTATGACGTCTATGGTCGGTTATGTCATCTATAGCCGTTTAGTGTCCTTGAAAGCGGTAAGCTGCTTTCTATCTATCTATCGAATGCAGCTTAATTTGCAGTCGGATGGTTTAGAAACTCGTGTCTTTACCTCTGAAATATACTTTTAGATAGATTAATCATTTCGTAAGTAGTTTATAGTTTTGTGGCAAAAAAAATAGGTTTCCCAAATCCTCGGTAACTCCCTAAGCTCTAATCGAAGATTTCGACCTAAATAAACATATCAAACTACATTCACTTCCTTGTTAACAAAAATGTAGCTTCCAGCTTTAGACAAGAAAATAAGGAAATTGACCAGGAAAATACTGCGAGTTCAGTAAAGCACGCATTGCCTACGAAACTGTAAGCTAGGGACATTCTGTCGGTCAAAGCCACAGAAGCAATGCCTCGATGCGATGCGATGTAATACTGTGTAGTCAAAACAGTATTTAGATTTCTGTGGTGGTCACCCGTCGGAAGTTATCAATCAATATGCATCATCGTTTGACCGACATGTATGCTCGTATAGACACAACCTTAATGCTGTAAACAATGTTGTCGATCATTCATTTCCATCCCAAGTTTGATAAAAAAATGGTTCTTGATTTCAGAGGGAAAAAAACATGATGTAATTAGCAAACAACATTTTCACATTTACAATATTTTCTTGTCGCTAATGTTCTTTTAACTGTATGCTGGGCTAAAGTACATTATAATAGATTTGAATATTTTTTTTACAATAGAAATTATAAATTTTGATACTGATGTAATGGGGTGTTTTTGACATGACATGTCACTAACTTAATCTAACGCCCACCCCACCTCCACCCACCTGACACTTTGTACTTTGAACATTCTATCGTCGGTATATACCTACCGATACATTTTAAAGCGATATGTAAACTGTACCTGTATGTACTTTATGTCTTGCGTTAAGCTGAAATACATTGTAGATCACTTTACGTTCAATCTGCACTTTAAAAATATTTTTACGAGCATGTTTACAAACTTTAAAGTGAATGTGTGTAATGTCCTGAAAACTGCGATATCATTATATCATCTGTCACATAAGATATTGACAGTTCAATTATTATTCCGACAGTAGGTAATGCGCGGAAATCATGGAGAAGTCTATTTCCGAAATAATGGAGATTATAAATAACGAACCTATACATTTACTGAAAATTACTTGTGTCTTATATAAACCTGGGTTATGTAGCCCGTCCAGTATACCTGCCAATGGCTTTAGGCTTAGAAGGAGTCCGTACACCCGTCCTACATAGGCTGCGTTCACACTCGCTGTACGTCTATCTAAACCCAGGATCGCACGGCCGACTATTATGCTAGGATACGAACCCCCCTAATCAGTTTACTTGCCGTTAGCGAAGCAATTTAGTAGCGATGCTTCTTAATCCTCAGCTCTGAAGGAACATAATTGCGTAATAATCTTGAAGCTCTCATTATAATAGTGGATTTTATAGAATGCTGTTCTGAGATTCTACGCATGAGTAGTTGAGTACAGACCTATGATACTTAACCTTATGTACCCTAACTGCCTGAGAGTGTCGATATCGACTTATTTCTAAAACATCGAACAATTTTTACTTCAGTAACAACACGTTTCCAGATGATACAATATCGATTCATTGTCACTGATAAAAAATTATTTATCACTGACTGTAGTAGTAGGTTTCTTAAGATACGTTGAACGGAAATTGCTATCACATAAATATACAGGGTGTAAGGGACAGCCCTCCGCAAACTAACAAGGTGCATTCAGCTCCTTATTTTGAATCATATTCCACCGGAAATATTCTCAGGAAAATTTTCATTTTTTTCATCGTATTTTCAGATACTATTCCTTTCTTTCAATGTCAATTTACATTATCTGTACGCAGCACTCTATTTATGTAAATAAAACAGCTAAAATAAAAAAATCAGCAATGGATGTTTTAAAATACTCGGCGGCCGAAGGCTCGCTGCGCTGCCGGCCGCTACGCGCGTTTTGCCACGGTAATGGTACATTGCGTGTGAGGTAATAAAACAAATCAGGTTTATTGGATTCCCATGACGTTCCTGAAATAATTTCATGTACTGGTCATCTTAGTATGATATACTGAATTCACCCCATCAGTCTGCGGAGGGCTGTCCCTTACACCCTGTATATTAATATATAGGTACATACATATATGTACATATGTATAAGATGTAATGTGGAATCTCATTAGGGATACAAGGCTAACATCCAAGTTTTATTAACCTATTCTGCATAAGATGCAAGCCATACTGCCCATAGGAGCATGTCACCGCTGCAAGCATTATTTTTTTTTTAATCCTAATTTTAACAATCAGTGCCAGTGTACAAAAACTTGAATCGATAAATAATAATTGCCGCCAAAATCTCGCCTCTAATGAAATGTCATACGTCGCTCATTTTCGAATGCGGAACAACCCCGTGTCCCCCGCTCCCCGCACCGGGTCGTACCCCCATCGGACACAATACGTGTGATAGATTGGGAAATAACATTACCCAAACATACAAGCACACATCGTACTATAAGTTATGGTATATGTCTTATACGTCGGTTCGTGATTTATTATTACCTACGTAATTTGTTATTTCATTACTTGTTGTTGATTGCTCTGCTGTCAGAAGCTACGTTTATAGGAAAACTCAGAATGTAGGTTCTTTCGTGAAAACTTTTCTTGTTCTTTGAATGTTTTTTTCTTTTACAGAAATATAGGATTAGGCAGGATATTATTACCTAAATTTTAGCAATAAGTCCACTGAATTTGTACAACATTAATAGAGAATAAAATAAAAGCATTTCAAAACGGAGCTAGGTTTGAATTAGAAACTGAGTCAATACAGGATTTAGTGTTGCACAGAGGAGTATACGTGTAGCTGCGAGCTTTGTGTACGAACGTCGCCGCAAGATATACGTAGTCCTGGAGTCCTCCTTGCGGCACTCGGGGATACCTACTGGCTTAAAAACTAATAGAGCGGAAATCCTAACAGATTTGCTTTTAATTATATTTTTCTAAACCTTTGATACAGTTAAGTACTGAGCTTTTGTATTAGTTCGCTCAATAGCAGTGCAATAATATTAAATGTTGCTAAACTAAGTTACGATAGGTTTCGAAAAAGAACACAAGCGTTGAAAAAGATAGTCGAGAGTTTAAGATTGTCGGAAAATACGCAGAACAACAATTATCAGTCAATTCAATTACATACATAATTAGATATATCAAATGATCTAAACAACTTTTAGTCCTAAGCTGAGACAGAATAGAACTTGTTGACACTAAAATATCATGAGACTACGAAACTGGATAATGTTAAATTTATCAGATATGGTTCTTAAAACAAAACCTTTTGGACATCGCAATTCATCATCGTGAAATACCTAAATGGTAAAAGAAAACTCCCTTTGAATCACTTTTTAGTTTTGTTTATTGTATTGTAGGTAAAGTCTAGTGTTCTAGACACTAATGGACAAAACTTAATATTAATATTCGGCGACAGTCAAACATAATGTTATAGATAAAGTATATCACAAATATAACCCAATAAAAGTTCGACAATATTTTCAAACTGACAACACGATACCTTAAAATTCCTATAAAAAATCGCTTTACGCTAACGCTTGTTGCTCTGCATGCGAATTCAATAAAGCGCTTGCTATCTTCCCTCAGCAACGCGTTCGCTAAGAATATCGTATCCCAACGTGCTTATCGCGACCGGCGATGCGTGTAGAAAGGTCCTTTCAAGTCCCAACTTACATATTTAAGAGCCTAGAGATTTACGAGAGCCCTTTCGATACCTGCTTAGTCGATGACGAAAGGAAATCTTCAGACGACTTAAATATATAGGCCGCTAAATAAACACTGATGGACACCGGTCGCCTTTATTGAGATCTTTGAGACAAGGTTTATTTTGACGTTTCGTTTGGGCCCTTATGTGGCTGAGTATTGACTTTGAGTATGTTAAGAATAAGTAGGTACTGATTACTCTGGTTATAGTGGTTACCATACCAGAACAAGGACAGTCCTTAAATCAACCCCAATTTTCTGTCTTTGACGACACTTGGACAACACTCTCGATCTCTCTTTCCAACTCCAGTTCCACATGGAACTACTAGGACTAAAACACGGATATCGAAATGTACTAGTTTTACGTAAGAGTCACTGCTTAAGTAATCTATCACATCCGTGCTACATTAAGCCATCAAGCCAAGCTGTCAGCGTAACATAAAATGTAGTACAACATATGCCAACGACGATATAATGTACGGAAAATATGCTCCTCTTACCCTCGCAAAGGTAACGTGTCATGCTCCCGAGGTTGCGCAGTTTCCTCGCAAGGGCAAGCCGCCTCGACGCAAACTTGACAGACGGCCAACTATCGACCGATGAGATGATGTTAGTCAATGTCAACAAGCACTCCTAACGATTCATTATCACTTAGCAGACTTTTAACTGGTTAGCCACTATTTATAGGATTGAATTTATGCAGCTTTCTAGTTCGATTAACTTTAAAGATCAATTTCTGGTTAGACCTCTACAATGAACGGTGCACTTTCAGGATATTTCCCTTCTGTGCGAGTTCGCTCAACCACAGTCGGTGAGGATTACCGGGATTACCTATCATTTCAATATCAATTGAGGGTTTATGGAACTTTCGCAATGTTCAAGTAAGAACGTATCTTCCCAAAAGCGGGATCATGAATCAGGATAAAATGCACTGAAGCCTTACATCTGAATCATTGCTGTTCTGAACCGAAAAAGCACACAGCGCCCATTTATCTACTGAGCTGATTGAACTGACTGTACATTGACTACGTGAAATCATATTCTAATATTTTTTACAACTGCTCGACAAATGGGTAATTAACATTTTCACTATTTCTTAAAATAAATCAAAATGTAAATTCTTCAGGAACATCGAGTCAAGATAACTGATCTACATCGAACAACATTTAGTATAATCCATAGACTTTAAAATCTCTTATAAATCCGGCGCTCTAACGAGGGAAACCTTGTTAAGCTGCTCTCGAGAAACTCCCGCACGAGTTAACACCTCACGGCTCGACCAGAATGCACCACACCGCTTATTTAAGCACAGGAAATGAATCTTATACCCCCTCACCTAACCCCCAACTGCATTTTTCATACTTTTCCTACAACCCATCTCTTCCTTTGTGCAGAAAATAAAGTTTACCGTAATGTTGTGTAAAATGGAAAGATGGAGAGAGTTTTAAAATGCGTTTAGATTGTAATGTCATAGTTGTGACGTCATAGTTGCACGTTTAGTTTTCCTGTTGAACTTACTCTCGCCTGTAGAAAAGTTTGTATTTAGTGGAGATATAGCAAAAAATAATTGCAATATTAGAACAATCTACTACGGTACGGTTCTATTATGATGCTGCTAATATACAGGGGAAGGTGTATAAACGCGATGACATACACGCGTCGAGCCTACAACGTCCTGCGTGTACAATTTAATAATGCTTTTAGGGTGCTGTTGTGACTGCCGTGGCTTTGTAGCGCTTCGGGAATGTTCGCGGAGGCTCGCACAGATGGCTTTTACGCCATCATGCGAAAGAAAGCGGCCTCCTTGCTACAGCGCCTGCCAAAGCGGACTGTCCATTTTAGGGACACTGGGTGGGGACAGCAATAGGTCTAAATAAATAATTATTTTGTGAAAACTAACAATACTAACCTATTTAGCTAAGCACTATTGTTACTAACACCAAAATGCTAACAAAATTATGGACGTTAGTCTGAAATAAAGTTTTATTTATTTATAAATTTTCTACAGTTCTATAAATCATTGACCAACCACATAATCTTCAAAACATTGTAATGGCATAAAAGAAGTGGAGAAGCAATCACTCAAACGTTATGTCAGCAGAGTACGCGACAACAACCAACTTGCAAATTATCTAGCCATGAGTGATGGCTTTTATATCTTCCTCTAAAAAAAAAACCTTCTTCTCTTCCTTGAAAATATGGCAGATGCCCTTCATCCATCTTATTAGTGACCAGTGTGTCAAGGTTCGAGGTGCCTTTCTATAGAACTTTTTTACACACAATTTTTTCTACATAATATTCGGGTATTATTTTCGGTACCTACTCAATCCAGCATTGGTGAAGGACATACTCGTAAGTGCCAAAGCACTAGTTAAAACCACGTTTGGCTTAAATATTGTGAGCTGAAAGTTTATAAAACCGCGGTATTTTATGGCAGGTTGCCAAACTATAGAGTGTATAGAGTATAGGTAGAACAATAACAGTTCCTTCACAACAAAAATCTTTAAAAATTGACGAAGCAATCAATTTACAAAGCAGTCAGTAATGTTTTTAACGAAGTATTTTGTAAGTATTCTGCGTTTTGTAAGTATTCAATCAAACTAACAATGTTTGTGGTTCAAGCAATCACGTAATTGTATCTAAACTGCAGTATCGATTAAATAGAACTTCAAAATCATAGGATAGATTCTCATTTCGAAATTTTGCATATATGAGTATGTACTAATGTAAAAATACTAATCTGTGAGTGCCATTTTTCACAACCTGCTCTACTACAGAATCAGTAAAACTCTAGTTCCTGATTCCTGAAAATGTTAAGTAAAATAGTTTGCGACAACCAAAGCATGCTTTACTTTATAAAGTTGCGGAGCAGCTTAGAAGAAATTCATGAGAATTTTTCACATCTAAAATCACGACTATAAAGTAAATTAATTTAAATTAAGTAAAAAATTTCAGTAACCAACTTAGAAAAGAAAAACATTTATTTTTCCTTCATCAGGCAGAGACGAATTTTCAGCCTATTAGCAATTCAACCCTTATAATTTAATTAAATAGGTGTCTCGGGAATATAATTCGTTTAGAGATTTTGTTCCGAGCCTCTGTAATGTAACGGACATAATTATATCTCATGAAATGGTGCGTATATGAGTTTAACTAATTGGCTCTCATTTTGTACTCACTATATTATGTAGCTTTTATAACTTGGTGCTCTTCTCATGTTTTATAAAATAACTAGGTGATTGTGATTCCTTATCATCATTAATAGGTAGATAATTCCCGTAGTACCGATGTTCAGTCGTGAAATCTTCGGTCGATACCTTTTATGTTGTCAATTAAATAAATACTTGTGTACCTACTTCATGATATACACGTCACGGTAACCGGCTACAGCGAACAATGCGGTATACTACTGTAGTCTAAATTATAATTTATTTTAAGAACCAATACTGTCCCACGTGTGTGCACCGCGTTTTATATCTGAAACCGCGCTCGAGACACTCAGCTCCCCGAGGAATTTACCCTTTTCTTCACTAAAAACAAATACCTATGAGCGCCGGTATCTCTACGTACCCACCACAACTGTATAATATTCTAATAATATTTGCCAACGATGACTGCAGAGGTCCTGAGAATTTTCGATATAGGTATTCGTGTCTTTATGGCATTAAATGTTGTATTTCTATCCACCAGAAAATAAATTAAAACTACTTTACCAGACTTCTTTCTAGACATTTTATCTCTTTGTCGATGGCTCAGCACTGACATACTTCATATGGAAAAGTCAAGATATATTTATATCATTGCCAACATAACCTACAAAAGTTGTTCAACCTACTCTGCATCCAAATTATTAGTGATATAGTCTGTATCCATGAGGCGCAGGCGGAAAATGAAATCAAATAGAAATGAGCGCTTTGTAAAATAGACTGGGGATGTAGATAACAATTAATTGGAGCCATGGTATTAAGGTATAAAACTAAAAAGTATCGGATACCATCTGTTATACCAATGGGCATAGATCAGTAATTATGAACTTCAGCACTCCGAAAGAATTACTCACACAATGCCACCGTACGATTGAACACTGGCGATCGTCAGCCGTCAGATTATTCATGTCAGCAATAGAATCCAACACTTCAATAGCCGGAAATTGTTTGCTGCTGCTTGGATATCTAATAAGTCAAATGTACTTTGAAAACTGCAACCCGTTCCTCGTGGCCAGTGTGCTCATACTGTTAGGGCAGTTCCTGGTCACGCTATCGTCCGGCGAATGCGCTGCTATCGCAGACTTGCTCTGCCTCAGACAATTACGCCACAATGTTGGTGTGATTCGTTTTCTCTCCAACACTGAAGAATACCAGGAGTTGTACGACGCTCCACAATCTAACACAATGACGTAAAAAGCCTTTTCAAATGTCGGTAGACTCTATTACAATTTATATTCCATATGTTGGGCACGTTTTGATGGCTATAGGGTATATACTGGAACAGTTCGATTCTCTTCAGCCTCCTCTGCCGAGCGCCCTAGTGCTGGTGGGCAACCTGCTGGTACTGATGACCCCGCGCACACTCGCAGACGGCCGACCAGGCCAGGACACTGTTAATATCATGTTTTTAGTGTGTAACACCCTTATATTTCTTTATGATTTACTTATCGTTATTGAACAGGGTCAGGACGAGATAACATGGTGATAGGGTTTTAAGCTGTAAGTAATTGATAGCTTACTAATTGTTAAACTATGAACATAAATTAAAACCTTACCTTCGAAAAAGTGTTGTTAATAACATCTCGTGAGTAAATTGATGTTGATGTAAAGTGAGGGGCGAGGTTCAGCGTAGAACGAATTATAAAGTAATAAATAATCCTCTTGCAACGGGTAATTAATGAAAAAGGGTTTAGGTATTATAACAGAATTTTAATTGGTTACGTGATAATGTTGGCATAAGAAAATTAAAATTCTTCCTCGAGGCTGACTAAGCAAACTGACAACAACGAAGTTTGTTACTCATAGTATAGGCTTAATAAGGATTTTGAAACTAAAATAAAAAGTAAACTTAGTTAAACAGGAAGTATTTAAAACTAGTTAAGCTTGAATACTTTGGCTGTTTGGTTAATAACAGACTCTTACAAAAACATAACTGGCAAAATGTGGGTATACTACAGGTATACCTCTGCTTAGCCCTTCGGGGAATACAGGCGTGATGTTATGTGTGTGTATTGTGTGTCTTACAAGAAATTCCTCATCCCTTGTTCATAATTAATAATATAATTTATACTTTTCACGGAGGAAAACACACGAAATTGCGCTTATTTTAAACTCTAGAAAATCAATCAATTTATCATTTTTTGTCATTCATTTTTACAAAAAGATAATGTCCATTACTCAGAGAGAACATACCTACTTCATACAGACAGAATATCAGCCATTAGGACAAGCGATGTAAGGCTTTAAGTGAAGCTTATCGCAAATGTATGAAGGCTTCGGTATCGCTTTGTGTCGAACGAGCGATTTCGAAACAAGCCCCTAACAGAGCCATTCAGACCGAGACCCTGGTGGAATAACGACTTATGTGAGCTACAGAATGGTGGTGTATGAGAAATAATCAAGAACAAATCTTGGGAAATGGAAATATTTAACAATGGGTTAGTTCAAAAGGTAGATAGAATACCTACTCTTTATTGTACACCATAACAAATTACATATAAGGTGTAATTTAAGTAACTGCCAACCCCTTGAGGGGCCATTGTACTCATCATTATGAACAACTTTTACTATGGAACCAAACCTGAAATCACGAAATAAAATCATCTGTTCCCTACATTTTGATGAGTTCTGCGAACATAAATGTAGGAACCAGCTGATTTTTTTTCGCGACTTCATGTTTGGTCCGATAGTAAAAGTTGTTCATAATGATGACTACAATGACCCCTCAAGAGGTTGGTAGGTTTTTAAATTACACCTTATATAAGAAGTTTTGAGAGTTACATAGGGTGTCAAAAGCCGGTAATTTTGTGAAATAAATACGTAGGTATACATACGTACTTATTTCATAACATTCGTGCCCAACAGTACAACACCCTTTTCCTTTTTATTTCCCTTCATAGGTTTTATTTTAGTCAAAATACTTTTCCGGCACAAAAAGTACCTAAACATCATAGTAAAGGCAGATAATAATCAAAGGGCGAAGTTCACTGCAATATCCGAAGTGCGATCGCGTCCTGAGTTGTCAATTTGGCACATTTTGTACCGCGCCGAGTGCCCTCCATCCTTCGAGCACCCTCCTGGCCTCCAATGACGCCTCGCAACCACTTTTTACCGTGGCAACAAAGAAAAAAATAATTATTTAAGGTCACTTGATGATGTGGAACAACTTCGTTATTTTATTGAAGCTAAACATTTTGTGTTGAAGGTTATTTAGATGCCTACTTTGGATGTTGCTATGAAAGCTCGTGTCTCGTGAACGACAATATTTTATTTTCATGACAAAGAGCTATTCCTTCAATAATCTACTTAAATTTACTTAATACTATATATACAAGATGTAACATAAATAACGCACAATCTCTTAAGGGATCATTGTACTCATCATTATGAACAACTTTTACTATGGGAACAAACCCGAAATCGGGAAAAAAAATGAGCTGCTCCCTACATTTATGTTCGCAAAACTCGTCAAAACATCTGATTTTTTTTCGCGATTCCAGGTTTGGTCCCATAGTAAAAGTTGTTCATAATGATGAGTAAAATGACCCCTTAAGACGTTGTGCGTTATTTATGTTACACCTTGTATATAAAATTCAAAGTCCTGACTGACTCACTGACTGACTGACTCACTGACCCTCCTAAACCGCTGGTCGTAGAGATATGTTTGGAGGGTGTGTTCTTTGTAAAGAGTAGGTATCCACTAAGAAAGGGTTTTTCGAAATTCCACCCCTAAAAGGGTTAAATGAGGGGTTGAATTTTCTGTGAAATCTTTTATTCTCTGGGTCGATTGACTAGAAAATTGGTACACTCTTCATTTAAAATTATGAGACACGTGTATCACAGTTTTTCCAAAATCATCCCCCAACAGTCAAATAGGGTTTCGAAAATCCTACTGCGTGATATATCAACACAGCCCAAACCGTTGGACCTAGAGACTTGAAATTTTGCACACAGTGTAGGCATCGACTAAGGAAGTATTTTTGGAAATTCTACCCCTTAGGGGGTAAAAAGCGGAGATTTCGTTTCTTAGAAACTTGGCACGAATGCTATCTAAGTAAAGAATAAAGTTTGTCATTTTCAATTTTTTTGAACTACAAATCCCAATGGGGATTGGGGGGTATCAAAGTTTGTATGGAAAAATTTTCACACGCGGTACGATTAACTTGAAACTCGGTATTTGTACTAAAGATTGCAAATAAACTAAAACGTATATCAAGGTTTTCCAAAAATCTACCCCTAACGGGGTGGAAGGGGTGATCAATTTTAGAGGGGATGATTTTATTGCGTGGTTTGATTAACTTGAAAATTGGTATAAATACCTATAAGTCAAATAATGGAAACGTCACAAGCGATGTTTCAATAATTGACTCCTTTGGGGGATGAAAAGGGGCGATAAAGTTTATATTAAAATAATCTTATTCATTTGGTTAATAAACTTGGCACGAATATTTGCCTAAGTAAGCAATAAAGTTTCTCATCATTAGTTTTTCAAAACTAGCCATTAAAGGAGAGTTACGGGATGTTAAAGTTTACATGGAAGATTTTTAACGCGCGGCTCGATTAACTCAAAACTCAGTATTTATACTTAAAACCGAAAATAGTGTGTAGCAGGGTTTTTCGAAAATCTACCCCTGACGGGGTGAAAAGGGGTAGTCAATTTTACAGGGGAGGATTTTACTGCGTGGCTTGATTAACTCGATTTTTTTTTTTTTTTGATTTGAGATAGGTTTGCTCTTGACTCTAGTCTAGGTCAGAGATGACAGAGACAAATTCGACGATGGAGAGATTTGGTATAAATAACCTATAAGTCAAATAATGGAATTTGGGGGTGAAAAGGGGGATGCAGCTTGTATGAAAAAAAATATTATTTCGTTGACCTATAAACTTGGAACTTGGTCCGAATACTTCATCATAATTTTCCTGTCCTAATACCAATTTATTTGGGGTCGACGCAACATGTCTACTTATACTTATGTATAAATATATAATAAAGACCTTAACCTATAATACTACCATTTAAAACGGGTGGAGAGGGTTATGTTTGTAGGGGAAGTACGAAATCCACGCGAACGAAATTGCGGGCGAAGTGCTGATTGACTGACATATCAGAAATTTTGCTCAAGGGTTCCTTTTATAAAGTAGGCGAGCTCCATGAAGAGGTTTTGTAAATTCGACCTTCTTAAAGGGGTGAAAAAGGGGGTTTCTATAGTATGAAAAATCTTATTTCTTAAGTTAATAAACTTGAAACTTAGCACGAATACATTCTTAAATTAATAATAAAATGACCTTAAGTTTGTATGGAAGAATTTTAAGGCGCTGTCTGGTTACCTCGAATAACGGTATTAATATTTTGACAAAAAATATAAACAAAAAATTCAAATTCAAATTCAAATTCAAAATATTTTGTTGTGGATCATAGGTAGGTACAGTTCTCAAATAGTTGGAAATTATGATCTGCTATGTCCCGCCCGTAGGGCATACAATACAATAAAATAAGTTTTTGGGTTTTTCGAAAATCGACAAGCAAACGGGGATACTTAGGTTTTTGGGGAGGATTTCACTGCGTGTCTAGATTAAGTCAAAAGACAGAAAACATGATTATTTTTTTTTTTTTAAATCAACCCTTTTCGGTTTGAAAAGGGAGGAACAGTTTATATGAAAATTTAATTTTTCATTTGATCAATAAATCATGTAATAAGTCTATAAATTAATTAATCAATCAATCCTTACATATTATAAAACAAAGTCCCCCCTGCCACGTCTGTCTGTCTGTCTGTCTGAACGCGATAAACTCAAAAACCACCGAAAGGATTTTCAGACGGTTTTCACCAATAGATGGATTGATTCATGAGAAAGGTTTAAGTGTATAATTCATTAAAGTTTTGTGTAAATTGGCTGAAATATGACGGTTATCATAGAAGATGTCGGAAAAAATCATGCCGACTGGGAGCTTTACTGGCGTGCGCCGCGTAAGCCGTAAGAAAAACATTAAAGTAATGTTCTAAAGGATTGTACATCTTGAAAAGATCAAACAAAAAAATCGGCAATAGCACACATCAATCTTCTAAGGATGACCCACAGTAACCATTTTTATCTTTCAGAATTTGGTAAAAATTTAATTGTTATATTCGAAGCTATTTTGACCGATGTTGTATTAATCCTTAACCGATAAAATATGTTATTTAAATTGGGCACTCAATTTAGATTGATATCACAGACTTAAAATTACGCGTAACAAAATAATTAAGGTTGACGGCGGCGCAGCGCTAGGACAGGAGTCAATGACCTTTTCCTCGCCTTTTAGATATGCGATCATAGCTTCACTTCCTTTTAATCCCGGTAGTACGTTCCCGTGGGATATTTTCCGACAACCACGCGGGTGAAGCCGCGGGCAAATATTAGTAGTATAAATAAAGCTGAAGAATTTGTTTGTTTAAACGCGCTAATCTCTAGAATTACCAAGTGGATTTGACAAATTATTTTTACATAATTTAATAGACCAATTCTTGAGGAAGGCTATATGCTATTTAACATCACGCTACGACCCTTAGGAGCCGACCAAAAAGGAAAAAAGTCAGAAAGAACGCTAAGCGAAAACGAAGTAGGTAATAGCGCGGGCGGGCGATGCGATGCGGGGTGGGACGGGGGAACAAGAAATTTTACGCAGACGAAGTCGCAGGCAGAAGCTAGTTACTTAATAAAAATCTTAAATATTCATTCACTGACAGACAACGCATAACGTAAACTACTGGATACTAGAAGCGTGAAATTATATAACGAGGGTGCGAACACAGGGAGCATTTTGAACATTTATCCCCTTAAGGGGTTAAATAGGGGATGAATGTTTGTACGGAAGTTAGTCAGGTACAATCAACGGTCTTAAATGGACTGCCACTGGAATGATCATTTTGGCCTGCACGTCAGATCTGCGCCTATCTCTGTGTGTGTGATGTTTTAATGCAGACAGTAACGCGCACACAGTATAACTACGAAAAATGCTTAAATAGAAGAAGGTGTCAAGTGCGACGACTAACGATGCTACTGATGACTAATGATGTTTTGTAATGCTGGCGTTAGATTTCTGGGGGCCAACCACCACCTCTTAAAGCAGTATTATTTTAATGTTACTTCAGTGTGAGAACGAGATGGAGCTATACAGGACGTCTAGCTCCATCTCTTTCCGACACTGAAGTAAGATTACAATAATACTGCTTTAAGAGGTGGTGGTCTAGCTCCTGACCGCTACTGTACATGGCTTCTACCTATTGCAGCGTAAAACATGCATTTTAAAACTTTTTGGTTTTCTTATGACAACCTTTTTCTTTTCATCTTGATTCTGGTCGATATTTTTTACTTTTTTATTTCGTAATTTTTCAAATTTGAATTACTTTTCTGACATATGGGTCCTTGACTTTTTCTGTGAGAAGCGTCACTTGCGAAAAGCTAATCATTATCCAACATTATCCAACTCTGGTGTTAAGTTGGATTTCTAAAAAGTTGTCGTTCGATCGTTGTTCAATTTAATATTACAAGCAAGGTTGCTTTCCACCTCACGTTTCCTCTACTTACGGTTGTTGCCGTAGGAAAATTATGGTCATTTTTCCTGTTCGAATGTCCGTTATTGTTTGTCATAGGATTGTATTGCAAGCTTGAATCCCATCCATCCATGGTTTAGGACGAGAAGTTTTGATTTTACTAACGTACGTACGTATCTTTAAATCTTTTTTCTCTATTGAAAGTTCAGTCTGATCTCTCTGGTCTAACTCTAATTCATTTGTCTTAGGATAAATCAGTTAGAACAGGTCGTCTTTCGGCCTTCAAGTTTGTGTCCTGAAAACTCCGCTTGAGGTTGTGGGTTAACCCGGTCTATTTGGTTCAACCGATTGCGAAGGCTACACCACCGCGCGCACCTCACCACCAGCAGCGCCAGCGGCAGCGTCACCTTTTGCGGACGTAATTTCGACGGCAGACTACTACTTGAGAATTTTTTTTAATGTAGTTAGATATAACTTCACTGCAAACTTAATATTCAAAGACAATTTAATTTTAAATTTACGACCGTGTTAAACTCAAGCTACCTTAGTTATCTAATTTCTATTTCCTATACCGTAAATCCCGTAAGCGAACCCTAAATAAGCGATTGCAATCGATTAGATAGGACGTTAACGATATTACTTTACCCAGAAAGACCTAAGTTTTCTCGTTTTTTTCTCTTCCTAATATTACAAAAACCAACTTGCATCTTTTTTTACTCAAATTATTCCTTTTTTTACTTTTTAAAATAAATTCATCTGTATTTTTCTATTTTGATTTAAACCAAAAATTAACCGTGAAATAAAGTGATGAAAAGTGTTTTTCTTTTAATTTTCGCTACACTATCTAAGAAATGTTCTATTCTTTTGTGCATTTTGAGGTATATCGTATTTATTTTTGTATCAAACAAGAGCCTCCTGTCCTAATAGACTACCAAGTTTCAAGAACTAAGTCCATTAACTGTGTCTATCTAACTTCTCGCAACTGTAGCAAAGAAGTATGAAACAGATTAGGCACAATACACGTCAGCTGTAAAAATTCGTGCGAATCACACCTAGTCATACTCCTAAGTACTGTAACTGCAAGAAAAACTACACAAAAATTCAGTTATAAAACAAGAACTTGTGGAGTTTTCTGTGCTCTCGTCCTAATGATAGTTTTTACTGTATCTTCGTATTAGCGACGCGACGGGGCGGCCGCCATCGCTGTCCTCCTAACTCGATGTTACGGGGCATGAGTCGACGCTACCTAAGTTTTAACTCGATACATTATGATTATAGAACAGACTGCGAACTTGAAACAGGATATTTGAGAAGAAGCTTTTAGAGAAGATAATGATTTAAGGCTGGTTTACACAGTGCAAGCTACTGACTAGACAATAGACAGCTGCTCGCATTGTGTACTCGTATGTCAGTAGCTCGACTTGCCTTGATTGTTTTCATTATGAAAGTAACTGCCTAGTCTCTTGAGAGTTGTGTACTGGAGTAGCACTGGGGTCGTGCAATGTCGAGTCAACGTGATTTTATTTAAAAAAACTGTGACCACAATACTAAGCATTGAATTAGAAAATGCTTATAAAAAACATCAAAAAAAAAGAGAGAAAAAAAGAGAATTTGGATTAGAGATTCCACAAACTGGCGAGCTACTGCTGAAAGCATCCGAACGATGCGAATGATGTGCGAGCTGCTGCCGTGCGAGTGATGGGGGAAGGCGAACAGGCGAGTGAAAACAAAAAATGTTGAAGTTACTCGGATGCGAGCTACTGTCCAACTCGCGAGTGCGAGTAACTCGTATGATACGTCCACACAGTGCGATTTGCTGCACTGCAGCTACTCGGTAGGCCGACTCGCACGCTAGCTCGCACCATTTAAACTAGCTAGATTTAAAAGTCATAATGGAATATTGATTGGTCATTTGACGGTTGAACTCATGCAGAAAATCCCTCGCAGGTGCTGATACTAGTATAAAAAAATACTAAAGTATCAATATGCTCTTTTTATTTATTCCTCTTATTCATCTATCTATCCTAAAATCAAGACATTGGAGCTACAAAGTGCCATAAAGAGCTCTAGAGTTTATCAAACTTGTACCAATTCTCTTCTTCACTAACGATATTCTAGACATAAACACTTAGCAACTTAGTGGCGTTAGGTTCTTGTGGCAGCTTGTAGGTATGTTGTTCAATCAATCGGCAGTATCGAGCCCTCTACATTGATAAGACGCTTCCTTTGACGCGTCTCCCTTTGAGGTGAACGCGCGAATCCGACAAAACTGATAAATGTATTCAAAGAGTTAGAGCCAATTTGAACTGTAGTTACATACAATAGACGTGAATAGACTTGTCATGTGTGATGATTGTTTATTAAGAATATTGTATTTCTTATTATAACACGTGATTATTTTAAACTCTGTTTTCCCGCAGATGGAAGAAGACTGAACCCTTTGCTAAGTTTGTAGGACTTATTAAAGGTGTCAATACAGAATAGGTACCTACTTAATATTTCTCTTTGGAACAACATCTGTGAAAGTGAAGCCATTTCTCCTGAAGCCTTCAATATCCATACACAAGACTGCAATATAACCTCCTTACTTATAAACGTTGTATACCGTCTGTATAGGTACACAACGCTTTGTCTTCTTCTTTCGAAAGTCAAATTATTGACGACTGAACGAGAAAAATCGATGTGTAATTATTCACCTGATATAATACGTTTATTAGTATGGTGGTAAGTGTATAAGTGGGACGAATATTATATGTATCTATTGCATTGAAAAGTAACAATAGTGCGTCATGCATACCTACAAAATAATCCAATAATGCTCCAAGTATACCAAACTAAGAACTAATTACCATTAACGCCACGAACAGCTGAACGGAAAGCGCAGCGCGGCGGTGGCAATATTACCGGTCTATTCAAAGCGCCTCACTGCCACACAGCCAACCTGACAGCTTAAATGAGCAAAGAAATTAGAAAACCATTCCCTTCATATAATACCTAGTTCTGCTAAAACTTTTACAAACTGACAAAACTAAAAAGTATGATCTTTGTTAATCTTGATAGTGTTGTCAAACGTCTTTGTGACCTCCACTTTATTTTCTGAGAGAGTTAATAAGTAGTCTGCTGAAGTTAGTTAACAATGATTTTCATATTTTATTATATTAAAGCAATAATTTTAACGGCAACAACGTTAAAATAAATATAACAACCTCATTTGGAGCTATATGTTAGAGCCGTTTGGGATTGAAACACTAGGGCCGTGGGGTCCATGTGCTCATCAAGTATTTCGGGATATCGCCAAGCGGTTGGTCGACTCTTCACGTGACCAGAGGGCTGGCCGAATTTTAGGTTAAAGAATTAGCATTGGCATCCAACGTGGCAACGCTGCCAGCCTTTTGGCCACTTTTCCCACTGACAGCGATGCGGACGAATTTTTTGATGCCCATTTAGCTCTGCCCTTTCTTTCTATTATTTATATACTTGTACATTAATATATATATATATGTATATACAAGGTGTGACATAATTAACGCACAACCTCTTAAGGGGTCATTGTACTCATCATTATGAACGACTTTTACTATGAGATCAAACCTGAAATCGCGAAAAAAATCAGCTGCTCCCTACATTTACGTTCGCTTATCTCGCAAAATGTAGGAAACAACAGATTTTTTTTTCGCGATTTAAGGTATGGTCCCATAGTAAAAGTTGTTTATAATGATGAGTACAATGACCCCTTAAGAGGTTATGCGTTAATTATGTTACACCTTGTATATATATATTAGTGTTAGATTATATATTGTATTTAAGATTTGTGTATATTACAATTAATAAAAACACAAATTCATAAGCATTATTCCTAGCGAACTCTTCAAAAGTGTGAGGTTGTTACCTCACACTTTTGAAACGTAAAAACGTAAAGACGAATTTTCAGCCAACAATAGCCTCCACTGTTGGCTGAAAATAAGACATCAAATAAATTAGAAAGACGAGGAAGTCCCTCGAAATCGATTTATGATATATCTGAGTCGAATTTGACTTTATAACTTTGGCCATCCATCAATCAGATAATTCAAAGTAGAACGTATGATTGGAAAGAAATCGGAAAACAAATCGATAGGGGCCTTCATTCGAAAATAAATTTCAGAAACTTAAAAGTTTTGGTAAAATTATGTACAACTTGCAGATAATTAATAAACATGTCACATCACATCTATACATATTCTAAACTAGCTGTGCCCCGTGACTTCGTTCGCGTGGAAGCCGTAAGCTACACAATATACTAAAATAACAGCCACATTTTAATAAAACCCCTCGTCCCCCGACCCGTCGCGTTACACCGCACTTCCGCGCTATTATTTTGTTTTCGCTTAGTGTACTTTCTGACTTTTTCTTTTTGCTCGACTCCTAAGGGTCGTAGCGTGATGTTAAATAGAAAGAAAGAAAGATACAAAAGAAGAAAGAAAGAAAATACATTTATTTGGCACAGACTAAAAGGCACACAACAGATTAAAAAACCTATAGCCTATAACTATCCTCGACAATTGGGCTACCAAATGCAAAAATAATTTTTCAATTCCGACTTTTTGTTCACAATTTCATGGGTTTTATTTTTTTGCGCGGGTTCCTAATTATTTTTCTAAAATAAAAATAGCCTACTTTACTCTCAGTAACATCAGCTATCTGCCAGTGAAAGTCCCATCTAAATCTGTTCAGCCGTTTCAGAGATTAGCTGGAACAAACAGACAGACAGACAGACAGACATACAAACAAAAATTTTAAATTGCTTTTTTGTTATAAGTACCGTATATACTTTCTTATATAATGCATTTAGTATAAACTTGAAAAACTTGTTATTTTGACATTACAAACAGACACTTAAATTTTATTTATTTGTATGTTTATATAGTTTAATGTCGCTTTTCGTGGCTATCAGTGTGACCGCGTTGTTCTTCTAAACTGCGCAACGGATTTTTGATTTGATCTAGAGAATTTATTCCGGAAGGTTTGTGTGTAAAATACATTAATATTAAACTTACTTGTCAAGTCGCCAGTCTAATTCAGAAGATTTCTTTCCTTTGTGCCAGTATCCTACTAAGTAAATCGAAAGTTCAAAATAATCTTTCATATTGAATCGAATTCTAAATGTGGAATGGAGGCTGTAAACTAGCAATCAAATCAGAGCACGAGAGGGAGCAATCATTGCACGACAGGCTGCAATTAGAGTCACATACAGCCAGTCGACTAGGTCACTGCTATATACTGGCATCGATTGCTTCGAACGTGGCAAATACTAAGATTTAAAGCTAGTTAATGATTAGTTTATAAGCGAGATATCGAAAAATCGGATACTGAGCGGGCCAGGAAAAGAGACGTCTTCCTTTTGCATTTACCTGGCAGATGCCACCGAATTGCTCCGATCGGTAAAAATTACATCTCTTATCATAAAAAAGAGGACACGAAAATTGAACCTATTGAACTTTTTATGCCAACAATATCGTGTATCTTTTTATATACAATACCTAATCCCTATCTGAAACTGAAACATAAAACGACCTTTCAAAAGTGAAACTTAAGGTACCGCAATAAATATCAGGTGTACAAGTTGAGAATCATGACGCTCAGGGAACCCTTTTTAACATAAAGTGAAACAAAAAATAGCGATCCGGGCTAGATGCCAAGATACCGTTCTTAAAAATCCGTACTCCATAGTAAATAGCGTTGAGTGAAGAGTCGCGACTCGGCCCTGTGTTACTTAATATTCAAGCAATTAAACTTGGATATCTGAAAGCGTCGTATCTGTTAACATTTTTTTCACAATATTTAAAAAGTATCCTTGTTGTATTAAAATTTTCTTGCGACGGTAATTTGTTTAGGGATTAACATTTTATCATAAACCAATTAGAAGCGCAAACAAATTCAAGTCGCATTAGCACAATAATATAATTAGTGGTTTTATTAAAAATGGCGATATTTTCCAGACAATCTTTGGCTGGGCCAAATCGGAGCAGGACAAAGAAAAATAATCATAATTATTTTCTCATTCATCTACTCAAGAATGGTGCTTGAGATTTCATTTAATCATTCGTAACTATAATCTTGTCTTTACTTATTATTTTAACATTATTTCTCCTTTCAATCCAAGTCCAGTAATTATCTAAACTCTTTTAACTACCCTATAAAATTAAATTACATTTTCAATCTCTGTGTACAGCATTTTCCAAGTTGACGCGAAAGGAGCAATCTACTTGACGACTAAAAATGGAACGTTTCCAATATCGCTGACATCCCTGAAGTCTCCAGACGACGCTACATCGCAACACACTCCAAGCATTTTGTCTGCGACCGCGAAAAATCTCTCGCACAATACCTCCGAGACACACGACTATTGGGATACCTCGGAAATGTTGCTCTCAAATTATATAAACGGCTCTTATGATGAAGTTAATGCGTTCACCTTGAAACAACACGCTAAGAGAAGCATCAATGATGCAGTGTCGAAGAATATTACTTCGGTTCTAGAAAATTTGTTGAAGAATTACGAGAATTCGCAGTTGCCTACACATGGGAAAGGTATGTTTGAATGAATAAGATATAGAAACGCTCTAGTAAACCATAGTCACTCGTAGATCAATTTCGACGTCATAATTTTCGCTTTTATAGACAAAACGTTAATCAAACTAAGTACTAAGTTATGTATGACATAGTTGTGTCAGTCTTTGTCTTTGTGTACTACAGCCATGTATCTTCGACATTGCGTCAAAATATATTTATTTGATGTATTTCAGGATACCCTACTGTCGTACAAACTAATATTCTTATAAGAAGCATGGGGCCCGTTTCTGAACTTGATATGGTGAGTATAAACGAGTAAGATATAATGTAACGTAATGTCTTAATTAAGTACATGAATATTCGTAGCAAACTTCATAAAAGCTTGTACTACAAATAGGCTACGAATCTGCTACAAACTTGCTACGAGTCTGCTACGAGTCTACTACAAACTTGCTACGAGACTACTACAAACTTGCTACGAGTCTGCTACAAACTTGCTACGAATCTGCTACGAGTCTACTACGAACCTGCTCCGACTTTTTCTGACGTAGAACAAAATACAAAGTGCCGTATTTTCTACGCAAAACAAAACCGGTCAAGTGCGTGTCGGACCACGCACAATGAAGGGTTCCGTAGTTGGGATATATTCATCCCAAGAACAAACTTAGTATTGTAGTTGAAAAACATGTTCTCTCATACATTTCAACTGCAAATGTAAGTTGGTCGACTATTACTCGTAAACTTGTAAAACCTACTTAGCTGTGATAGTTTTCCTTTTAATTTCGTTGTATATACTACTACCGTGAATTTTTTCACATATCCAAAACTAACCGATTAGCTAGCGGGGGGGAAGGGGGACACTTGACTCTAAGAAAAATTAGCACTTTAAAGCTTAATATTTCAGAAACGAAGCCCTTAATCGAAAAGTTGTTTGCACAAACACGCAATATTTTTGAAACAGTTATCCAACAATACCCCACACCATGGGGTAGACAAGAAAGAAAAAAATCATCCCCACTTCACGTGTACAGGAGGTACCCTAAAATTTTTTTTTCATGATTTTATTTTACCACTTCATTGACATGATTAATATGTATATCCATGCCAAATTATAGCTTTCTAATACTAAGAGTCTCTGAGTTAAGCTGCGAACGGACGGACGGACGGACGGACATGGCGAAATTATAAGGGTTCCTTGTTGACTACGGAACCCTATAAACCGTGTAGCTCTGTACTGTGACATATATTACCATTGAATATTAATTATATTAGTTAGAGAAGCTTGACAAACTAATTTTTATCTAAAGTTAGTTTGCATTTGTGATAGTGTAGACGTCGTAGCAGGTTAGTAGTCCTTTCGTAGCAGTTTTTTACGAAGTTATAAGACAAAATGACTTCTGCATTGTTTGCAACATGTTACTTTCTTAAGTCATAACAATTTTATGATCATAGAAAATACATAACCCACATTTCAATATGATCTACTTCTTTGCTACGAAACTACACATGAACCTACAATTGTTACACAATATTTTCTATACCAGGATTATTCAATGGACTGCTACTTCAGACAGTATTGGCGTGACACCCGGCTGTCGTTCCTCGGTCCCATCCGCTCGCTGTCACTTTCTATCAAGATGCTCGAAAGGATTTGGCGGCCAGACACGTATTTCTATAACGGGAAACACTCCTATGTCCACACTATTACTGTCCCAAATAAGTTGCTCAGGATTAGTCAGCATGGGGATATATTGTACTCGATGAGGTAAGCAACCTGTATGTTCCCTACTCACGAAAGCAGTGAAGATGAATTAATTGACGATTAATTTAATCGAATCTATCAGGTTTATGAACTTAGATTGAACAATGGAACAAATACATGCTTGGATTCGTAACCACTTACTGCGGCATGGTTGAGTAAGATTAGTCCTGTTAACTCACAGGCATTTTAGTTTTCCATTTAATTAACTAATATATTAAATTAATTTATTATTAATTTGATTTAGAGAACTACATAGCCATGAGTTCCAGTCAGCCCATGGTACAAAACTTTACGTCCACAAATACGAAAATCCCAATTAACATTTGAGAATAATTAATTTCATACCCTTTACACAACCAAAGCGTCCGACATTTTTAATTGGCAAAGTGAAAAATATTTTCTGATCCGATTACTTACTCAGCGGAGTTTTCATCGAACGTTAAATCCGGTGGGAATTCTTGTTTTTAAAAATAAACGCCATTGAGATATTGTCAGAATTTATCAAGATTCTTTTTCGATGTCTTGTGGTCGTAGTTTCAATTAAGAGAATATCATAGACTTTTCGCAAAGAACGTTTTGTACAGCTTACTCACACGATGACCAATATTCGCTCTTTTTCGATATATGTAGATGAAAGAGGTAGGTTTATTCAGGCCATTGCCTACAAAGAAGATCCTAGACAATGACTTTATTCGAGCGTTATAAATGACCTACATATTTTAAGGAAAACCGTGAATAATCCATATAAAACTGAATGGATAAGTTCGACTAATTTTCGTCGGAGAATATGCAACCGTCCACCCGTTAATCGGTTTAGTTCGGACGAAATTCGGCAGCAGAATTGCTTCGTTGAACGCGACACACAGGCTCTGAGGATCCTTTTAGGTAATCTAATGCCTTAGTTCAGCGTTTGGGACGTTTTCAGCTATTTACCGTTCTACTTTGCAAATATGTGAACTGTTTCAAACTAAAATCTAGACCATTTTTGCATACGTACCCGATTCGGTTACGTAAATCCTTAATTATACGCTGATGAAGCTTTCGTCCAGTTTATGGCCAAAGCTTTTTCGTATTATAGGTAAGGATGAATTGTAAATAAATTTTATGATTGTTTCCAGATTAACCATCAAAGCAAAATGTCCTATGGAACTCCGCAATTTTCCTATGGACCGACAATCGTGTCCCCTTATTCTAGGAAGCTGTAAGTACAACTCTTTCACACTTAAAAAAATATTCTGAATATATGTAAAGCTTATTTAACTTGTAGTTTTTTACTTCTATTTTGATTTGTAACCCTGAACTTGAATATGTTTTCTTGTAGATGCATACTCGAACCAACAACTGGTGTACCAGTGGCAAAACTCTCAAAGCGTCAACTTTGTTCCCGGCATGACCCTCTCACAGTTCGACCTCATCAGTTTCCCTTACAGAAACTTTACGTTCACTAGACGGGAAGGTAAAAAATACTTACCAAACTAGACGTATCTACTTACCCACTTGTAGGTAGGTACAGGATAATGTACGCCTGGTCATGCATCGCATTTATGAAGTTCTTGCTTTGTCTATTACTTGTTCGTGCAAAATAAGAACATTATTTAGTTATTTGCGCGTGGCTGTACGGATTAAGTATCTACAAAGAAGTTCGCTTCGTTTAGGAAGAAAGTTTATCCGACGCAAACATGAGTAACCTCCCTTATTACGCAGCCTATACAAACAGAAACGTATTTGTACACGTGGAACGCCATATTCTCGTTGGATTATATCACCATATTGGAGAAAGTGTATGAAGAGGTTTCTAATTTCGATATTATCTGTTTTTTATTAATTTTTAATAAGAAAACTTGAAATTGTGTTAACGTTATGAATATTGGAGGTATCGAGAGGAAGCTCTCGACCCCGCGTCGCCATAACAGTGCTTTCAGCTCCACTAATCACGCCAGGCGCACCTCTGCACCTCCCACGACCCGGCACTTTATCCGCTTACCGCTTAATGTGATTCCGCGCACATGGGTATGGAAAATACTTCCTAAACTTCAGATATATGTATATTCACGCCAAACTGGTTAATTCATTAAAACTTTTGTTATGCAGCTCTCACAGAATTGCATATTGTATCTTTTATTAATTATTATTTTGTGAATATGTCCGTGAATGCCGCTTTGTAAATAAATTATAATGGGATTGCTCCATCTCTACACTCATGGGGAAACTCACTCAGCCGTAAATGACTTTACCGTCTTTTATTTACCGAAAATTTATATGCTCTGAACACGTCGCGTTTTAGCATTTTTATCTTAAATTGCCTTGCAAAATAGACCTCAAGAGCTTCTTTTATAAATAAATAAGATTTGCTTTCGTCTCGAAGGCAAATACAAAATAATGTCAAACGAATTGTAGCGCGTCGCGCCAATGACACGAATCGGCTTTTACGCGCCGAAAAATTTACATTCGCACAAATGGCTTCAAATATGTAACGATGTAAGCGGTCATTGCTTTTCAGTGTTCAATATATTGCTACTTATCCAACAAGTATGTATTACCGAAATAAACCCTCCAGTACGTATCTGCACTTCCTATAAATTACCTATCTATTTAAAGCCACAAACTATTCCATTCAAGTTTCATCCTTACATTATCTACAATTTCTAAAAATCTTTTCAGGCGAATTCTCAGTGCTTCAGGTATCGTTCAATCTCCAGCGACATACGGGCTATTTCCTCATACAAGTGTATGTGCCGTGCATACTCATCGTGGTCCTTTCCTGGGTGTCATTTTGGATTCATCGCGAGGTAACATGTAAACACGTTACATTTTATTCAGGGGACATACAATGGCAATGGTCGACGTAAACATTCGCTTTGCACTTTGCAGGCCACTTCGGATCGGGTCGGGCTTGGGATAACGACAGTGCTGACTTTGTCCACTATAAGTCTGGATTCACGCACTGATTTGCCCAAAGTGAGATACGCAACTGCTCTCGACTGGTTCCTATTAATGAGTTTCTTCTACTGTATTGCAACACTCTTGGAATTTGCTGGCGTGCATTATTTTACTAAGGTATAAATGGGATTGAAGTTTGTTTGGCAAGCCAGTAACGCCTATCTTTGACGTTGGAATGTGTATGATCCAGGTCGGTTCAGGAGAAATTGTGATTGATGATGCAGAATGGGAGGAGCTGATAGAAGAAGTTGGCGGTGATGCTTTTGCCGCCCGGCAACTAGCGGTGCGCCGGCGCAGCTCAGTTCGATCTGCTACGAACTTTGTAAGTTCCTACCGACCTATGGCCTACTCTAAAAGTATCTGATGAAAAGTGAGATATAAAGTTGAAACCTTCTAAATAAAGATGATGTGTTGTTCCCTTTAGTGAGTGATTGCGTAAAAATTTAACTTGGACAGGGTTTATTTACACTTCCATCAGATATATTTGGAACAGATTATACCTTTTTTTGTTGTTCCTCCTATTCTGCTAATTCATGTTAACTATAGTTATCATCCATTGTAGCACAAGGCCGTATAGTCTACTCGATGAATAACCCAAAAGGAGGTGTAGAGTGTGTGAGCTGGGACCTAAGCGATTTCTTCAGTAAGTTGTTCAGGGTGCTTAGAGAGTAAACATACTTAAAGTCCCCTCGTCTAGGAGGTGAGCTGGAGTGGGGGGGGGGGGCATAAAAGTTCCCACTTTTGAGTTTTTCGCTAATATCTTTAAAACGGTGCGTTGTGTTAGGCAGCGTTTGGAAAACTTCGTCAAAATCTCGTCACCTATCCCGCAATGTTTGAAGACTAAGGTCTCCAACCAGTGCGTCCTACCCGTTATGACATACGGTGCCGAAACGTGGACACTGACCGTTGAGCTGGTCCACAAATTCAAGGTCACTCAGCGCGCTATAGAGCGGGCTATGCTTAGAGTTTCTTTGATGGATAAAATCAAGAATTAAATTATCCGGAAAAGAACCGAAGTAACCGACATAGCCTGGAGAGTAAGCAAACTGAAGTGGCAGTGGGCTGGCCATGTTTGTCGAAGGACCGATGGCCGGTGGAGCAGACGAGTCCTGGAGTGGAGACCACGTATCGGCAAGCGTAGTGTGGGATGCCCCCCAGCTAGACGACCTTAAGAAGGTCGCTGGGACTGGATGCGGTAGGCAGAGGACAGGGTGTTGTGGCGCAGCCTGGGAGAGGCCTATGTCTAGCAGTGGACTGCGATAGGCTGAGTTGATTGATTGATTGGTGCGTCGTAGAGAAAAGTTATCTTCTATGTAATGAACTTATACATTTTTTCGAATTCCTACCCATTTCGAACTACACGTTCCGGAAAAGTGAAAATTTTCGAAAAAACGACTTTATCAAAACACTAGCTGTTGCCTGCAACTTTGTTCGCGTTATTTCGGGGGGGGGGGGGGGGGCTATATGTTAATCCAGGTCCTAATTTATGTACCTACCAAATTTCATCCAACTCTGTTCAGCCGTTGAGTTATCGAAACTTATTTATGTATACTATTTAAGTTTTCATCCGTTTAGGCCGTGAGGGTCCTCAGTGGATGGTTTTTGCTGAAGGGGCTCTGCGTCGTCTTCACCATTGTCTTCGTCAATAGACACGCCGTTGAGGCATTTCCCTAGGCACGCCGCAGAACAGTTCAGCAAGGTAAGAAGATCGATCAAGTGCTGTAAACCATACTTTCTGTGCAAGAACAAGGAGAGGCTGCACAATAGGGGTGATAAGAAACTCTTTGGTCTGACAATCGAAGTAATGGCGTTTCCGAGTGCTGCACATTTTCTCTTCGTTTCGTCTACTCTCTTTGTCTTCGACAATAGAAGGCCTTCGAGAAAAAAGGTCAAGGATTGAGGCAGTGTACCAGGATTCTTCAGAAAGTCATCGCTGGGTGGATATATATCTGTGCATTTTACTCTGGATGTCTTGCCGTATAATTTCCACAGCTTTAGCAACAATCCTCAACCTCTCCTCTTCTTCGTTTTTGGCCCCGTTTTCGTACCATACTAGGTTGATAATTTTATACCCGGTGTCTCTAAAACACACTACGGGTGATTTGAATCTGTTGACCCCTGGAGTGATCAATATTCGATCCCCATATTTGTTTTCCAACTCAGCCTTGATGGTTCAGCACTGAGGTTTGACCCCTGTTACGACACCTAGTACCTCATCTTGGGAGAACTGACAATCGGAGCTTCCCTCCATGTAGTCAAAAATCTCCGCCATAGCTTCAGTGACATGGCTGTTTCTGGGAATCTCAGCTTTCGGACTTGGGAAACTGATAGGCTTCGCAAAAGTATGGTAGCAGTTTTTGAGGTATACTGCCCCCTCAGCAACAAGATCGTTAATGGAGGACAAACGACCAAGAACTGCGTTACCCCAGGAATCCTTCCTCATCGAACATGCCTCCCTGATACGATATTGAACAGGTAGAGTTTCAACTGTTCATTCGTACTATTCTCCTTTTGCTCCAAGGCGTTTTGGTTTCTTCTTTTACATTATGCGCACATAATATACAATTAGTCTTAAAGTCGAATTGGGAGTCGAACAGGTTGAAGTTATAAACAACGATAATAACATAAGCCCGAAGGCATGGATGATAATGGGAGTTTTAGCCAGTAAGATCGCGTTTTCTACGACAGTGGGCATCGGAGATCATCATCTTTCTGCCCTTTTCCCATGTTACTTGAGGTTGGCGTAACACGTTTTCTCTTTCCATTTTCCCCTGTCAAAAGTCACGCTATCATTCACTCCCTGTTCTTTCATATCATTCCTCACACAATCCATCCATCTTTTCTTTGGCCGTCCTCAATGAAAAGTGACGACCCGCTTCAGCTCCATTACCCGCTTTTGGTCCAAAACGCGATCTCAAACTGTTACCGCCTTCACCGCTTGGAGGTACTCCCAGCTTATGTTATCAATAAAAAACCTAGTTTATAGTTTAGCTCATTTTCTACATCAGGCCCGTCACGCTGAATAACTTTCATTTTCACTTTTTCGGAACGTGATGCTGAAAAACTGATGAGAATTTGGAAAAATACAAAAGTTGTAGAAAATGTTATTAGCTTTCATTACGTACCTATAAGATATTTTTTCTCTACGACAGGATATTAGTAAAAAACTTAAAAGTGGGAACATTTACCCCCCTCCCCCACTCCGGCTCACCTTCTAGACGCGGGGACTTTTAGTATGTTTACTCCCTAAGCACCCTGAACAACTTTCAGAAGAAATCGCTTAGGTCCCAGCTCACGCACTCTACAACGCCTTTGTTAAGTGGACTAGGCAGGGGGGTGAGTTTGGGAGAGATCGTTGTCACGCGCTTTATTTCTGATGATCACCCACGTCGCTTACCTTTTAATTCAATTTGTATACGAAATTAAATTAGCTAGCGAAACTCCGCAGACGTAATGGGTATCGATATCTAAAAACCAAAAAATACGTCTCGTATACGTCCTCTCTGAAATCAAAAATACTTTATTTCTTCTAAAAAAAGTTAGCAACCCTAACCCCGCTCCCCACCCCAAATGAATTCCTGGCCCTGTCAGCAGCTTTATTAAAATTATCTACCGAACGTTGAAAAATGTCATTCCAGAGCTTCACGTTACCCGCTCAAAGCAACCCCGGGGAGAGCGGGGGCCCCGCCGAGCAGACAGCCGTTCGCCTGACCATGGAACGTACCACCCAGACCGAGAGGCGAGTGCCGCGCTGGCGCCAGCTACTCTATTGTCTCGCCGGAGACGACCGGTACAGGAGGCAGAGGCAGGTTGAAGCCGGCAAGTAAAATTGTATCGTTATATCTAGATGTAACCATTAAGGCGCCACTCCATATCGGCCCACGGCTAAGCTACGCACGTGTACTTAGCTTCGCTTTGTTTAAAAATGTAGACGGATTCATCGACTGCGACCCACGGCCACGCTAGCACGAGTGCGTGTCTGGCAAACTAATTATCCGCGTAGAAACGTGGCAAACCTCTCCTTCCACATCCTACGCCGGCATCAGTCGACTTTACCAGCCCAACAGATAGCAGTCCGCCTGACATGAAACGTTCCACCCAGACCGAGAGGCGAGTGCCGCGCTGGCGCCAGCTACTCTACTGTTTCGCTGGAGACGACGGCAGAGGCAGGTTGAAGCTGGTACAAACAAGGGATTTGATTTATAATTTTGTCGTAAATATTACAAAGATTCACCCCGACTCTTCCCCCCAGATGGAAGTTGCTATTCATCCTGTTAGCACCTTTACAACACCAGCGAGTTGCGAGCTTGCGGTCTAAGTCTATGAATTCTTAAATCGCCGCATAGACTGCCACACAGATTTTAAAAGCAACTTTTTTTTGGAACGAAGTTCTTTAACGCGGCTTGCGTTAGGAGTAAACTGGTAGAAATCATCACTAACGAAAAAGTGCGTTCATAATTTAAAAGCGTTTATACTCACTCCAGTGGAATCTCGATAACATTCATGCGACTTTTTTCTTTCGAATTTGTTCAAAATGTAAATCCAATATGGTAGCTGCGAAAATTTTAAAATTTTTCATCATGGGTATCGTTTTTATGGTTTACGAGGGTACTAAAGCTGATAGTGAAGTCAAAATGTAAATCCAAGATGGCGGCTGCGAAATATTATTTTTGTTTTAAATCACACGTGAGAAGGAACTTCGTTTCTGACGAGGATCCCCCGACAACACATTTTTTTTTCTGTTTTGACTACCGTAAGGTAAAATGTATAGGGATTATTTTATAACTGCCTCGTTGGTCTATTGGTTGCAGCGCTACTGCTGAGGGTGAATGAGGTCCTGGGTTCGATTCCCAGGTCGGGCAGTGTCTACCAGGGTCGCGGGATGTTCGAAAGAGTTACCGTGGTCCCTGGCACAAGCAACTGAAGGAACACTGGTGGGTTGGTTTTAGTCAGTAAAAGTCTGACACGCACAAAAAAAAATAAAAGGTCGGGCAGTTTTAATGAGTTTTTCCATCCGGAATTTCTCAGTAGCAGCCCGGAGTCTGGATTTGTGCCCAATTGATGGCAACAGGCGCGCACCCCTGTTATATGGGACTTAGGGTGGGAATACACATGCCTGTAGCTTGTACGAAACTATGCAAGTAGCTTGCATGCCAATATATCATAAAAGCTTCTGATTGGTGAATGTCACAATGCCATGCAAGCTACTTGCATAGTTCTGTGCAAGCTACATGCATGTGTATTCCCGCCCTTAACTGCTGAAATGTGGGTGTACTATAGGTACACCTCTGCCTAACCCTTCGGGGAACACAGGTGAAGTTATGTTATTATTTTAAAAACGTTCCATCTTATCTGTATACCTACATTGCAAATAAATGATTTCCATTTCTACAGGTATGCGAGGCCACATAAACAGTGTTTCCCACATCGACAGGGCTGCACGCGTCATGTTCCCCGCGTCCTTCGCACTGCTCAACTTGTTCTACTGGATGGTCTACGCGTTCTCCAATGATGACTTCGCATGGAGTGACAACCCAATGAATACGCTGTCTCATTAGAGATTTAAAGGGGGGGAGCATTAAGGTAGCCCACGAAATTCAAATTTTTTTACGTTTTTTCGACCGTAACAATCAATATGTATTTACTGAATTATAATCATTCAAATCATCAATACTATTCTCCAAGTTCAAATTATCGTATTAATTAGAAGTAAAAATTTTGAACCGCGCGAGTCACCGTCCCCGAATCGAAGACGGTGGGGCTTGACAGTTATGGCAACAAGCGGCGCCGATTCGGGGACGGTGGGGCTAATCATGATATTTAAGCCCAATTCTAACTTACGCAGTTGTATTGATGATTCTAATGATTATTATTATTCTATAAATACATATTTTTTACCGTCGCTAATCATATTTTGATCACCATACAACCTAATACTGACCAGCAAATTGCAAAAAACGTAAGAAAATTTTTATTTCGTGGCTACCCTGACGCGTTCGCCTTAAGCCCCATTTTCACGATGCAAGTTTCTTGCCGTTGCATCCAATAAAATTGAGGCAACAAATGACTTGTTTCATCTAAAAACTGTTTAGCAACTCCTATTGTTGCTTCAACTTAGGGTATGTCAAATGCCACAGGGAAGAAAACTGACAAATTAGTTCCGCATAGATGGCGTTAAATGTTTGTTATTTTCATTCAGCTGCCAATGGAGTTCCTTGCTGAAAACATTGCCGCCAATAGTGATAGTGCCAAGTATTTTTTCTTGTCACCGATTGGTCGCTTTGTCTTCAAGATGATTTTGACAAGTGACAAACACACAGCGCTCTCTCTCGTGGCGAAGCTTCCGGTAAACAACCCCATTAAATCGCACCGTGTAAATGTGGTTTTGTAGTGTTTTTAGAAAATAAATAGAATACTTAGGTTGACAGTACCTAGAAAACTAGGGTAGTAGGGTGCCATAATATTTGTAGTTGCATAGATGTCCACATATTTATATAGTATTTCCAAAAAATACTTAAGGTTTGTTGTTAAATGTATCGTAATATTAATGATTTTTAAACTGTCTAGTTATTCAGATTCAAATATATTTATTCAGTAGGTATCCATTGGTACTGGAAATGTGTTTGATGTCTTCTTACGGCCGAACCCAACAACCTACATATTTCAGTAAAAGACAGATTGCTATTGATGGTAGACAGTGTAATTATATCTGTCCTTATGTCAGGACGGTAAGATTCCATAATCACTTATAGATTATTGGGACGTTAAAACCATAGATAGATAGGTTTTTCTATCTCCAGTATGCCAAAACTGGTGATAGATAGGTTACTGGGTTCGGCCGTTACTCAGTATTGAAATGTCAATCAATGGTGCAAATAACGGAAGTGGTGCGGCAGTAAAGTCCAACAAGTTTAAAAAAAAAAACTATAAACTGGGTTTTTCTTTCTTCACAATTTTCTAAGAGATATTTTGTTTTGACCCATATTTTAGTTTGGTTAATAATTTTTATGTCGAAACGACTTTTCTCTAACTCAAAAACATTAAAACAATAATTTATTTGATAACCATAAGTGTGCGAGGTAGAAATAAAAAGATCTGAATGTATTTCACGTGTTTTATTATAGTCAAAAACTAAAGCCATTATTAGGTAGGGATAGTGAATTTTGTTGAAGTCGGATCTTGAACACTTTGATCTTTCTAATAATAAATACAATGCTTTTACATTTTTATTACAAAACATAGAAGTTTACGAAGTATAAAACATTCCTTAGTCTTGCCCGTAGGCCTACTATATTTATTCGGAGGTACACTATGCATTTTCAGTGCTAAAAGAAACTTTCCAGGCCTGACTTAAAACGGTAGGACTATTTTGAGGACATGTCTATCAAACAACCAATAGACAAAGACATGTCTATCAAGCATTTCATTATTTCTTTCCGCGCGACTTTTACGAACTACTCAATTCTCCGCGTTTGCTGGATGAGTAGATAACATCATTGAGTCCTGAAAGTTAACAATAGTCACTAAAAATTCACAATAAATTTTATTTCGCACTGCCTCGTTGACGGTCACAAGTTACAGTTCATTTGTGGCAGTACATAAGTATCACCTACCTACATTTATGTCATAAAATAAATAGCATAGAAACACCGGCTTGGAACATTGAAAACCTGGTGCAACTGTAAATATCAAGTTTGTGCTGAAAACGTCATCTCTTATCTATATAATAATAATCATTTAATTTCAAAAACACGTGTTCATAATACCTTCTCGTGACATAGGTAATCGGTGTTTACTAATAAATAAATATTTGCGCAATATTGTGCTACAATGATGTATCATTGTATGACGATGTTTCTACGCCATTTCGTCTGTCAATTCGCCAACGAGGCACATTACCCTGACCGCATACATCCTGGGTTTCCGCGGCCGCCTGAAACCACAAGCTGGCTAGTCACGCATTGAAAATGTAAACTGGCTTTTCGACCGCCAAATTAGATCCCACAAAAAGTGAGTGTGCAAATATTGGACAAATATTTGAATTTCCAATCAGATGACCGCGAAAATAACTATGTATGCAGAAAGTATTAGATGTCCAGAGATGTTATTATTTATAGTTCTGTCGGCTGCACGGATATATCTGACGTGGTTACAATACATACAATGTTTTCAAAAGACACCTGCACGCGGCAGCAGATTAAAATAAACAATACAACAGATAAATAATATTTGTACGATGTAACCCAACATCTTCAGTAGAGAGAACAATCGATGTTAAATTATGATACAATATCTGTCTAAGTACGTATACATAGTTATATAACACTTCTCTAACAAATATCACAAATACATAAGTTTATCATAATCGTCATATTATTGAAAATGTATTCAAGAAGAGGTAAATTTCGAAGAGAGCTATTTAGGCTAACTAGTATTCCTGTTGGTCCAACATTCTGTAAATATACTAATTCACTTCGTTGCAAAACTGCCAACCTCTAGTACGCCATTTAAAAGTAGAAAATAGACATTTTGAAGGCATATAGTTTAAATACATAGTGGAATGTACAGTTTTTTAAGGCTTTCATCATAAGTATGAGAATTACCCACTACGTCAACATTACATGGCAAATATTGAATTGTATAAAGTCGTTAATACATACTTTAGAATATTTCGCGTGGACATTACCAAGTTATTAGGAAAATAGTTCACTAATAATGCTAGATGCACCGCAAATATTACCAATAAATATTTATAGCGAAAGTTACATGAAATTAATTCATCAACTATGGATTCGCGCTTAAAGTACTTCACGTAATGAGCAAACAGTATGTAGGTCCCGTAAGTACTTACATATTTATTTATTATACAGGATTTAAAAGGATGGTGCGTAAGTAGTATTTAGATAAGTTAATACATTATCAGCGGAGCGACGCCTATTCTAATTTTAAACCTACCTTATTGTCGCTCCGACATTCGAGCTGCATTTTTCCTTGTGAGCATACTGGGAACATTGCGTATCGGCGACTTTCGTCCGTCTACCATTATAAAATAATCTGGTAAATTGATTTCTGCTTATAATGACCTCGAGAATCATACAATGATTACATATAATCTGACTATCTGCGGTTGATTATCTGAATCCATACAATGGAACGCACTGAGTGCTCAGCTTAACAACTTTCTTACCACAAAAGTGTTATCTTATAAACAATTTGGAAAGATAGTCTTGTTCAATAATATAATATTAATATTGAATATGTATTGCAACGGACCCTAACTCCTACGGAACCCGATCTATAAAATTGACAAAAGTGTTGTATAACGGTAAGCAATGCGCTACTACATACACAATATAAACATACCTACTCGCTACAAAGTATTAGTACCATTTACTTAACTCTAAACACATCGATTCAATTACAGTTATATAAATATAAAACTTTATTTACTAGCCCAAGTGGGTTAATATTCACTTTTATATACAAATATAAATTTATTCTCCGTAATATAAAGAAGGTAAATTTGAATATACAAGTCATATAAATGGCGATGATCCAATTTTTAAAAATAAAAACACAGCTGCCGTCAATCAAAATAAACGCTCTCTTTCCAATCAAGCACGGCTTACGTCAGCGTCATACAAATTTATAAACTAATTTAAAAAATACATCATAAAAACTGGACCATTCCCATCGAATTTTGAAGACTAGAACACTGGTCACAGATATTTCGGTATAGGCAAGGAGATTTTAATAGATTTCGATCACTCATCCAAATTAAATATCCACACTCACACTTTCTCACATCACATAAGGTAAAATAACAATAAATTAATAGCCTGTGCAACCCCGAGTATTATCTCAAGCGCTTACATCTCACTTACAATGGACTGCACACAATAAATAATAATTTCATATATTCACATCTCCAATATAAATAATTAAATCACAGATTCTATATTTCATTATGAATATTTTTTATCTACGTATCTTTTCTATCTATGACGAGATAAACATTCATGTTATCTTTGCCTTTTACGTACACGCTGCCTCGCGGCTCGAACTCGTAGCGAGCCGACAGCGCCGGTATGCAGGCCTCGCCCACTTGGATCCTCTTTGGCACGCCCGTCGAGTCCATCCGAGACGCTATGTTCACAGCGTCTCCCCAGATGTCGTAGAACAGCTTGGTGGTTCCGATGACACCCGCCGTAACATCGCCGAAGTTATACCCGATTCGAAGGATAAAGTCGAATTCGAGCAAGTCTTCGTTGAAATTATCGACAACTTTTTGCATCTCTAACGCGAACTCCATCAGCTGGTAGAGGTGGTCGTGTGTGGCGCGCGACGAGTGGCGCAGGTCAGGGTTCAGTCCGCTTGCCGCCATGAAGGTGCTGCCGATAGTCTTAATCTTCTCCACGTGCTGAAACTCTGGCCTCTCTAGCAGCTCATCGAAGTCTGCTATCAGCTCGTTAAGTACCCGCAGGTATTCCTTCCCTTTCAAATACGACTCGTCGTACATTTCATTAAAATTTACTATACTGGCAAATATAACCGCGACATCTTTGTGATTTTCCGAATATTTTGCCGTATTTTTGAGCTGGTCGGCGACGTGTCGTGGTATTATATTGTGTAGCAGCCAATCGGCCTGATTCCTCATGTTCTGCACTCTCTGTTTGTCGCGGTTGGCCACCACATTACTATAGAAACTCAATCGGTAACTTATTTCAAACTCTCTGTTCAAGAACCACACTAGTATCAATAACAACGCAACATCCAAGTAAAGCTCTGTCAAATGTAACTTGTGTTGGTGACTATCAAAGCCTATGGTACCGTTGTTGAGGTCCTCCCAGTCGATCATCGAACTATTTGCGAGGCTATAGTCGGATATATTCTGAGCAAACATTTGAGGGCTTAGCCTTAAATTAATATCAGCATCTAACAGCAATTGAGTATTAGCTTCGTGACAACCTAACACGGCAAAAAATAGGAACAAACCAGCATAAAGCGTTACTAGAGTATTTTTCACAAGCCAGTTCATCTGAGTGAAGTTACAGAAGTGCACAACACTTATACACAGAAGGTACACGTAAAACGACTGTTCACCTCTCAGGATCGTCATTGTGGTATTTTGACAGGAAAAGTTGAGGAGCACGGCGAATATCGGCAAACTGATGAGCAGCCCACCTGACAGGTGCCACGGAAACCAGTTCGACAGTTTCCTGAATATTCTTACCGACCTAGAGATGGACTCCGTGAGTGCCTCGTGATTCGTCTTCCACTTTAGATAATGTCTATAGGAACAGAGCGCCATTGCTACGATTTCTATGAACATGAAAAATATGAACCACCCTATGGAAGATCTCCAGTCACTGTATAAGGTGAATATCGAAGTTGTGACCGCTAAGAATATGATCGCGGAGACTAGAATGTCTAACGCGGTGTTGAATCTTGAAGTAGTAAGCGTGGGCGGAAAATCTTCACAGTCGTCACTTCTATGGGCTTTGTCTCTGTAGTGTCTTTCAATTTCGGAGGATTTGAAGAATAATGTGAATCTGTTGAGAGGTGGTTGAACGAAGTAGTTGATGCCGGAGCGCGCGTTGTCTTGTACGCAGCGGATGAGTTGGAGGTCGGATTGTTTGCGCAGTTTCTGTAGGGACTGGACTTGTTCGTCGTTGAGCGGGGGCGGCAGGCGGCTGCGCGAGTGCTCGTTGAGGGACGATTGGCTGGACGTGTAGTATCCCGACACGCGGTGTTGCATCATATCGGGGTGTGACGTCGCGATGTGGTTCAGGGCGTAGATCTGTAAATATAAACCAAAGATTTTAAAACGGTGGATGAACCGCTGAATTATTATTATTTGGTAATTAGCTGATGCGTTATTTCAAATAGCCTGGAGATATTTAATCAGTTGATGATATGTTGAGGTAATGTCCCAATTCGGGCGAAGTCATACCTAATGCGCGTTGGACGCATACGTCACTGATAGCACATATTTGCTTCTTACTTGCATTTGAGGTTTGCGTCACTGCGTGCTATCAGTAACGTATGCGTCCAGCGCGCATTGACGCAAACCTCAAACGCAAGTACGCCGATGTGATTAAGGCTATGACATTGACGCATTGATGCATGCCGCAAAGGAAAACTAAAAGCGCAAGTTGAATCACCTTGTTGTAATAACAGCAATTTTATGAAGGTAGGTATTATAAAAATGGAAGTTGCACATCGTACGGTTTGTGATTACTGGATTCTCCTATTATTGTCGGGTCATGTCACCAGAAATAAGTCAGTAGCGAATGACAATTCATTCGCTAATGTTTTATCCCATCTATCCAAATACAAATAATTAATTAAATTGAAGTGTCTCTTTGTAATGTCAAAATAACAGCTTTTTACTAAATATAACAAAAACCCATTTTTTTTTAATTTATCTGTTTGTCTGTTTGTTCCGGCTAATCTTCGAAACGGCTGGACTGATTTTGACGGGACTTTCACTGCCAGATAGCTGATGTTATAAAGAGTAACTTGGGCTACTTTTATTTTGCAAAAATAATTAGGGATCCGCACAAAACAAAATTAAAACCCATGCAAAAATATTAACCCTGGAACTACCATTCGGATTTGAAAAATTCTTTATGCATTTGGTAGCCCAATTCTCGAGGATGGTTATAGGCTATTGAATATCACGCTACGACCTTTAGGAGACGAGCAAAAAGAAAAAAGTCAGAAAGAACGCTAAGCGAAACCGAAGTAATAGCGCGGGCGGGCGATGCAACGCGGGGGTCGGGGTGATGAGGGAGTTTTATTAAAATGTGGCTGTTATTTTAGTATATTGTGTATCTTACGACTTCCACGCGAACGAAGTCGCGGGAGTCAGCTAGTTGGCGATATAAACTAAAGACAGCTCTTGACTATAAAAAAAACTCGTTAATTATAATTAACAAGTTTTCTTCAAGATTTTGATTGATTCTAAACTTCTAAAGTTGTATTAACTTTATTTTCGTCACTCTCTTAACACTACAAAATCCCCTGACACATAGAAATGTGACATTTGCGGTGTTAATACGTTGATGACGTCAGCGGCACCCACTGGGCAACGTAAGTGATTTGTAACCTGACTCCTGGCGAATGGAAATGTGGGTGTAGTAGCTAACTATTCAACCATATTTCATGTTTCTAACGAAATAAGAACAAAGAATGTCAGACACTTTATAATAAAGAAAAAATGAACGCAACATTACTAAGTTTTCATACCAACAGAACATAAACAAAATGGTCACGCAGTTTTAAACCCTAATCACTGTACATAAAGCTAAAGCTGGTACAAATTACGATGCAATGGTAAGACATGCTTTATGACTGCAGCACACAGCTCTAGGGGCATATGTTTATAATTTATTAAAAACGTGTTTACGATGCGTTACCATTTCGTGAAAAATCTCCGCGCTTTAACTCAAATCTGCGTCAAATTTATTTATGTGTAAGAAAAATAAGTCGATGTACCTACATGCATCATACTTACATGCGGGATTAATTTAGCATGTTTTACTTACGTTATAAGTAATAATAGGAACATCAAAGTTGACCTGTTGCTGTATGCTGGAGCGTCGGCTTGTGCTTCTGATGCCGGAGTCTTTGCGGCTGTTGACTGAGGGACAGAGGCTGATGACGTCATCAGGAGGTCGGGGCGCGGAGGTCTGCGGCGAGGGAAGGGGCAAGTTCAGTCTCCGTTCCTTCGGACGAATCAACTCGTCCTGCGTCGTGATGGTTGAACTGCGAGCGCGACTCACCGGCACCTACAATGTATTTAGAACATTACATTTTAACCATACATACATACATAAAATAAAATAAGTTTATTGACACAAAATAGGTACCTTTGTATACAATACCAATACATTTCACATAGGTACCATCGCGGACATTTGCGGTGCGGGTTCACCGCAAATGCGCGCGCACATCGCGGACCACCTTACGAATTACACTACAAGGTAAGGTCGAAAAGTGGTATACCGCAAATGTCCGCGATGGTACATTGGATTTTGGGAAAAGGCTGCACAAATAGTGAAAAACCCTGCCTCCTAAACTAGGGGAACCTTGTGACCTAGGAGTCATAAACTCACGCCTTCTTCTCATGGGGGTTGGCAGAAACAACAGAACGCCACCTGCTACGATCCTTACATACTCATTTTGCCTCGTTCACTTTCATACATCTGGTCACACACGCACTCCAGTCGCTAGTACTACGCACCTGACCGTTCTGAAGAACATCACCAATAAGGTCACTATAATATGTCTTAATAGGGCGTCCCCTCCCGGCGTTTCCAATCACAATGTTTATCAGAAAATAGGTTGATATTTGTTAAGTCCTCGTTACACACTAAAACGTGTTAATTGTATGCGTACACAAGTTTTCTCGCTTATGTTGTGTCTGGGTAATAATTCGCACACGGTACGAAATACGCGATCATACTATCCAAATAACGCAAATAAAAAGTTCATGAACTGATTTACAGCAGTTTCTTGGGAGTTCGAAACTGTTTGTATAAACGGTCTATAACTCGTAAAATCTGCTGGGTAGGTACCTATAGTTAATAAAGTTCCTGGCAAACATAAACAAAGTAAGAAACTTGATGCCGGTATAATTGTGTAATCATAAGAAAATAATCGCTTTAATGCGGGGTTTAGTCGGAGTTTTCCGCGACCCTCGGTCACGACAAAACTAATTCAAATGATAAACATATAAATACTGAAAGTTACATGTGCGTACCTACCTACGTGTGGCAGTCGGCAGTTAGTACTTGTAAGTATCGACTGGTCAACACATTATTATTATTATATGGAAATAAATGATTGTGTATCCCTCCAAAATGGTTGAGCTAAATGGTGCTGATCGTGAACGGGCGCCGTCAATAGGGACTGGTCATCTCTTAGCTGCCACGGCTTATTTTAATTATTTTATTTTTGATTTTTTTGTTTTTGTTTTTGTTTGCTACTCTGGACACTTTTAATGTACTTATACATTATTTACATCGTTCTCACATTTAATTAAAAATTCAACATATTTATTTATTTATTTGCTTAATGTAGGTACACTTAGTTACAAGCTAGGCTTAAACTTAAGAGCGCATGACCCTGTTAGGACGCAGCAACATTGGACTTATAGCTAGGTTAATAATCATACGAGTACTTACAATTAACATTATATTGCATACATACCTATTCCTTTCTAACGTAAATATAACTTATATTAATTAGTCATAGTAACATAGATATTAAAACTTAAATTATTTTATACATAAACAGTAGATTCATAACATTTGTGCTTTATTTTAGCTTCTTATCTTCCACAAACTCTTTAATACTATAATATCTTTTTTCTTAAAGTAATTACTTGAGTCTAAATTTAAATATGCATAGTGTTTTTGTGGATCTTATATGTTCAGGTAACTTATTGTTTATTTGGATGCTTCGTTATTCTTGGCTATTTCTACACGTCTCTGTCTGGGTACTGGTAGAATTAATTTAGTTTTGCGGCGCTAATTCTTATTAAAATTAAGGAGTTACATATTATTTTTAACAAATACTGCTATTTCTAGAATATGAATTGAGGGTAACGTTAGGATATTTTCCTTGATGAAGTGTGGTTTGCAGCTAATTCTGGGTTTTATGTGATATATTATTCGTAGGCATTTCTTTTGGGCAATAAATAATTCTTTAGCATCTACACTGAGTCCCCACGGGATGATTCCGTAGCGTAGCCATGCGTAAGTATACGCATGGTATGCAGTAAGAGCACAGTCTATTTTTGCGTTTGATTTGAGCACACTAAGACCATATGAAAATTGTGAGAGTTTTGTTTTAATTTGTCTACGTGTTTATTCCAATTTAAATGAGTGTCCAGTGTCCTAATAGATTAAATTCTTCGACTTCTTCAATTTTAATATTATTGATTATGGTTTTTAAGTTCATTTTTTGCTTTTGGTAGGGTTTGAATTGTATTATTTTAGTTTTCTTAATGATGGTGTAACTAGGTAATATTTTTGTAACAATATAATTTAAAAGAGTGTCCATAGAGTTTCTTGCCCATTCTTCTTCTCCATAGGTACCTACTACGCTTTGGAATGGGCAACCAGCTTCATTTTTCTGACTGACCGACTCCTTGACAATTCAAAAGTGCCTGTAAATGGTTTAACCTATTGACCGCCCCAGTCGGATTAATACGACAAATGTTTTCGTGCCCGTGCCGCCGCGCCGCCGCCGCCGTCTTATTTATACGACTGAGCACCTATGTTCGTTTTTTGTTTTTTATTTAATTGCACGACCCGATATTACCATAAATCGACAAATCGACGATTCATCGATTTTTAAGCTGGGCGCTGGGGGCAGGCAATTGATATAAAACCAAGCGGTCAATAGTTTAATTGAAATAAATCCTTTGAGTTTCGAGTTTGTGCACTATGCAATATGTGCACTCCCACATCAACTACAAATTATTATATTTGACGACCAACGCATAAGATAATAATTATTACAATGAGTTGCGCAAACGCCAGTATCTCTTACGAGTAACGAGTCACATTGCTCCAGAGTCAAGGGCGAGGTTATAAAGTTTATATTTTGTAACCAAAACTTTTGATAATCTCGCAAAGATATAAAACCCGAGAGATAAGATGCTATAAAAACAAACATCATGATAGTTCAAATATAATTCTATTAATATTTTCTATGTAGCGGAGCGGAGCGCAGTTTAATACTCGGTCTTGGTATGCAGATCTTCTTAAGGCTAAGTTCGCATGACCGCGCGGCACCGCGTGTCGCCACGCGGTGGGAGCGTTCACATGACAGCATTGTACGCGAGCCAGTCTGGCATCAACATTGATTGAAAATGGACGTGGAGGAGGCAATTTGCTTATGGATTTTATACCGAAAACTGAGACGTCGCAGAAGACGCGGGCTTGCGGACGGCGAGCAATGGGTAGCTCGCCGTCCGGTAAGGACCAGGGCCCGGGTCGACGGCGCATTGTGTTCCACGCGCGCCTCAAAGAGATGTATCACCAATTGACGAGGTCCGCTAGGGCCGAGCGGGAGAAGTAATTTGATGATATCCCGCCCAAAAAAAAAAAAATACGTCGCAGAAGGCAAAGACGATACTGGGTGCATCCTATTTTAAGTAAAATACTTTCTTTAAGCCTTTTTGTCACTTTATATCCCGACCTGATACTACACGAAGAAATTTTTTTTTACTATTTCAGGATGTCGGTTACATCCTCTGATTTTTTATATGATTGCGTTGAAAACCCATTGATGATGCTATTAGATATTGTATATCACCAATTCCTCCCAAGACCTTCTTTTTATTATTTATATTATTATTTGAATAGTCCTTAGAGTTATGATTCCAAATGGCATCTCTTTTTTCAATTTCATCGATAAGCAAATCAATAGATACATCGTCTTCGCTACTCATTTTTCTTCGATCTGTGCGTACTGCGTCTGTCCGTCTCAAACCACGCGGATTAACTGAACGAGTCGATGCAGGTTACAGGTTTGTAAAACTTGCACCGCGCGATAACACGCGGTGCAAGATCTTGCGCACGGGACGGAGCGCACCGCGCTGTGCCACGTGGTAGCGCGCGTTAATTTAGACGATAAACTCTATTTAGTTTGATCTTGTACCGCGCAGAACTACTAATTCCGCGCGGTCATATGAACTTAGCCTGAAACGTTTCTTATCAGAATCTGTATTATCCAAAGTGTAGCGACTTAATTTGGACGTGTCCCAACGGCCAGTGTCGCTACAGTCGTTAGCAATTTTAACCAAGATCCGTGACTTAAAACAAAGCATTCAAGTGTGACACATAAACACCTTTTACGTGTTAGTCTCGGTGAATATTTGTGTCCATTTCTAACAATGTTAAGGCATACGGTTTCCTGCTAGATGACAATTAATTGTTTACAAATAAAGTATATTTACCTCAATATTGTTCGATCTTCCATATTGAGAACGGTAGCTGCTACTTCTGGCGAAAGGCGACATGTTACTTCTTGACTGACTCAAGTAGGATCGTATGTCGATGATCTCCCTCTCAAAGGACGCCATGTCATGGCTCAGTGGTGGGATGTTCAGCTTAATGGTACTCTGCGCCGGCCTACTTTTATTGTCTTGAGATTCTATCACAATAGGCACTTGCTGGTAACCGTTGCTGGACTGCACACCAGACCCCGCGTCTCCCCTCTCCAAAAAATGTATAGACTTGTCAGTCAACTCCTGCTTTTTCATCTCATGAAGCGGCGTATCCGAATGCTTCCGTAAAAATCTAGGCACTTTCCAATTTTTCAACTTCGTAGTGTATTTGCCGTAGCTCCCTAAAATAGGTAATATTATTTGTTATTTATTAGAATACTAGAAACATCTATAAACTGAACTATACGTTTCGTAGTATACCTACTATGCCTTACATTGTATGAGTGTAACGTTCTTTATCTCTAAGCACATTGTTTCTGAGTGTGACGCAAAATGTTTTTTTTTGTCTAGAAAAATATCTACTTCAAAATTTTACTGTTTAGTTAGGTACCTACTGAAAAATCGATGTCTCGCAAAGTATTAGAAACCTATATAAATAAGAAACGGAAATACCAAGAGATTCAACAAAAGATAATCGCAATGCTGAAATCTATTGAGGTTTCAGATATATCATTTGTTATTTCTAGCAATTTATGTTACAATCGCTCAGCAACATTAACATCGTTCTCGTTAAATCGCTACTATTTCTGTTTGCAATGAAAGCAGGAGAAATCTACAGTGACTTTAATTGCTCGACTATAAAATCGAATTTTGCTACATGTTTACAGTTCATTTGCTCGATATTACTGCCAATGCTGTACGAAAGGCGTATTGTCGATTAATTCAGAGCGTGCGAACGAAGTAGGTATTAGAGAAATGGGATTTCTGACTAGAAAGATTTTGTTTTGTAGACGAATTTAGGAAGATATCGAACAGAACGACTAACGCAAATCATCCCACTCATGTCGTGATCTGTGTGACAAAGAGCATCACCTTCGCGTAATGAAGTCACTCTATATCTTATCAGCTTGTGCCTTATTCTTGAGATAAATAACACTTTTCTTCGGTTCAATTCATAATATTATACTGGATCCAAGTAAAAAAAAAAATACGAAAAGGTATAAAATTCATTAAAAATCATTATGAGCACTAAAGGTAATTTTAGATGGTTGTGTTACAATGTAGATATAATCACAAGCCAAAATTCGCAATGTACAGACACATCGAGCCACTACAATCTGTCAAATTTCTTTAACAGATTTTCGACTTTATTGCTGAAGCATTAAGTTCAAGGTTGACTGGGAAAATTTGACAGTTTCGCGTAGCTTGATGTGCTGGAGTGCATACGTAACAGCAATTTTATAGAGCCAAGATGTTTCTAATTAGCGGCATAACTCTCTATAACCTTTAAATCCGCCAAATTCGTTGACATTCCAACCTATAATATAGCTTAACTGGAACTATTACTGGAAACAAAAAAACTCACCTACGGAAGTGGGACTCTTCGACGAGCTGTCATTAGTGTCAGGGAATCCCTTGGTCTTTTCGTCCAGCTCAGTGTCCGAATCCAATATACTGGGCAATGAACTGGCTTTTGTTCGGAAATGAAATGCACTTGGAGAGAGGAAGTTTTTAGAATCTTTTCTGGATCTTAGTCTGTCGTCGCCTCTAGGTGACAACGGGAGAGGGGAGTGATTGCAGGAGAGGACGGACTGAGGGGATGCCGCGGGGGATATAATCAGGCGTAAGTTGATAGGATTGGAAGGAGTCAGACAGTTGTCATGGTTATAAGGGGAGTACAGCTGACGGCCTTCGATAAAATAGGTTTTATGACCTAAACAAACAGAATTGGTTTTAGAATGTGTCCACAATACAAATGATCGTGCAATCGTAAATCTATTTATAATTCACTCACCAAAGACGTCATCGCCTTCTTCTAAGATATAGGAACCTCCAAGAAATTTTGCAGTCTCTTCTGATATGTGGACGCGACCTGGCTTCCCAGTGGATTCCATTTTGTTGGCGAAGCTGACGTCATTACTCCAGACGTCGAATTTAAACCGGCGCGTGCCCACAATACCGCACAGTACGGTGCCGGTGTGAACCCCTACTCTCATATTTATTCCTTCGCCGCGCACTCTATCGAATTCTTTTATAGCGTCTATCATTCCTGAAACATGTATTATGAATTAGTGCTGGCATGGTATTCGTACACCGCGGAAGCGAAATTTATTGAAGCTGAATTTATACACGGATCACGTTGTGATCTTAGATTTCTGTCCAGTGCACGATCCGTCTTAGCTTTGTCTGCCCATAAAGTTACCAGCCTTAACAAAAGATCTGTCCCCCTCTTAAAATGCGTAAATAAGGCTCTATTGAATCACTACACACAGGGGAACTATTATACTAGTTTTATCCATCTGATCTACTTGATAGTGGCTTGATATTATATTCTGTTTAGAATTGCACTTACCCAGTCCCATTTCTACACAACATGTAGCATGATCTGGCCTGGGCTCAGGGCAGCCAGATACACAATAATAACAATCACCCAATGTAGAAATTTTCTCACATCCATGATTTTGGCATAACTCATCAAACTTCTCAAATAGGTCATTTAATATATTAACTAATTCTTCAGCACCCTTGTTACTTGACATCTTGGTAAAGCCAACGATATCAGCAAACAGTATACTGACATTGTCCATTGAGCTCATGTTGAAAGGCCTGAACAACGACTTGATGTCTGACGCGCCGGGGTTTGAGTGTCTCGGTTTGAGCGGATTGTGCGGCTTTAAACTAGCTTCTGTGTCAAGTACTTGCTCCTCCAACAACCAGCTCGCCACTTTGGGCGGCATCACAGAATGAATCATCTTTTCTTTTAGCTGCTTCTCCATTTCCAGCTGCTTTCTCACTAACAGGCTCTGCCCTACTTTCATAAACGTACCGCGCATTCTCACAAAGGTCATTAGGTATATATGTACACCAATTATGTGAACACAAAGCTGCAATAAAATTCTTACAAACATTCCAGGGCATTGCCATTCTTGCTCTGACAAATGTAACACAATATTCAGTACTTCAAACACTATTGAATACAAAATTCCAATGATAACACAGGCATACAGTGGCAATGGTGTTAGTGTGTATATAATCAGCAATATTTCAATGCACATGGTGAAGTGTCCCGACTGGCTGATGTCGGCGGCCTGAGATAATGCTGTGTCTAATCGTGTGGTGAGTGTCACCAGTGACAGGCTGAGTGTACACAGAGCGAGTGCCATGACCAGGGAGAGTTTGAAAGTATACACTTTATATATATTTGTAAACGTTACAAATAGCATAACTGATGTTATCAATAGGACTCCAGCAAATATAGAACACAAAAATGGCCATTTTACAGTTATGCCATTCAAACCAAGGGCCACAAAGTAGACAAACCATGATATAGAAAATATCAAAATGTATAAAAGTGCAAATCTGAAAGAAGAAAAAATAAAAAACATCAAATATGTTTAGTTAATGATAAAATTGTGACATCAAGCAATTTATCAGTTTACTGACACTCATGCATGAATGTTACACACTTAAGTAGGTTAATTCTTTGAGAACACTTACCTAAATCTTAGTCTTATTTGTCTAAAGGAACTACTTCTGTATTGGCCTTCAAGAATCTCTGAATCAAATCGAGGGTTCCACCAGGTTCCAGTTGCAGCCCTCTCGAAGGCGATGGGTATGGTGAGTCCACAGCAGTTTGTGGTGGGGTTGTTGCGTGCCAGGTAAGCTTGCACATGAGGAGCCAATCTGATCTGAGCGTCTTCCCCCTCGGAGCAGTCTGCATCATGTTTGCTATCAAACTGTTGCGAGCCATCACTGCAGCTGACACACCCACTTGGAGCATTCATTTTTTAATTAAATATTTCATGTTATCCATTGTCAAATCACAGCAATAACAGCTCTGGCCATATTTGAATCTGTTCAGGAAAACCAGATACTGTAACCTTATTTTTGTAGTCTTACCAAGAAGTATTGTATTATTACCCAGTAACTGGGTTGTGGAGATCAGATAGGCAGTCACTCCATGTAAAATATTGGTATTCAGCTGCATCTGATTAGACTGGAAGCCGAAACTAACACCGTTGGGACAAGGCTAGGCAGATGATGATTCATATAATTCATTATTCTATTTCAAAACTTATTTTCGTATTTATTACTGTGAATTTGTTTATATTCATATTTAATCTGATAACAAGATAAAATTTTAAAGAAAATTGTACCCTGTCTTTGATCAAATAAGTAAACAAAATGAATCAGCTGTTCACTATAAGCCAACATTTAAAAATAGAAATATAAAGATTTCTTTAAAATGTATTAATTTATTTAAACAACATGAAAACAATTATACAGAGTAATTATTACAGGAATCATAAATTTACAGCAATTTATGGATAAACTAACAACAATTTGTGAAAAAGGTATGATAGGCAACTTCTTATTTTATGGTATTTATTTAATTAATTAGTACTAAGATATATGACTGATATACTGAGCTACTAAAATCTAGATAACAAACATTAGTGTTAGACTAGACCCAAGTGGATTAAGTTGTAAGTACAAAGGTAGTATTGTAAGACAGAATCAATTGAATACCAGTATTCACAGAAACAGCTAGTGAGCTTACTGCTACTTATTTTTAAAGCATCATCCCTAAAAATGTTATCATGTGTCTGATGACCAAATAATTAATATTTAAATGACATAGATACATACATAAATATTTTATTGATACTAGTAACAACAAATTAACATTCAAGAAAAACTAAAGATGTATTTATAAAATTGATTTATTCTCACATAACACAGAGGACATGCCAGTATTTAGAGGATGTAGTTATTATTTTAATAGAAATGCATTTTCATCAGAACATACATTTCAGTGATCTCAAGTGAAGACTTGAATTAAAATAGGGACACCAAGTTATAGAAATGTAACCCTTAGAGGTACTTCATTCACTCAGATAGGTGGGACTCCCCTCTGTTGCGCCACTGGGTGAGGATCCATACCAATTGATATTGATATTTTATTCTATTATCTCCTCCTTATTAGTAACACTAGTCATTAAGTTATTTTGTTGCTACTAACACTATGGACTTACGTCTGAAATAAAGAATTTGAATTTGAATTTGAATTAGCGCCATTCGCTTTTTATTACAGATCAATAATTATGTTTTTAATATTCCTATAAAATTTTCGCAGAAATTATACAATATTTTTAGTTAAAATAAGTTTTTTTTTACTTACCAAATCATTCTCACTTGAAACTCTTGACGTTTATTGATCAAGGTTAGTACAGATCAATTTTATGTAAATAATTATCACCGATTTTTAATTATCACGCTCCCTTTTCTTTCATGAAAAAACTAGTTTATCATTTTATCGCAGGAACCAAGATGAAGAGTAAAAAATCACAAAAAAAACACACAATCCACACAAACCTAGAGATGTTCGCATCGCATGACATGAAATGTCCAAAATGTAGAACTCAGCTGCAGTAAATCGATGACAGATTTCCATGTATTTAGTTGTTCTCTTAGTCGATCTTTGTAGCGCAAAATTTCTTCTCGATTACAATGACATATGACTGATTTTTCGTTTTACTGTGGCAGAATCTATCTATTTATACAAATAAATAAAATTGAAGTGTCGGTTTGTAATGTCAAAATAACAATTTTTTACTAAATGCAATGGGTCAGTGGATACGAAACGGGGCACTATGAAAAAAGACTTGGAAAATTTTCACCATAGCATTTTCAAGGTCAATGACAGATGTCTCGAAATAAGGCGTGGTCGACGGGCTTCACGGGCTCCTATTTCTGGGTGGTTTAAAAAGAAAATAACCACGAAGGGGATGGCGGGGTCTTACAGACCCTACCATCCTCTTCTAACCTAACCTGTCCGAGTCGGGGTGCCCGAAGTCCCGAGCTCGCTTCGCTCGGGACTTCTTATCCTAAGTTTTCATTGCCTTTTACTAAGTCGGATCCCTTCGACATCGGTTCTACGACAAACGGTTAGTCGGAGACAAAAAACACCATGACACTTTTAGCCTTATACAGGGTGTTTGGTAGAACGTTGAACATACGAAAATGGTGGTTAGTTGGGGTCATCTGCTACCCACTTGGCCCAAATTATTTGACCTTGGCCCCACCGTTTTTTTGTTTTACTTTTTCTTAATTTTACAGAAAATTACCAGTTTTTTAACTTTAAATTCGAATATCTTTACTTGCGATGGGTAAAACAGGCAGGATGTTGTTTTGTATTAATGTCTAATAATAGCAGACTCTCATAAAATTATTGTTTGGTACAGATGTTAGTAGGAAAAAAAGTTTAGAGTCTTTAAAGGTGCAAAAAGATGTAAAAAAATACTTAGAGCATAACTTTGACTTGCATTAAAAAAAAAACTAAAAGCGATCGAGAACTTAGGATTACATCAAAATATCTCTGCTGTATGAGCTTTCTAACGGTATGTAATTTACATTTACTAATACAAAAATTCAGGACTTATTTGACAATTTTATCAAGTAGGAGGTTTTTGACGAAACAGAAAATTAAAATGTTTTGCGAAATTTAAAACTGTAAAGTTGTCAAAAAATGTAGCAATCAATTTATATGAGGGGATTACTTAAATTACCCATTCAAAGGGCCTTTTTCTGTTACCTAAATGTCAGTGGGTAATAAAACAATTAAATTACATTTAAATGAATTTATTCAATTAAGTAATTGCTCAAATTGACGCCCTCCATTTTCAATGCATTTTATTTCAACGGTTGTCGTCCGCAGCAGCATCTCTCCCCTCATCACTTGGAAGGCAGCATTAATTCTGTTGATTAATTCTTCACGCGTTTCTACTTCCGTGAAGTAGACAAGTTCTTTGGCTCTTCCCCACACGTAAAAGTCGAGCGGAGTGAGGTCGGGTGATCGCGGAGGCCATGGGATTGGTCCGCCTCTGCCAATCCACGAATTGGGGAAACAATTGTTTAGTAGCTCGCGTACGCTCAGACTCCAGTGAGCTGGGCAGCCATCATGCTGGAACACGATAGGCCTGTCTTCATCAAATGCTTCTTGTAGCAATGGTGGTAGATCGTTGATTAAAAACTCTAAATAATTGCTCCCATTAATATGTTCGGGCAAAAAATGGGGCCCTATGAGCCTGTTTCCAATCACTCCGGCCCAGACATTGACTGAAAATCTTCTTTGGAACCCTCTTCGTCTCTTCGTATGGGGGTTTTGATCTTTAGGGGCCCAATGATGCAAATTATGCAAGTTGGTAATCCTTTCTTTATCGAACTTAGATTCGTCCGTCCACAGTATGCTCCGCAAAAAGTTGACATCTTCTACATCAGTATGCAATTAGTGTTGGCGCGTCCATACGCTAACAACATGTCAGCGTATTCTTCACTGGTAAAGGTAGCCATTTTTCACCAAGAAAAACGTAATAGCGCACAGGAACAAGAAACTTAACAGTACAGTAACAAGAAACTTAACAGACAGATAACACAACAAGTAATTAACAAAACGACTCGGAACGAAAACAGAAGTGACGGGCACAAACGATCGCAGAGGCAGTTAAGTCTCGACTGATTCAAATTATTCAAAATCATCGTTTTGGCCTCTTCAGCGGGCCCCGTCGGGAGCGAAAGAGAAAAAAACATGCCTTATGACTGCGCACGAGTGGGAAAAAATGTTTACCTGCTTAGTGCTCCCGACCCCAGTAACAAAATGTAAGTGGTTTAGTTTTCCTAGAAATTTCGCAACAAAGGAGTCTGTGCAGTGACTGGTAACAGAAAAAGGCCCTTTGAATGGGTAATTTAAGTAATCCCCTCATATAAATTGATTGCTACATTTTTTGACAACTTTACAGTTTTAAATTTCGCAAAACATTTTAATTTTGTTTCGTCAAAAACCTCCTACTTGATAAAATTGTCAAATAAGTCCTGACTTTTTGTTTTAGTAAATGTAAATTACATACCGTTAGAAAGCTCATACAGCAGAGATGTTTTGATGTTATCCTAAGTTCTCGATCGCTTTTAGTTTTTTTTTTAATGCAAGTCAAAGTTATGCTCTAAGTATTTTTTTACATCTTTTTGCACCTTTAAAGACTCTAAACTTTTTTTCCTACTAACATCTGTACCAAACAATAATTTTATGAGAGTCTTCTATTATTAGACATTAATACAAAACAACATCCTGCCTGTTTTACCCATCGCAAGTAAAGATATTCGAATTTAAAGTTAAAAAACTGGTAATTTTCTGTAAAATTAAGAGAAAGTAAAAAAAAAAAACGGTGGGGCCAAGGTCAAATTATTTGGGCCAAGTGGGTAGCAGATGACCCCAACTAACCACCATTTTCGTATGTTCAACGTTCTACCAAACACCCTGTATTTAGGTGTTATACACGATAGAATCACGAAACCAACGAATTATGAAAAACAAAAACAAAAATTTTAATCTAAGTCCCGACGCCTTTATAAAATGATAACTTTGACATCGTTTTTACGACAAGCGGTTAGTCGGACACAAAAAACACCAAGACACTTTTACTTTATCCTTATATTTAGGTGTTTTATACGATAGAATCGAGAAAATAAACGATTTGCGAAAATAACACTTTTTGGCTAATTTTTTTTTTCAATGCCTCGTTATGTACACTCCAACCATGCAATGAAAGTATACACGGTACTTATAACAAAAAGCAATTTTTAGCATTTTGTGTCTGTCTGTCCGTTTGTTTCAGCTAATCTCCGAAACAGCTGGACCGATTTTGACGGGACTTTCATTGACAGGTAGCTGATATTACGGCGGGTAACTTAGGCTACTTTTATTTTAGAAAAATAATTAGGGTTCTGCACAAAAAAAATAAAACCCATGAAATTATGAACAAAAAGTTAGATTTGAAAAATTCTTTTTGCATTTGGTTGCCTAATTCTCGAGGATAGTTATAGGCTATTTAACATCACGCTACAACCCTTAGGAGCCGAGCAAAAAGAAAAAGTCAGAAAGAACACTAAGCGAAAACGAAGTAATAGTGCGAGTGAGCGTTGCAACGCGGCGGGTCGGGGGACGAGGGAGTTTGCTTAAAATGTGGCTGTTATTTTAGTATATTGTGTATCTTACGCCTTCCACGCGAATGAAGTCGCGGGGCACAGCTAGTTTTTCATATAAATTATGAGAAATTAAGAATAAACGCAGTACAAGTAGATCACTGCTAAGGTTATGGGCAATAAATGGAGTAGGTAAGAAGAAGAAATATACCTACATTATATATTTAAAAAAATGTGATGAATACAAACATAGCGATATGGTGCGACTACGTTTGAATCGTAATTATACTTTTAAAACTGTTCCACACTGTCTAACGTATGTGGAGAAATGATTCAGCACCGCGTCGTAGGTAACTTGGGGAAGCCGAACTACAGCGAGTTATGACAGGGACTTATATAGAAAAGTATGTAGGTGAAAACGAGATAGAATGAATGATTGTTCTTTTTTGTGTTTTTTCTTTGCGTCATGTTTACCGCAAATAAATGTATTTTATTTCTTTTCATTTTCTATAATAATTTTCTTTAATAATGTTGATTTCTTGACACATAAATTCACGTGTATTTTGTTTTCACCTGCTCTTTTGCATTTTATTCGTTATAACATTACAATATTTTTGTAATATAATGTTTCTCAGAAAGAAAACTATAATCCGTAATTTTAACGTTTATTTCTGTAAAAAAATAAGGGAAATTATATGTGCGGCAACAAAAGTTTTCTTTAGCACCTGCAACCTAGCGTCTTTTTTTATATGTGGGCGACGAGTTAATAGAACAGCTTCAATTATATTAATTCATCATCTTTACTATTCCAACAGAATATCAAAAAACCAGCGTCAATTTACGAGCGTAAATTAATATGACTCCGAGCTACCGATAAATATATTTACTTCTGATTTGATAACTCAGCGACTAATGTTGTAAGTGAGCTACTTTATATATTTTAGAGATTCAACATCTGTCTGCTAATAAAATCAAATTCCAGCCTCAAAATTAGCAATCAAAGTTTTTCATTCAACAACTAAATTAATAAATCATATTCTTTTTTCGTGAAAGTTTGCAACACAAGCGCGGGAGTGTACCTGACGCTCGTTGGGAATCAGAGGGGCGCGACCGGCCATTTGCACCAATGAGCGAGCTCTATTCGGTGCGTGCAGCAACGAGTTCACGTGTATTTGTTTACATTAAATGACACGATTAAGGAGTGCTCGTATTCGGTTAGGTTAGGTTAGGTTAAGTTTTAATTTTCCCTAAGGTGTGTCCAAACACAAACAAACACAGAGTTGCAGATGTTTGTTTATGATAACAATATTTTTTGTATGTTCATTTGGGTAGGTATAATAGTCAATTACTTATGGTAACATTATAAATAGATAGGCGAATACATGAAATTATAGCTTTCATTGACCATTATTTGATGACAATAATAAGGAAATTTTATGTTCAAATATAGTAGATTCACTCATCAATTACTTATGCTAAAGTATAAAAATAAAGGTGACTCTATGAAATTAGAGTACGTTGATATTATTTTATAGATGAAGTTGATACACTTATTAGAAGCTGGCAATGAGTAGACATATCACAAATTTAGTTGCTTAAGAATTATCACCATGTTGCGTCATATTAACAGTAGCTTGTTTTACAATATATGGTCGCTTATAAACCATTTATTAGACGCTAAAAGTTCGTCGCTGACCTATTAATTCATTAGACAACTAAATATATTTGCAGACGAGAATGACATTTTAAAGAAGCTGCCTAAATTAGCACCCAAAAAATAATAAAATATTCTGTTTGTGTACTGATAGCGTGTCTTTGTTTATGTTACTTGACCATAGATGGCGTTAAATTAAGAAAAGTAATTACTTTAATTTTTGAGTTGATTCATTTTGATGTTTTATAGAGTTTATGAAAAATGAACAAATTTTTCTTCGGCTTCTCTTTAACGACAATTGTAGCTGCTCTACTGATGTATACCAAACCATACAGATTCCCAACCAATGAGTTATACTCCTTTAGCGGTATTTTCACAATACGAAAATAATACATACTCCATGCTGTCTTAAAATTGCACAAAGTCCTGCCCTATGACCCTCACCATCAGGAAAGAAGACGAAAATACAGTGTTGCACCAGTGAAATTCGTTAAAACTGCATATGCCAAAAGACAATTCAATACTAATTCGGCTGCCCTATGTAATAGAATAAATAAAATAATTAACATCTGTCCTATGACTACTAAAGACTGCAAAAAGGCAATAGTTCAATGGCTAAAACTAACCTATGATGACGTTGAATTATTGCTGCAAGCATCGTCAATATGAGTTGAAACGATACACACACACATACACACACCCCCACTCGCACTCACTATTTTAGTATATATCTCTAAGTTTATTTTTCTTTTATTTCGTTTTCGAAATTTTACTCAAATTTTTTTTTTTTGTTTAAATTAAGTATATTTTCTTTTGTACATACAACACTTTTTCATAATTTTCATTAAAAAGTGGGACCTCCTAGCACAGGTACCTATATATTTTACTTAAAAGGAGGTCCCTATATAAGATTGACTGTAAAAGTTGTACAAGTTCCTGAAATAAACCTTTCTTTTTATTGGGAGCTATATATTTGAGCCATTTGGGGTTGAAACACTAGGGCCGTGGGGTCCGAGTGCTCATCGAGTATTTTGGGACATCGCCAAGTGGTTAGTCGACTCTTCACGTGACCAGAGGGCGGGCCAATTTTTAGATCAAAGAATGAGCATTGCCATCCAACGTGGCAACGCTGTCAGCCTTTTGGGCACTTTTCCCACTGACAACGATGCGGAAAAAAATTTTGATGCCCTATGAGCTCTCCCTTTTTTTCTTTTCTTTATATTCTTATACATAATATATATATTTTAGTGTTATATTTAAGATTTGTATATATTACAATAAATAAGAATTAAAACCCCTGTGTATTAAATATCATTTTAAATATAAAGCGAAGTTCTAAACGCCGTTGTACGTTGTGCTTATTAAGATAAAAAATTATTTGTAATAACGGTGGCCACTTGGCCAGCAAACTCGCTTACACTACTCCAAAAGTGCGGGGCAGCACCGAGCGGTCAAGTACTCTCTAGCATAAGACTCGGGTTACACGTCAAGTTTTGTTTCAGATTGTCGGAGACTATCGGATCGTATTTACTCGATACACGTCCGATTTTTACGTCAAGCTTTTTCGGAACTCAGTCGTTCCCGAGCTATAATCCCGAGTGGTTGCGTACGGAGCAAAAAGAAAAGATGGACGAATTACTGTTACTTATTACCCGACTGCGGCTAAGCCAAGAAATGAAAGAGAGAGAGGAAGGTTATGTGTTTTACCTGTACGTATGTACATATCTATGTATGTATGTCCGTCCCTATATTCTCTCGTAACTACAAACGGCTGAACCGATTTTGATGAATAATATGTCGTTAGATTCGTTTTTACTGCGCGAGTGTCACTGGATATATAAAAGCATATTCTTAAATTTAATAATGAAGACCTATGCATAAGTTTGTTTGGAGAAAAATAGGTCGTCTTGTTTCCATCTTTTTTAAAGTTCACTTTTTACGCAGTAATAATAATATTCGTGTACGCTAATACCTGTCTATATTAGCTCTTTCAACGAGGCGGTCTGCAATGACTCTTTCAAAGAGCTTGCCCACCTCGTCGAGCAGCACGATGGGCCGGTAAGCGGATGGAGAGTCCGCAGGGCGCCCCGGCTTCTTAACGAGGACCAGTTTCCCCGGGTTCCAACGAAGTGGGAACTGGTCCCTCTCCAAGCATGCGCTTAGGAGCCTTCTTAGTCGAGGCCCGAGAGCCTCCAAGGCCAGGACCCAGGCTTTACCAGGTAAGCCGTCGGGTTTTGGGGCGGTATTCCTGGCATTCAGCCTACGCACCGCCACTCTCAGCTCTACCTCGGTCACCTCCGGAGCATCGTTGTCATCGTCGGCTGCGTGGTCCGCATGGGGTACCGCATGAGGCGGAGCCATGGGCGGGGGAGTATGTTCCTCTCGCGAAGGGAACAGAGCGCTCACCACGTCCTCCACGAGCTAGGGCCGGAAACTGCGTCAGCGGGAGTGCCCATGGGCGGAGTTTGTTCCGCGCCATTTTATAGGGGCGTCCCCACGGGTCTCTGTTCAGAGTTACCAGCGACTCCTCGCGGGCCATTCCCTTGACTCGCAGGATCTCCGCTCGGAGGGCGGTCTTCGCCGCTCTGTACCCTTCATACAGCTCCGCCTGAATGGCTTCCGTATCCGGATGGCGGATACGGAGCCTGCGGTGTCTGCTGTACCGGCGTCGCGCAGCAACGCATGCGTCGCGCAGAGACGTCAACTCTGGCCACCACCAGCGCACCTGGCGCCAGGCGCGTCCGGGCCGGACCCAAGGCATTGCCACGTCACATACTTCGGACATGGCCTCCCGGAATCTGCCCGCCTCGTCGTTGGTGTCAGCAGGCCTGTCCGGTGGTGACACCCAGGCTTGCACGATCGAGGCTTCTAGGAGGAGCTCCCGGTCCAGCTGCTTTAGCGCTCACCGCGGACTACTCGAGGCCTGTCGGACCAACGCGCTCGAGGTCTGGGCGGAGACGTCAAACCAGATGTACCGGTGATCGGAGTAGGTCTTCACCCCCTCCATGATGCGCCAGTCAACGACATGCGGCGAAAGAGCGAGGCTGGCGAACGAAATGTGCACCACTGACTCACCCCGCATCCGCACACACGAGGGGACAGAGCCCCGGTTTAGGATGACCAGGCCCGTCTCCAGAGCCCAGTCCTCCACCATCCTGCCCCGTGTGTCCGTATGCCGGGAACCCCATGCCACATTCTTGGCATTGAAGTCCCCGAGGACGAGCACAGGGAGGGAACGGAACCCGAAGATGACGACTCTCAACTCCGCAAGGGAGTTGTGGAACTCGGCGAGAGTTCGGCTCGGGGAGAAGTACCCCTACCACGACAATCTCCCCGAACCGTGCTGACATGAAACCCCGTCCCCTCTTGGCAGCCTCGACACCGACTCCACCTTACGCGGTTGTCCTTACTGTGCGTTTGCACTGGCGACACATTCACTTACAAACATGTTGAAATCTCTGTTTTCTGTCAATAATGCATCAGTCAGTGAATCAGTGTTGTGCCATTAGGTAATATATACAGGAACGAAGGCGTTCATTAATTCACTAAAAATAAATAACTTCGCAAGCAATGGTAAATTACAACGTTGCAAACGCACTTTACGGTCACAAAACTTTCAAGGTTGTTTTCTGATAACCTTTGAGCTGAACATTATAAGAATGAAGGATTTTTTACAGGTCAGAGTATCAAACTAACGTAAAAACATTATATTTTGAGTGCTTTTTACTTGAATGTAACGTTAAAAGTGTATTGTAGTTCAATATCACAAAAACGAACATGTTTGAAATTCTTATAAGCGTGTTTTTTAACCTTTTGGTATTATTTAAACCTAATATTATTGTAATAAGGATGAAATAAAGCTAAAATAATATTGAAAAACGCCGAAAAATACTGCCGCACGTCTTTGACAGTCTGCTTTGTTTACCTCGTGTCAAAGTGGCGCCATCTGCTGTCTCAGCTTTGGGTCAAATTCCCTATTAGGATAATAACTGCAACTTGCTCACTTTAGATGTCACTACTATTACTAGTCCAAGAATTTGACACCTAGCATATCTAATTAGATTGTTCAATTAAAATAGCTATAATATATATTAGAAAGCAGCTTACCGCTTTCAAGGACACTAAACGGCTATAGACGTCATAACCGACCATAGACGTCATAACAATTAAACTTCAATTGTGTCTCGTTCAGTGTCCGCTGACAAAAAACATTTACGAAAACCTGGGATTTAATTCAGTTAATACATATTATTTATTTAATTAGTGGCTTCAAACATAATGTTCACGGTTTTAAGGAATGCGAGCCAGTTGCAGGGTCGAGTCCCTGAGGGGATCCATTCATTATAGTTATCATTTTACTCTTCATTTTACTTTTTGACTTAATTAAATCTATTTTTATTTCTTTGTACAGGATTATTTATTTGAAAGATGATATATCGGTATCTCGTTTTCTAAGGTTTCAAACCCTCATTGTTCTCCTAGTATGAGTCAACTTTAAATTCAAGTTATGTAAAGAGTTAAGTATCGATATGAGAAAATAGACACGACCCTTGGAAAAGTTGAAATCGACGGTTTCAAGTTAACATTAGGTATGTTAATCACGGGCAAATAACGCTTTGAATACAAAACACAGTATTTAGATATAAATAAAACTAAAATATCGAGGTTGTATCCACCCACGTAGCCTAGAATGGTTGAATAAACAAAATAAACGGCGACCAACGAACTGCTGACTGTTAACAAACAAATAAATACAACGAACGGGAAATCAAAATCAGCCGGTAGTCTAGCAGATAATGAATCTGCAAACACTTTCAAAACCTCCTATTTCTGTTTGTTAGTACATAAACTAAGGTTTTTTAGCGACCTACAAAGGGATATTCGGGAAAACTGGCAAAGAATTTTATCAAATAATCTTGATGTCCGATGTGCTTCAAAATAAAAAGCGGTATTCTCTGTGCGGTTCAACATCAAAGGAAACGTTTATCAACATGTATGGCTACAAACACACTCACCTATCTACACTGTACAGTGTTACATGCTTTGTGCAGTGTTCAGTGCGTTGACGTTAATGGGAAAAGATCTCCCGGATCTACAGTAAAAATGGGAGTCCCGCAGGGCTCAATTCTTGGTCCTTTCTTGTTTCTTATTTATATTAACGACCTGCCTTATCTCGTAAAAAACGATCATGATATAGTGTTGTTTGCGGATGACACTTCACTTTTGTTTAAACTTAAACGTCAGCAGCTGGTTACTGACGATGTAAATAGCGCGATTTCAAGTAGTTCACTGGTTCAGTGTAAATAATTTACTTCTTAATGAAAAAAAAACCAAATGCCTTAAGTTTACGCTGCCTCACGTTAGGCAGGTGAAAACTAAGGTGTTGATAAAGGGCGAAGGATTGAATCCTGAAGATAGCACAGTATTCTTGGACTTAACTTTGGATGCTAAGCTTCAATGGGGCCCACATGTAGATAAATTGTCAAAAAAACATGGCTATGTACGAATGTGAGATTTATCTAGGTAAATAGCTATTTTTGGAACAAAAATATCTCATCAAAGGGCAAATCAAGTTCAAATTAGGTACCTACCTAATAACCTAGATTATTTTACTTACTATATTTTTTTGCGTTCAGAGTTTAACACACTAACATTGATGTATCTTTTAATATATCAATGCACACTAAGCATATCATTTCAAACTTATCCAAAGCCTCCTCCTGTTTAGATTTTTTTGTTATTGTTGCTTTACACAGATATACATATCTATAAGGAAACATAGATAAAACACTCGAGTTCCTAACTATTCATAATAAGTTCCACTTTAAACTGGCTGACTTTAAGGTGAAAGTGCCAGGGTAGCCCACGAAATTCAAATTTTCTTACGTTTTTTGCAATTTGCAGATCAGTATTAGATTATATGTTCATGTAAATATGATTCACGACCGTAACAAATATTAGTTTACAGAATTATAATCATTAAAGTCATCAATACGACTCTCTAAGACCAAGTAAGTCTATTGAATGACAATTTCATGAAATCTTAACATTTCAGGATTATACTAACTTAAGGAATTGTATTACTAATTCTAATATTATAATTCTGTAAATACATATTTGTTACGGTCGCGTATCATACTTTGATCAACATACACCCAGACACCGAGCTGCAAATCGCAAAAATCGTAAGAAAATTTGAATTTCGCGGGCTACCTTAGCGCTTCCCCCTTAACTTACGTCACGGGCAACTCGTTCTAAGTAGCTCGTCTGTACACGCGCATCTATCTGTTTCTTACTTACCGTAAATGAAACGGAGCGCAGCGATCTATCTGCCAGCGACGAAGTGCACATTGTGTTCGATAAATAATTACATATAGATATTTATTGTACATCTGTTTATAGGTAATGAATAGGTACAGCTTTCCTTTGGTGGGTTGAAATTATAGTATAAGTTTATATTTATATATTTCAAAATAAACATTCCTCCATAAGACGTCATAGATACTGTCTAGAAACTACTTAAAGTATTTTGTACTTGCTTGTACTTGTACCACTGTATGGGGAAATTGAATTCTTTAATATCTTTTGAACCAGTGACCGACAAATTCTGATATTTGGCGACAAACGACTAATTAGCGACAAATTTTTTGTGTTATCAAAATTAAAATCCCTGATGGTGGGCAAGCCAGTGTCAGTCACACTGGAAAATATGAAAAATTATTACCAACATGTTAACTTTTATGGGAAAATGGGTCTCATAAAGGGGGTCGAAATTTTCAATATTTTTGCGATAGGACACACCGTTTTCGAGATATAAGCAAAAGAAAAGAAAAAAAGATACAGTAGGTACTGTTTTTGCACCTGAAGTCGAGGTGTTAGTGTGAATTTTAGTTCATGCCAACTAATTTTATTCCACACCTTTTTATTCGCGATTAAAAATAGTCAGATTTAGTTAGAAAATCTAAATTTGAAAAACGTCAAATACAAAATAGCAAAATAACCATTACGTAAGTATTTTGGTAGGTGTATCTCCGCAAGAGGTTCCAGAAAAAATGTAGAAAAAAAATCAAGTTCTTTGAATCAAAGTTTAAGGATAGCGTTTACTGGGCACGACACAATTGCGGCGATACGTCCCCTCTTTGAGGAGTGGCTGGAGAGGCAGCACGGCGTCCTCACATTCCGCCTGACGCAGGTCCTCACCGGACACGGGTGCTTCGGGAGGTACCTGTTCCGGATAAGGCGGGAGAAAACGCCCGGGTGTCACCACTGTGTGGATCGCCCGGGAGACACGGTGGAGCATACGGTGGAGGTCTGCCCGGCTTTGGCGCAGCACCGCCGTGTCCTCGCGGAAGCGATCGGCGGCGGCGATCTCTCGCGTCCGGCCCTGGTCCAGGCCATGGTACGGAGCGAGAGTGCATGGGAAGCCATTACCTCCTTCTGCGAAGCAGTAATGCTCGTGAAGGAGGAGGCGGGACGCGTGAGGGAGAGGCAAGCTTTGCACCCTCACGCCCCAAGTCGCCGCAGGAGACGCCCTGGGCGTCGGGAATCGGCAGCCGATTCCCGGCCACCGTAGGCGCGTGCTTGCGGACGGCGAGCAATGGGTAGCTCGCCGTCCGGTAAGGACCAGGCCCGAGTCGACGGCGCGTCGTGTTCCACGCGCGCCTCAAAGAGATGTCAGCACTATTGACGGGGTCCGCTAGGGCCGATGCCAGCTAGGGTTGCGGGATGTTCGAAAGAGTTACCGTGGCCCCGGCACAGGCAACAGAAGGAACACGGGTGGGTTTTAGTCAGTAAAAGTCTGACACGCCCTCCCGCTCCGCCCAGAGCGGGAGAAGTCATTTGATGATTTCCCATCCACAAAAAAAAAAAAAAAAAAAGGGTACCACTTTACCGCCGTACGTATATGGGTACGGTTGCAGGTTCAAAGTGGAACCTTATACTTTCCCGGTGTCTCAATGTTCAGTATGTTGGAGATTTGGTCATCTGTCAAAGTCGTGTCCACTCAAAAAACAAATATGTCCCAAATGTGGAAACGATCACCCAAATTGTGATACTGAAACATATACATGCGTGAATTGCAAAGGATCACATATGGCACTATACAAAAAGTGTCCTGTCTTTTTAAAAGAAAAGGAAATTAGAAGAATCATGACCGCAAATAGTTGCAATTATCGAAAAGGATTAGAAATGTATAGAACAAACAAAGATTCACAAAAAACAAACATGAAAAGTGATTATGTGTTGATCGACGATTGCACTCAACAATCAGTAATCAACTCACAAGATGGGACAACACAAGATAAGTATGAGGCATCGTATAGGGGTATAGTTGTCACTGAAGCTCTCGTACATAATGAAGAGACAATAAGTGAGATGGAGGTGGAAGATTACCCACAAAAACAAAATCAACAGAAAAATTTTGTTCAAAAGAAACAGCAAACAAGTACAGGTTGAAAGAAAAATACAGGTAGTCATAAAATATCTGGGAAAAAAAAGACGGAAGAAAATAACAAAAGTCAGCAGCTAGAAACTTCTGAGAAGCAGAAAGAATACAACCCGGAATCAGATAAAGTTAAAAAAACTTTTAATCTGTACGAAATTTGTAAAAGGATAAGAGAAATATGTATGTCTGAGGGTAGTTGGTCCACTAAACTTCAACAAATTGGAAAATTATTTATAGAAATATGTGGTCAGTGGTTTTTTAAGTTTTTGAGTGAAGACGATGATCTGTGGCAAAATCTTGTATCTTTATTTAATTATGGCTAATGTGAATAATAACACTGTTCTACTCAATATAATACAGTGGAATGCACGGAGCTTACGTCCTAAACGTAGGGAATTAGAACTTCTGTTGCTACAAGATAAGGTGAGCGTGGAACCCAATACAGAAATACGCTTGTACGATATGACTATATACAGAAAGCACAGTTAATAGAAATCTCTATTCCTAGACAGCACGTTTCGCCGAAAACTTTGTTGTTAGAAAACATTGTTTGTAGGCATCTCGGTACATAGGAAGCACTGTTGACAGAAATCTCTGTTCATAGATAGCACTTCTTGCCGTAAACTTTTTCATAGAAACCACTGTTTCCAGATACCTTGGTTCACAGAAAGCGCCTCTGGAGAAGAAACTATTAATATTTATTATCGCTTTTCTGGCTCAGATTCAGACACGCATAATTATGTTAGCCGCTACGCTACATAGTATTCATTAATTCATGTAATTATAACCTGTCAATAAATTATTATCTATTTACGGAAACCAATTAGATAATTATTTTTATAATGTGATTATGCACATTGCGTCGCGTCGTATTGTAGAAGTTTAACAATAATACGAGAATGAATGCAGAAATGAGAAAAAGTGTAGGGTACATGTAGTTTGTTTTGTTTTCAATTTCATCTATTGCTTTCGTTTTGCTTCATTTTTGATTAAAATGGCATTTTTGTATGAAATAAACGTGTTTTTTTTATGGATAGAGAGGCAGAAAAGCGAAATTTAGTAATATAATAAATATTAATAGTTTCTTCTCCAGAGGCGCTTTCTGTGAACCAAGGTATCTGGAAACAGTGGTTTCTATGAAAAAGTTTACGGCAAGAAGTGCTATCTATGAACAGAGATTTCTGTCAACAGTGCTTCCTATGTACCGAGATGCCTACAAACAATGTTTTCTAACAACAAAGTTTTCGGCGAAACGTGCTGTCTAGGAATAGAGATTTCTATTAACTGTGCTTTCTGTATATAGTCATATCGTACAAGCGTATTTCTGTATTGGGTTCCACGCTCGTAAGTTTATCAGACTGGAAACAAGTGTTAAACTGTTCTCTAATAAATGTATTGTCATGCTACCGTCGTGTAAGTCTGATGCGAGAGGCCTACAAATATATGACTCAGCTTTAGACAATGGTTTCGTTTGTCTTAATGATGGTAGTATAACTAGAATTTGTTCTGTCGATAACATTATTCAACGGAGTTCGCCCGACGTTACTTTTGTTTCTACCGACATATCTCATTTATTGAATTGAAATGTTTTGAACGAGTGTTTGGGAAGCGACCATTTGTTTGTTAGGGTTACGTACAAATTTTAGTCAGTAAAAGTCTGACACGCCCTCCCGCTCCGCCCAGAGCGGGAGAAGTCATTTGATGATTTCCCATCCACAAAAAAAAAAAAAAAGGGTTACGTACAAATAGGTATAGTAGTAGTGCACACCCGGTTTACAATACCAAAAAACGTAATTTTAAGGTAGCGAAATGGCGAGACTATTCTACGTGTTTAGAAAATTATTTACAACCTGTGGGATCGGTTTCAGTACAATCTATATATGATAATTTTATCGAGCAGGTAAATAAAGCGGCAGACCAGTTCATACCCTTGAAAAAGGGATGTGATAAACCAAATAACGGATTTCGACCTAAGTCTTACTGGACACCTAAACTTTCCCACCTTGTTGCACAACGAAGATTAGCCTTAAAAAATTTTAGAAGTAATCCTACACCCGAAAATTTAATCGTCCTTGAACAAAAAACAGAAACCGCAAAAAAGGCCATACAGCGGGCGAGTACAAGTGATTGGCAAACATATTGTAGTAGCATCGACGAACAAACATCCAGCTCGGTTAAGTGGAAGCGTATGGGCTGGGTTAAGGGAATTTATTCCTCAAGGTTATATGCTTCCAATGAACAAAAACTCGAGCTCCTTCGCAGTCTTGCCCCCGATTATATGTGTCGATAGCCCTACCTTAGCTTTAAATCAAATAATTCAGAATTAGAGAAATGGTTTACTATGCAAGAAATAACTCATTGCTTTAAACGGAAAGACACAGCGCCTGGCGACGACGGGATAACGTATTCACTAATCTTTCATCTTTCTCCGGCGAGTAGACTGTATTTATTAAAGTTATATGTATAGTAATATCCTTGATACGGGGGATATTCCAAAACAATGGCGTGACATACTGGTAATGGTAATTCCCATTCCTAAAAATTCCCCCAATAACAATATTAAACTCAGGCCAATATCTTTAATATCTTGTGTGTGCAAAATTTTCCATTCAATGTTGACAAAACGACTTGAGTGGTACATAGAAAAAAAACAGATTGTTATCTCTATACACTTCTGGATTCAGGAGAGGACAGTCATGTCAGGATTGTTTGGTTAAATTAGTAAATAAAATTTATGTAGGTTTCACGGATAAGGCTCCAACTATAGCCTGTTTTTTAGATATTTCAGATGCCTATAATAACGTATTAGTAGATGTACTTATTAACACTTTAGATGAAATAGGAGTTGGACAAAAGTTGTGTCAATATTTATGGAATTTTTTAAGCGAGAGGTACCTTATGATGAAAGATGAAAGTGATCAAAATAATTGTTTTATTATCTAATAAAACAATTATTTTGATAGAGGAATTGAATTATACTGATAGAGGCAACAAGGCACAAGGCGACCCAATTTCTCCCATTCTTTTTAATGTAGTTACAATGATATGTTTTAATAAAATAAAAAATGTGGGTATGTGCCAATACGCGGACGATTTTGTTTTGTATTACACTTGTAGGAATCTTAGTCAGAGTAAACACGAACTTCAAATAGCGTTAAATGCATTCTGTGACATTTTGAATGATATGGGATTAGAATTATCGGCAACTAAATCTAAAGTATGTATCTTCACTAGGGGATTTAGAAAATTAGAAATAGATTTAAAATTACATAGCCATATTTTACAGTTGGTAGATAATTACAAATACTTGGGAGTGTGGTTAGACAACTCGTTACGTTGGAATAAACACATCAACATGATAGCGGAGAAAGTGCAAAAAAGTCTCAATTTACTCAAAGTATTGGCCGGTTCTGCATGGGGCTTGCACCCTAAGCATTTGAGACATATTTATTTATATAGCGTTGATTAGAAGTCGCATAGACTATAGCAGTTTTCTATATGACGTAAGTGCAAAAATTCACCTAGATAAATTAAATAAGATTCAAAATCAGGCTTTGAGGATTATAGGAGGCTTTATTAAGACCACACCTATACATGTTATGGAAAGTGAACTCTGTGTAGTACCGCTGTATTTACGGAGAAAATATTTAGGGTTTAAGTTCTGTTTAAAATCTAAATCTGTTCAAGATAATATCACTATAAATCTATTGGAGGAACTTGACACTCTTCGGCAAGATAGCTATTGGAGAAATAAAAAGAAACCACTGCTGGTCTCCTTATATTAGTTGTATAGTATTAGTTGTATAGTAGTTAGGATAGAAAATATAGCATCTTCATACCCCTTGCCAATGTTCACTTTGAGGACATGGATGACCAACTTTAATCTTCAAGAAGTAATTATGTAGGACCTAGATGTAGTGAAATTTTCTAAACATTCTTATAATAGTAATTTATTGAAATCTGAGGTTGTTAGAGAGTTGCATTTAAAATACAAAGATTGTTTTAGCATATTTACTGATGGGTCAAAGAGCGAAGAAGGCTGTGGAGCAGCCTTTTATGTACCTAGCGAACCGGCAATGGGTTGTGAAATTAACTGCTTTAAAATAGATAATAAGGCGTGTATCATGTCGTTGGAGCTCATTGCTATCTCTGAAGCCTTGTCTTATTGTTACAGTAGTCAACATAATAATATTGTTATCTGCACAGATAGCAAAAGTTGTTTGCAACATCTGGCTCGATGCGCCTCTGGTAACAGAGGTGTATCGCTAGCTTATGTTGTAATATCTAAGATCGATGACATAATTGTAAAGGGTGTTAAATTGAGTCTGCAATGGGTTCCATCGCATATTGGGATACAGGGCAACGAAAGGGCTGACATGCTGGCAAAATATGCAGCAATAAATGGAAGAGAAATTACTGTAAATCTGGATTATATGGAATTTTTACCCAAATTTAAAAATAAGTGCTATGATGATTGGAAAGAGTATTTTGATAAGCGTTCGTTGGAGAAAGGGATCTGGTATAAAACCATACAAGCTCAGCCTTTTCGTGTGCCCTGGTTTTTGAATAGTAATTTAAGTAGGAAATTAGTTGTTATAGCTCATAGGCTCAGATCAGGACACATTACATTACCTAATAAGTTTGCGTTCATGATGAGGAAAACTAACTCGCCTAATTGTGTGGAGTGTGGAGTTGTGGAAGACCTGCATCACTTATTGATGGATTGTGTCCGATATGAGTCTGAGAGAAATGAAGTGCTTGAGGTCTTGGGGTTAAACAGAACTGATTTAGGCACATTCCATAGAACTCTGTCTCAGCCAAATGGTGATGATGCGAAGAGTCTGTTCAGGTTCATGGCCCAAATGTAATGTGAAGTGAAGTGCATGTACGAGGCGGGGTGGTTCCGGGAGGCCATGTCCGAAGTATGCGACGTGGCAATGCCCCGGGTCCGGCCCGGACGCGCCCGGCGCCAAGTGTGCTGGTGGTCGCCGGAGTTGACGTCTCTGCGCGACGCGTGCGTTGCTGCGCGACGCCGGTACACCAGGCACCGCAGGCTCCGTATCCGCCCTCCGGATACGGAAGCCATTCAGGCGGAGCTGTACGAGGGGTACAGAGCGGCGAAGACCGCCCTCCGAGCGGAGATCCTGCGGGCCAAGGGACTGGCCCGTGAGGAGTCGCTGGAGACTCTGAACAGGGACCCGTGGGGACGCCCCTATAAAATGGTGCGGAACAAGCTCCGCCCATGGGCTCCCCCGCTGACGCAGAGTCTCCGGCCCCAGCTCGTGGAGGACGTGGTGAGCGCTCTGTTCCCTTCGCGAGGGGAACATACTCCCCCGCCCATGGCTCCGCCTCCTGCGGTGTCGGATGCGGACCACGCAGCCGACGATGACGACGATGCTCCGGAGGTGACCGAGGTAGAGCTGAGAGTGGCGGTGCACAGGCTGAATGCCAAGAATACCGCCCCAGGACCCGACGGCTTACCTGGAAAAGCCTGGGCCCTGGCCTTGGAGGCTCTCGGGCCTCGACTAAGGGGGCTCCTAAGCGCATGCTTGGAGAGGGGCCAGTTCCCGCTTCAATGGAGGACAGGGAAACTGGTCCTCATTAAGAAACCGGGGCGCCCTGCGGACTCGCCGTCCGCTTACCGACCCATCGTGCTGCTCGACGAGGTGGGCAAGCTCTTTGAAAGAGTCATTGCAGACCGCCTTGTCGGGCGGCTGGTGAGGGTGGGGCCGGATTTGGCGGTGTCTCTAGACATCGCCAATGCCTTCAACACCCTGCCCTGGAGTTGCATCAGGGAGGCACTCCGGTATCACCGAGTGCCGACCTACCTCTGTCGCGTGGTCGAGGCCTATCTGACGGACAGGGCCGTCATCTACCCCGGTCACCGGGGAGAGTGGAACCGGCGAGAGATGTCGTGCGGTGTCCCGCAGGGATCGGTTCTGGGACCGCATCTGTGGGACATCGGGTACGACTGGGTGCTGCGCGCCGACCTCCCTGGTGGCGTCAGCGTAGTTTGCTACGCTGACGACACGCTGGTCCTGGCGCAGGGGAGGTCGCACCAGGCGGCGGCCGAATTAGCGGCACGCGGGGTTGCGACAATCGTAGAGAGGATCCGGCAATTGGGACTCGAGGTGGCCTTGCACAAGTCCGAGGCCATGTGTTTTCATGGTCCTCGGAACGCGCCACCATCGGGTTCCCAAATAACGGTAGGAGGGGTTCTCATCGGTGTCGAGTCGACGATGAAGTACCTGGGACTCGTCCTCGACAGCCGGTGGAATTTCGTGGAGCATTTCCGACGTTTGGCTCCCAGACTGGAGCGGGCCGGGGCTGCCTTGGGGCGGCTCCTGCCCAATCTGGGGGGTTCAAACGCCTCCTGCCGGAGGCTCTACGCGGGGGTCGTGCGGTCCATGGCCCTTTACGGAGCTCCGGTGTGGGCGCGTTCCGTGAGGCGACGACCGGTACGTCGATTGAACGCGTCCCAGAGGGTCATGGCCATCCGGTTAGCCCGGGGATACCGCACGGTCTCCGGGGAGGCGGCGAACCTCCTTGCCGGATTACCGCCATGGGATCTGGAGGCAAAAGTCCTCGCGCACATGTGGGAGTGGCGCGAGGAGGCAGGACGCCGGGGCGTAACTCTGTTGCCGCGAGAAATCGTGGCACGGCGGACAGAGCTCCGGCAGGATCTCATGGCGGCATGGAGAGTGCGATTGTCGCAACCCAGCGCTGGGCACGCCACAATTGCGGCGATAAGTCCCCTCTTTGAGGAGTGGCTGGAGAGGCGCCACGGCGTCCTCACCTTCCGCCTGACGCAGGTCCTCACCGGACACGGGTGCTTCGGGAGGTACCTGTTCCAGATAAGGCGGGAGGAAACGCCCGGGTGTCACCACTGTGTGGATCGCCCGGAGGACACGGTGGAGCATACGGTGGAGGTCTGCCCGGCTTGGGCGGAGCACCGCCGTGTCCTCGCGGAAGCGATCGGCGGCGGCGATCTCTCGCGTCCGGCCCTGGTCCAGGCCATGGTACGGAGCGAGAGTGCATGGGAAGCCATTACCTCCTTCTGCGAAGCAGTAATGCTCGTGAAGGAGGAGGCGGGACGCGTGAGGGAGAGGCAAGCTTTGCACCCTCACGCCCCTAGTCGCCGCAGGAGACGCCCTGGGCGTCGGGAATTGGCAGCCGATTCGCGGCCACCGTAGGCGCGGGCTTGCGGACGGCGAGCAATGGGTAGCTCGCCGTCCGGTAAGGACCAAGCCCGAGTCGACGGCGCGTCGTGTTCCACGCGCGCCTCAAAGAGATGTCAGCACTATTGACGGGGTCCGCTAGGGCCGATGCCAGCTAGGGTTGCGGGATGTTCGAACGAGTTACCGTGGCCCCGGCACAGGCAACAGAAGGAACACGGGTGGGTTTTAGTCAGTAAAAGTCTGACACGCCCTCCCGCTCCGCCCAGAGCGGGAGAAGTCATTTGATGATTTCCCATCCACAAAAAAAAAAAAAAAAAAGTGAAGTGCATGTAGGGTAGACCGGGGACAATTGAAACAATTTTACTTAAATCGTGTGCTGTGAAGTACCTATAGTACCCACATCCATCGTAATTATATAGTTGAAAGGATCGTTATCTAGTTCCTAAATTAAACATAATGTTTAACTCTATTTCGAATACTTAGCCTACAATCACCTATTAAAGAAGACCGGGCACAGTGGTTCTATTGACCCCACCCCAAGGACGGTTGAAACAGTATATAGGGATAATTGAAACACTGAAAATATTTTAGGAACTACTGAAGGTTTTTAATCAGTCTTAACAATTTAACTTACTGCTAAATCATTTCTTGAGATCGTGACAACTCCGTCAATGTAACATCAATATTTCGAAAATTATAAATGCAAAAACATCTTCAACATAAACAACTCAAAATATCTCATATTTGTATAATTTTAGTGCTCTAATTATTTCTATTGAATACTATTTTACATTATTGAAAGACTTAATATCCTATCATGCTGTAATGGCCCTTACATGGGGTAGAAATAAAGGTAATCCAGTCTCATACAAAACAGCTTGTTTCAATCATAACAATGTTTCAATCATGACAATGTTTCAATCATAAAAATGTTTCAATCATAACAATCGTTTATTGACCGTATAGGTTTGACTCTTGAAATTTAATTTCAGAGAAGGTCAATCAACTATCGCCCAATCTTCTATTTGAAGATATGTAGGCTCTTCCTCATTTTCTGATGCAGACGATTCATAACTTGATGAATCAAATTGAAGATCTTCTGTGACGTCATATTCATCATCAGACTCGGGCGATTGCGGAATTTCTGTCAGTATCTTCATCTTCTGAGCTAGTAGAAGTCTTTGGGGTTCTTTTTGATGATTTCTTTTTATTCTTGATAGTTTTGCTCGTCTTCTTTTTCTTTTCTTCCATATTCATGTTTGTCTTTATCTTGCTGGCATTTCTTTTTCTGTCCCTCTCTTCGGTTTGTATTCTGATGTTTTCTTTCTCCGGAGTATCTGTGTAAACAGTAGATTTCCTTTTTGTTGCGTTTCTTGCAGTTTTCCTGGGTGGTGCTTTAGGAAATGGTCTGATGCATTCTGGCAAAAATTTACTTGTTGAAGGTTGGTTGTTGTAGTTGGTAACATCAAGAGGAACAAGTTCTACAGCAAAACTTGATTGTGAAGCTATGGAAAGGCTTGGTGAAGGAAAAGATGGTGCTGCTATTCCAGCGGCAGACTCTGGCTGTTGTGGCGCCGTCGGGCTGGTAAGGTTAGGCTGTAGTTCCGACAGTGTAGTTAGGTATGACAGTGGAACTTAGCTGTGGAGTCACTAAGCGTATCGGAGAAGATGAAACAGCGGCTTCAAGTCCTGCAGCAGACTGGCTGTTGTGGTGTCATCGGGCTGGTAAGGTCATGCTGAATTTCCGACACAAGTATGACAGAGGAACTTGGCTGCACAGTCTGTGAACGTTTAAAAACATGTTGCTGGCTAAATTTTAGGGTCTTATTTTAGCAACTGTGAGTTAAAAGTGGTTTCATTGGTTAAGTTTTTTCATCGTATACGTTTTATTTAAAAAAATTTGTTGCGATTTTATCTTCTGTTAGTTATTTACACTCTAGAAAACACAACCTTCTTCTATGCAGTCGGGTAAAAATGCAGAATATGCGGGGACGTTTGAAACGTTTCAAACGTCCACAGACAGGTTGTTTCAAACGTACCCATCTCACATCTTCTACTTCAATACTCAATATTTTGTTTTATATTGACTTTATCATTAATCAACAATAATAAAAACACTCTTAAACAGATAAACATTACTCTAAAATAAGAAAAGCTGTCAAAAAACAATATATAAATAGGTAAATAACAAAAATTAAAAAATCGTGAATACTTACTTTTTGGCGCGAAATTCGTCGAGGCGTCCTGTACACGACTGCGTCGCTCGCTCGCTCGAGCCGTACTTAACACAAAACCGAACATGCCCGACGAAGCAACGAACGACGCGTCACATACGTAGGTATCATGGTTTTCAAGAAATTGAAGTTGTTGTAATCATGACCTGTTTTAATTGTCCCCGGTCTACCCTACTTTTACATTAGTATGTAGGTATATTATATTTATTTAGGTTATGATGGGACTGTCATACGCACTGCGGTAAATGTCCCTAATTAAAAATAGAATTTTTAAAAATAATCCCGTAGTATCAGTCGGAATCCCGTGGAATACCTATCCATATTAACATCAATGTTTGCGGTCAATGAACCTAAATAGCTCTACCTATTCCGATCACTGGTTATGACGTATTAAAAAACACCTTGTATAAATTGGTCTATTATTTTCACTACAACTGGATGGATGATGGAGCACAGCACAGCCGAGCATATATTTGAGACGAATATTCAGGTGTCGCGTGCCGTGAGCATTTGCTCACAACGAATAAATGCTCGATACTTTCCAATTTTGAAACAATTTTGCATTAAAGCTGTAATTGTATTTATGACAAAGTAAAACAAAGGGCCATAAGGGCAGGGTTTCCTCATTAAATCAGTGTACACAAAAAGCAACTTTAAGGTGTACAGGCGTCCGTTTTGTTGATCCTGTGAGTAGTTGTACTGTTATAGCGGCCATACACGTTATGGTCTACCGCCTGCACAGGTAAACCAGCGTATATTTGAAATAGACCTGTGCAGTTTTTGGAACATATACAACGTGGATCTGGAATAATCTGGGTGTACGACATTAAATGAAAACCAGCACAGTATTAATCCATCGAAACATTTTAAAACACGAAGATTAGTAGTTACAGATAGTGCAATTCACGAAGACGCGCCCCACCAATTTTTGGTTGAGGGGATCGCGGGGTGCGGGGAGTTTGCTCCGAGCGGCAGTCGCGAACCGTCAGCGGTTCGATGCACACGAATACTACATTCTATGCTGCGAAAATCCAGACTCGTCACGAAAGTTGCTCTACTTTATATATTTTTAAAATGTCGAAAAAATCTCAGCGTGTTGTTCTTAAAAGCCAGGTATGTAAAGAAGTTTGTAGTTACTAAAATACATGAAATTAGCTAACGAAAGTAATTTAATTTTAATAAATAGCAAATTTTAGTAATAGTGGATTTCATTTCATCTTTACAAATAAGTAAAACTATGTAATGTTTTTTTTTTTAATTTTAGGCAAGAGAAATTATTTCTAAAGTTTACGATTTTATGAAAAAAAAGCAAGTAAAAATTATGCAGAAAAACTCACTGATGCGCGATGGAGAACCGCACAGGCTGTTGGAGTATCTGAAAGCACAGTGACTAGAATTCTACGCCAAAGAAAGGAATATACTAATATAATGAAGCAAACTACAGTACCTGCTATGGAATCGAATATAACTATGGAGACGGATGCGATAGTTCCTATAGCCCCAAGTGCGGAGAGTACAACAGAGCCGACTACGGAAGCGGATATTGAGTCTGAAAATGAAGCGAGTACGTCGCATTCGAATTTAGTATACAGAAGTGCTTCTATTTTTACATCACCTATGAAGAAGAGAAGGGTAAGACCACGAAAAATTAATTTAGACGAATTTGATATTGGTGTAGTCCGAAGAACTATCCAAAACTATCATATAGAACATCGTCAATTTCCAACATTATCACGACTTAATATTGTTTTGAAAGACCGTATACAATTTGATGGATGTATAACAACCCTAAGAACATTGTTACTTAAACTTGGTTATAAATGGAGAAAAACTGAGAATAACAGGAAGGTGCTAACCGAAAAACATGATATTCAAATGCTAAGATTGAAATATTTAAAACAGGTAAAGTCTTTTCGCAATGCAGGTAGACCTATAGTCTACACAGATGAATCATATATTCATACCAACCACGTGCAAAAAAAGTCTTGGGCCGAAAAAAGTTGTAAAACAGCAATAAAACAAAACTTAACAAAAGGAGTGCGCATAATTATAGTACATGGCGGAAGTGCAGAGGGTTTCGTACCAAATGCGTTGTTGACATACAGAGCAGAGATCAAATCCGGAGACTACCACGATAACATGAACACAGAAAATTACTTAAAGTGGCTAAAGGAGAAACTTATACCAAATCTCCCAAATGATGCCGTGATAGTCTTGGATAATGCAGCCTATCACAATACTAGTTCGGAAAAAATACCAACATCCAACTCCAACAAATTAGACATGCAGACTTGGCTGAATGCAAAAAATATCTATTTTGAACCAAGCTACAAAAAACCTGAACTTTATGACCTTATATTAAAAAACAAAGAAAACTTCCGCAAGTACAAAGTTGACGAATTATTGAAAGAACATGGATTCACAGTGCTTCGGCTGCCACCTTATCATCCAGATTTAAACCCAATCGAAAACATTTGGGGTATTGTAAAAAACGATGTTGCTAGTCACAATATAGATCAAAATTACACTTCGATTATGCCCATTTTAAATGAAGCATTTGATCGAGTAAATAAAGATGTCTGGTTCAATACTTGTCAGCACGTGGAAAAAATAGAAGACGAATACATGAGACATTGTGATCTTGATTTTAGTTTTATTGTAAATGTCGGTGATACATCAGACTCTGAATCAGATATTTCTGAAACGAGTGATTGACGATTTTCATTTCTAAATAAAGTTCAATAAAACTATTTCCGTATTTCATTAATATCTATAATTACCTCCCATTATAAAAATAGTAATATTATCGATATTAACTAATAAACAAATAAAATATCCACACCTAAAAATAAAATAAACATAACCCTTTCCTTGCGGTAGGGTAAAAAATATAAAACTGAAGTAGAGCATCTTTCACTTTGACCATGACGCTCTGTCCTGATTAGTCTATTCATTGTAGTGTGCGTGTTCACTCATAGGTAATTAGTGTGTACCTACAACACTCAAACATTGACGGAAGCTTGCACACATATACTATAAACGGTTAGAAGGAATAGTGGGGCGCATCTTCGTGGATTGCACTATCTATAATGGAAAATTTGAAAATTCCAGTTTTCAAACAAAATAAATAGCAGAATCAACTGCATAAAAAGTAAACACGCTTTTCTACGAAGTCGCTGACCAACGGTGCGGTGCGGGGCGTGGAGGCGGAGGTACGGGGCGCAGGCACTTTAGTCGGAGAACAATACAAACGCAGAGAATAGAATTATATGTTTTGCACAGGTTCTTGACCTTACAATGTTTACCTATTATTATTACGGACTTATACGGATCTACATCATGTTGAAAAATAATTTCTTGTGGCTAAAGTATTCACTAGATTTGATTGGTTTTTTGTATACGGGTAAAGAACATGATTCTCTTTACGTAGTTTAAAGGAATGTCAATCGTCCTGTTCCACCTTGTATACGACACGAGCGTGTATTGGAATAGACCTGTGCGGTTCTAGAAACATACTGCACAGGTAGACCAGAGCGTGTATTGGACTAGACCTATGGAACATACGACACGCCGGTCGACCTGCGCAGGCACACCTGCACAAGTAAACCAGAGCGTGTATTGGAATAGACCCGTGCAGTTCTTGGCACATACGACACGCCGGTCGACCTGCGCAGACACACCTGCACAGGTAGACCGGAGCGTGTATTGGAATAGAACTGTGTAGTTCTTGGAACATACTGCACAGGTAGACCAAAGCGTGTATTGGACTAGACCTGTGCAGCTCTTGGAACATACGACACGCCGGTCGACCTGCGCAGGCACACCTGCACAAGTAAACCAGAGCGTGTATTGGAATAGACCCGTGCAGTTCTTGGCACATACGACACGCCGGTCGACCTGCGCAGGCACAACTGCACAGGTAGACCATAGTGTGTACGGCCTACATTAGAAACGCAAACTAGTTTGCATCTCTAATGTTGTCCCTAGGGACAGCATTAGATAAAAAGAGAAACAAAACTATTAAAACCATAAATAGTTAAAATGATGTTCAATTTATATTAATGAAAAATAGTTTACAAAAAATATTATTTTCTTCATAATGCATTTTAACTACATCATAATGCTATGACAGTAATCACTAAAATAATTAGTAATAATTTAATACATCATTCATCTTTGATTTCTAAAATTAGTTTATCAAAATAACTTTAATAAATTGACAATAGTAATCAGTTAGAGCTGTAATATTTTTATACAAAAATTAGTATAAAAAGATATATACATATTTAAGCAAAATGCAAACTCATTTGAGAGTGTATAAACTTAATAATATAATATAATACATTTATTTGGTAACTACAATGAAACATTATCAGCATACATTCATTTTAAAATCAAAAATGGTATGTATGAAATATTATATATTAATTTAAATTATCACAATAACATTCTAATAAATAACTTACATTTAAAGGAAGACTAATTCACTTGAAAAAATTTCATGCTACTAAAGAAACTTGTTCACATTGATATTTATTACAATATTAAATGTAAGGCACATTTCAAGCACCATCATTATAATTTATTGTCATCTTCACATCAAACCTAATCAAGATAAATGTAAATAGCTATGCAATATACTTTATAACATGATTTAATTAACATAACAATCTTAATTATTGCCAATAATTACATAGAACATTTAACAATCATCAGAGACACCACTTCAAGAAAAGTTGTTCTCTTAAAAATAGTATAAAACCACTGGCCGCTCAGATGTTTATCACATTACAAATATTTAATATCTCCTTGCAATATCATTAAGTAGGAATCCCAACATTAATATGAATTAATTTCAGGATAATATCTAGTCATTATACATGCCATCAAGCAAAAAATCCATTCTTTTATAATGCCTATTCTTCCAAGCTTCTTGTCCTCGTCGCAAGGCCATGTAGCCAAGAACTGCAAACATGGGAACTAACAAAATGGATATAACAAGAGGCATTACCATCCCAGGATGGCTATTAGCATTCTTTGCATAGGCTTTCAAGTCTTTGTTAGGTGACTGGATTTGATCAGAAACCAATGTTCCTGGTGATGACTTGACTGTCATATTAGCTAGTGCATCATAAGATAATAGTAAGGGTTTCTTGTGTATTTCAGTTTTATTTATATCCTTCACACCACTGGATAGTTTGTTCAGCAAAGAGCTGTTCACCTTGGACTCAATTGACTTATTTGTGTAATCAGTTAAGTTTGTCTTGAAAGCACCTGATTTTTCTAGTATTTTGGGAGCAACGGTGGGATTTTCATTATTGATCGATACATTATTTTGTTGTGGTTTCACATTATCGTCTTCGATATAAACAACTCCTTTTCGTGCAACAACAGGTTTTACTTTATTTTTGCCCAATTCACTGTCGAGGCTTGTAAGTTTGTCTTTGGATAAAGCCAAAACCGATGTCCCAGGCAATAAGGAACCGCCTTCGCTTAGCAATGTTACTTTAGTTTCATTTAAGTGATTTACCTTGCGAGGTTCAGATTGAGTTTTGTTTAATAACTCTGGTATATTGACAGTCGCATTACTGCTGTTAATAAACGGAATGAACAAAATATGACACAATAAAAGATAAAATATCATTTTGTATAAAATGAAAACTACGAAAATTAAAAATTTTGTAAAAAAGTCACAAAAACATTAGAAAGAATACCAAATTGGCAAATTTTAATATGACGTTCATGACATTGTCTGAAGTGACGTGTGAAAAAAAATTAGGGAAGAGAAAGTTCACCAACCATATTTTGCTTTAGTCGATTTAGGATGGTAGAATGCATTCGAAATCAATGAGATGTCATTCAGCGAGAGCGAGCAATTTGACGTTTGTATGACAACTGCGACTTTCAAATGACACTAATAATTTTGGGAAAGTTAGATGAAAAATAGAAATAGATTAAATTGATGATATTATTGTCGTGCTTTGCTTAGTGCATAGTACTGCGTGTAATTAGAAACCAATTTATTTATAATGAAGTAATAAGTGTTTTGTTGTGAAGTGTGAAGTACTACCAAAATGAGGACTCGTAGTAATTCAGGGGTGCGTTTGGATTATTATCAGCGGGTAGTGCACAAGTTAATTTTAGATCACCAGCAGCCTGTGACTGGATTGTTTCCCGCAAGTCCACACAATGACCACGCATGGATTAGAGACAACCTGTACTGCATATTGGCAGTATGGGGGCTCTCCATGGCGTTTAAGAAAATTGCAGATCAAGATGAGGATCGTGCTAAAACATACGAATTAGAACAAAGTTGCGTCAAGCTGATGAGAGGTAATTATTCGTAGGAACTGTGATTTTGTACTCAAACAGTGGCGGCTGACGGGTCATGGAACTGGTGGTGCACTTTACTAGCACACTAAGTATTAGGATTCAAAATTACAATAAAACGACATTTTGAGATTCTCGTCAGTGTGATTTTGGGTAACATGTGTGTTCAGAATGTTTGCTGTTTTCCTGTGTTATAAGTAGCGGCACGTAAGTCTAGCGCTGAGCGATACGTGGAAGGGATTGCTGCGCATGTGTACTGTCGCGCACGCAATACATTTATTAGCAAAATAATGTTTATGACATTATTTTTATGTAATGCCAAATAATAGGTCTGGTGCTAAACGAAATGTTAACAGTTTATAGTAAGTACCTAATATATAGTTTTAGCAAGTTTTGTGGGGAGTAGAAAATAAAAACATTATTTGGCAATTTATTAATTTTTATTTTCCATTAATCTGAATCTAACAATGGTGTCACGCCTTCCATGGTGTCTTGATAGAGCCTTTTACGTGTTGACGGCCCGGGCTCAGGACTGCTTCGTTCGTCAGCACTAGCAGCGTCATCTTCATCAAACTCACTAATGCTATCGTCTGAACTGTCTCCATTAACGTGAATGATAAATTCTTCTGTTACCAAATCCACGACATGATCACTCTTTGCATATTGCTCTTCTATATCCTTCACCTTTTTGCATAACTTTTGCCAATCCCATGCACCCATCAGTAAAACTTTTTCTTGTATGAGGTCAATACATTTAGCAACACTCCATTTAACATTTTTGCTGCCTACATACTGTTTAATATCGGACCATGCCATTTCAATGGGATTTAGATCTGGGTGGTATGGTGGTAGTCTGAGCACTTGATGGCCTTGTTCAGCTAGGATTCGATTAATCGAAAATGTTTTAAATTTATCCTTGTTAGCCCTTATTAAATTGTACAACTGAGGTTTCAAAAGTGTTTCCTCGTACTGTATGCCTTTTTCAGTTAGCCAAGCCTGCATGTCAACTTTTTTGGAAGTAGAAGCTGGTGCCCGATCCCACTGTTTATTGTGATACAACGCGTTATCGACTACCACGACGGAATTGGGTGGTAAGTTCGGAGCCACTTCTCATAGTTTTCGAAATTCATGTTGTTGTGGTAGTCGCCTGATTTGGTACCAGCTTTAAAAGTCAGCAACGCATTGGGTATAAACCCAGTTTCAGACCCGGCGTGGACTATGACAACTCGCTGTCCCTTCGAGACAGGTTTTTTTAGGCCCTTAGTAGTACCATCGGTCCAGGCTTTTGAAGACGAGTGCGATGAATCTACGTAAGATTCGTCTGTATAAACAATAGGCCTTCCCTCTTGACGATATTGTTTTATTTCTTGTAAATATTCGATATGTTTCAAACGTATATTTGAAGTCTTAATCAGCACTTTCCGGTTGTTTTGGGTGTTTTTCCACCGAAATCCCAAACTCTTAATTATTCGCCGAAGACTTCGTTCTGAGCCTTTGAAATTAATGTCTTCCTCTAGCTTCCTTTTAAGTTTTCCGACGGTAGGAAGTTCATTATTTGTGTTGTGAAAGTTATGAATGCACCTCTTTATTACTCCTTGGTCGAAGTTATCAATGTTTGTAACCGGTTTTGTTCTGGACCGTTTTTTGCCAGGCGTTCTGAACACTGTGATTAAATCAGAACTATTGGCTTGATTAGAGATGTTTCTTACTGTTGCAATTGACGTTTTAGTAGACTGCTGTCCTTTTTTGGATTTTCCCTAAATCGCTGATTAGACCATTTAGTTTAATGTTTCCCGCCTTAATAATTTCGGCGGTTTGTTTAATTTGGCTCAAATTTACAGTACTGCTGTCCGAAAGACTGAGTAAAGTATTTGCGGCTTCGTTAATTTCAGTTTTAATTTGTTTCAAAGAATCAATTATTTCGATAGATTCCCTTTTTAGAAAACAATTTACGTCGTAAACCATTTTCCTTGCCTGTCTTTTCAAAACAGGATTAGGCATCTTTATTCACTTTTAACTTTTTAAGTCACAACACAACAGAAACAAACTTAAACAACTAAATTTAACAAACAAATTCAAACTTTAACAAACAAAACACAACAACAATAATTAACGTTATGACGCGACTGTACACGGGATGGGCGCGGAGCGTCGTATTGGCTCGGGGTACCGAATGCGACTGGAGAGCCAATCGGCGCTACGCACGCTCGCCCTTCATCCCGCTAGCCCCCCTCGAGTACCTTAATTTTTACTTCTGCGCAATAACGGTCAGCGCTAAAGTTTCGTGCCGCTACTTGTTTTGTATTTAGTGTGACTTGCTATCAGGTTTGTTTATTGTTAGATTTTTTTTAACTTTATCGGTCATCATCCTTATTCAAGATGATTTTTTTTTGTTTCCTTCTGCGATCAGTCCCAGGACTATGAGCAGATTTGTTGTTGGAACTGGTCATGCAGAGTAGTTTCTCCAGTGAGATTTCCCTCTTTATATTTTATGGCAGCATGTCCTAGTTGGCATTGCCAAGGTACATTACAGCTGACCTTTTTAGCCGCCTTTTATGGTTCGGCTTTGTAAGTGCTTTCACCAAAAGATTTGGGTGGTTCTATAGGCATACTCTGTAGCGATCTGCCCAATTTTTCGCTTCCTGGTGCACTGTGTTTTTTAGGTATTCATGAACCTTGCAGTTTCTTGTAAACCATGGTGCATTTGTGATGTTTTTAAGTATGACAATTTGAAATCTTTGGAGCATGTTGGTGTTAGAGACACTAGCAGTTCCCCATAGTTGGATATCATATGTCCAAATTGGCTTCAAGATAGTATTGTACACCAACAGTTTATTGTCTATCGACAGGACAGAATTTCTTCCTCGGTATAGGTTCCTGTACTTAATATTGAGCTGATTTCTTTTGGTTTGGATATGTGTCTGCAATGTAAGGCTGCAGTCACAGTGCATGCCCAAGTACTTCACAGAGTCATTATGTGGCAGTTTGTGATCACCTAGTTTCACAGGCGGACATATACCATGTCTCAGACTGAATGTAACATGGGCTGGCTTAGATGCACTTGCTTTTATTTACCACCTCTTTAGCCGTTTGTGTATATCGTCCAGACTACTCTGAAGTATTTTAGAAGCAATATCAGGGTCTTTGTGACTGGCCAAAACGGCTGTATCATCTGCGTAAGTTGCAGACGGAATATCCGGAATATGTGGCAGATCTGCTGTATATATGGTGTACAACACCGGTCCCAGTACAGACCCCTGAGGTACTCCTGCAGTTATTTTATGGAGAGAGGAGGTAACATCTCTTTCCTTAACTTGGAAAGTTCTGTCTGAGAGGTAAGATTCAAGCAGTTCGTAGTGTGTGTGAGATAGGAATGTTTTGATCTGACAGAGTAACCCGTGGTGCCATACCCTATCGACGGCTTTTTGAATATCTAGAAATGCAGCCGAGCAGTATTCCTTTTCTTCCAAAGACTTTCTTATTTTGTCATAGATCCTGTGGACTTGTTCTGTCGTAGCATGTTTCTGCCGAACCCGAAATTGATGGTCAGGTATGAGAGACTGATGGAGTAATTTTATTGTGGTATCATTCTGTTCAGCAGTAGTTCTTCAAATAGTTTAGATGTTACAGGCAATAAGCTGATGGGTCTATATTACCTCATGCTCTGGTTTGCCTTCTTTATGGATCATCACTATTTGGGAGACTTTCCATAATGCTGGAAAGTGGTTTGTTCTTAGTATACCATTATAGAGTGCCGTTAGGAATACAATAACCTTCTTTGGTTTGGTATTAGGACCTACTTGGTGATAAGATCGAAACCTGCTGCTTTTTTACTGTCTAACTTTATTATCTGCCGAAATACTTCCTTGGTAGTTATAAGTCGAATGGGTAGGTCAAGTTGGTAGGTACGGCCGATTTAATATGGCTTCAATATCAGAGTCGTCAGAACCAGGTTCTGTCTCGTTTGGTGTGAACACTTTATGTGCGTTGCAAATGCATCTGCTTTCTGCTCGCTAGTTCTCGCCCATCGTCCATCATTAAATTTAATTGGTTGTTTTGCATGTTGTGGCCGGTTCATGCCACTAGTAGCTTTCCAAAGGGAAATAGTTTGTGGCTTTTATGGCTGTCAGAGACTCTAATTGTGCTTTTAAAGTAGCATTTTCACCTTCGATAATTGCGTTTTTATGGTCTACAATCGCTTTATTCTGAGCAGTCTTATCTTCTCTGGCCCTGGACGTATGCCAGACTCGTCGCAATCTTCGCTTTTCCTTGATTTTAATTCTAATTTGCTCGGGGATAGTAGGATGAGAATGTGAGTTCAAGAGTTGAATCCTCCATTTTTGTCCTCAATGCTCAATATTCGCACCTCTGCCTAACCCTTCGGGGATAACAAGTATGTTATGTTATGCTCAATATTGTCGCTTGAATTTGCTCTGTTCGATAGCTGGTGAGCTGGTGGTGTTTCACTGAGGATTTAATGACAACAGCAGTACCACCTCCGTGAGCAATGCCGTCGGGATGGTAAGTTTTATAGATATTATATCCAGGTATTGTGACTGCACTTCTGCTGGTGAAGTGGATTTCTGATATTAATAGTATGTCGATGTCGTGACATTTCAGGAGTAATTCCACTTCAGATTTGTTAGGCGCAAGGCCGTTAATGTTCCATGTCCCTATCCGTAGTTTAGTAATTTTAAGAGTTTTACTATAAGCTTTGTCATAAATCCCATAAGGGTGCTTATTTGTTGTACTAACATGTCGATTTTTTCTGACTTGTGTTGGCTCCACGTTTGGTTGACGGGTTTCATTCTTTAAAATTTTCTTGTAAGTCTTTTTGGTGGTTGTTGCACTATTTGTATTATTATCATGTAATTTGCTTGTCTTTGTATTCGGTAAGTAATAATCCTTCATCATTGTCAGGTTTTTTTCTTGGTTCTGTTGGTTTGTCGGTGCTTCCCGCCTGGTGGTCTGTTCTAGAGCTAGGATTTCTCTGTACACTTCACATCCCTTATAATTAGCAGGATGGTTTCCCAGCCAGAGTGCACATTTTGCTGGGGTATATCAGTATTTTTTCGGGTTTTGTGGCTTTCAGCATATTTGACGCATCTAAATGGCCTCATGCAGTTGTTCTTCGAATGACCATATTGCTGGCATCTTTGGCACTGGATAATTACCTTAGATTTACGGGGATCATCTATTTTAACTTGTTGGGGTATACAGGTTGTAAGGGACAGCCCTTCGCAGACTGATGGGGTGAATTCAATATATCATACTAAGATGACCGGTACCTACATGAAATTATTTCAGGAACGTTATGGGAATCCAATAAACCTGATTTGTTTTAAAACCTCACACGCAACGTATCGTTACCGCGGCAAAACGCGCGTAGCGAACGGCAGCGCAGCGAGCCTTCGGCCGCCGAGTATTTCAACATCCATTGCTGATTTTTTTATTTTAGTTGTATTATTTACATAGAGTGCTGCATACAGATAATGTAATTTTATAAAATAAATGTAATTTTACATTGAAATAAAGAAATAGTACAATGCGATTCAACTAAGAATAGGAATGACCTTGCGCCATATTGTGACGTTTTAGCAAAACAGCACCTGATTTACTCATTTTGGAGCAAAATCAGTGAGGTACAACAAAAACGAATTACAAAAACAGTTAACAACAACAACTAAAACGGATAACTACAAAATTTCTTTGCAAGCTTATTATAATGTACTCTGTGCTATATATTTCAACTTTCAGTTGACAAATCGAGGTCATTGACGTTCCTATTCTTAGTTGGTGTGCGTTACGCCTTACGCCTGCGACAGACGCCAGCGGAATGTTGTCGCTTTTAAGGATTTCGGCTTGACAGATAATTAATACCTCATCTCGTGTAATTGTGCCCGAAACATTGATATACAAATGGCCCGAAATTTATAATTTGTGCGTCCAGCCGATCCAAAGATATTCACGAAAAACAGATTCCGCTGGAGTAACGTTACCCCAGCGGCATGTTTTTTAACCGGTGGTCGTAGCTAAATACAAACAAGCTACTTAGATAGATATAATTTGTGCCCAAAAAATGAAATTTGTGCGTCTTGAGGTTTCAGAGTTATTCAAGATGCCGCTGGGGTAACGTTTAGCAAATTGCTGTATCCCTTAAACGGCATAACATACAACTACGGTGTTTTTTTCGACGGTGGGTCCTAATTTATGCAATTTTATTTTTTCTATAATCGACACCGTCGGATAATTAGATATGTTTTTTCAAAAACTCTAAAATCGATTCTTGCGCTTCAATGAGAAACCTACCAATTACGGTGGTTTGTACCTTTTATGAACTTAAAGCATAATTTGAAATTAGATATTTCTATTCCAACTCCTTAGAGAGTTATTCCATTTTAATTAAAATCTGGCTACGATATAATGTAACGCTCCAATACATGAGTTATTATTGAGTGACGGTAATTATGATTCAACCAACAATGAGTACCTTTATTAAATTGTTTATCCTTAAAGTTTCAGCTGAAAAATCCTTCTAACTACTCAAATATAAGAAAAAAACCATAAGAAAAGAAATCTCACGATTAACCGAACAAATGACTGCATAAAAGTGGCCGCACAGTACTTACATTGTGCCAACCTTCTTAAATTGGTAGTACAAGATTTCGTTTTTTGAAACAGTCTTGCACAAAAGCCTTACTTATAATTTATTGTTTTGTAAAACACGTAGTACACATATGTACACACCGTGTGTAAGCCATATTATATTGAGGATTTGCAAATCTTAATCTCTTCTACTTACTAATCAACGTTGTATAGCGTCTGTATAGGTACACAACGCTGTGTCTTCTTCTTTCGAAAGTCAAATTACTGACGACTGAAAAAGAGAAATCGGTGTGTAACTGTTCACTTGATATAATACGTTTATTAGTAGGTTAGTTAAATGTTGGTACCTACTGCAATTTAATAAAGACTACACTACGTTCATTTGACGATAAGTGGTATTTTTATTGCTAAAAAGATAATATGACATAACAAGAAAAGAAAAATACCGTTTATAGATTTTGTTTTGAACTGAAATAAAATAGCATTTTATACTATGTGAAATTTTGTTTTATTATTTACTAAAAATATTCACAAATTAATCAAATTGAGGCAAGTTGATGTCTATAGGGTGACTGGTAATTAGTGACCGATACTTAAACACATGATTGTATTCATGATAACAAACAACTTTTACTATGGGACCAAACCTGAAATCGTGAAAAAAAAAATCTGCTGGTCCCTACATTTTGACGAATTATGCGAGCATAAATGTAGGGAGCAGCTGATTTTTTTTCACGATTTCAGGTTTGGTCCCATAGTAAAAGTTGTTTGTTATCATGAGTACAATCATATGTTTAAGTATCGGTCACTAATTACCAGTCACCCTATATATTGTCTATCTCAGCCCATTCGCCAATCGGAAATAACACACTCATACATAAAATACACAGCTATCCTATTCCGTCAGTCAGAACGACCGGGATAGTAAAACACGTGGGGGAATCCCCAGAGCTTGTAGTTCATGTTGGAGATGAAACGAGACGGAAAATACTAAAGTCAACACCGAACCGAACTTCAAGGAATTGTGTGTATAATCATATTTATGTAGAAGTAAGCAAACAGTTATTTAAACCATTTGTACGCACCTGTACCGCTTAAAATTCAATTATAATACTACCAATTTAAGAAGGTTGGCACAATGTACTGTGCGGCCGCTTTTTTGCAGTCATCCGAATTGGTTCTTTTAATCGTGAGATTTCTTTTCCTATGGATTTTTTCTTATATCTGAGTAGTTAGAAGGATGTTTCAGCTGAAACTTCAAGGATAAACAATTTAATAAAGGTACTAATTATTGGTTGAATCATAATTACCGTCACTTAATAATAACTCTTGTATTGGAGCGTTACATTATATCGTAGCCAGATTTTAATTAAAATGGAATAACTCTTTAAGGGCTGATTTTTCAATCGTCAGATAACTTTTATCTAGGGAATATGTTTGACGTTTTGACAGCTTTTGTATAGAAAATGTGTCAAACCGTATTTATTCCACAGGTAAAAGTTATCTGACGATGGAAAAATCAGCCCTAAGGAGTTGGAATAGAAACATCTAATTTCACATGATGCTTTGAGTTCATAAAAGGTACAAACCACCATAGTTGGTACGTTTCTAGGGTTTCTCATTGAAGCGCAAATATCGATTTTAGTGTTTTTGAAAAAACATATCTAATTTTCCAACGGTGTCGATTATAGAAAAAATAAAATTGCACAAATTAAGACCCACCTCGTAAAAAAAACCCTAGTTGTATGTCATGCCGCTTAAGAGATACAGCAATTTGCTAAACGTTACCCCAGCGGCATCTTGAATAACTCTGAAACCTCAAGACGCACAAATTTCATCTTTTGGGCACAATTATGCACAAATTACATCTTTCTAAGTAGCTAGTTTGTATTTAGCTCCGACCACCGGTTAAAAAACATACTGCTGGGGTAACGTTACTCCAGCGGAATCTGTTTTTCGTGAATATATTTGGATCGGCTGGACGCACAAATTATAAATTTCGGGCACAATTACACGAGATGAGGTACTAATTATCTGTCAAGCCGAAATCCTGAAAAGCGACAACATTCCGCTGGCGTAACGCACACCTTAGTAGAATCGCATTGTAACTGAAAGTACAATATAAAATATGAAAATTTTCCTGCGAATATTTCCGGTGGAATATGATTCAAAATAAGGAGCTGAATGCACCCTGTTAATTTGCGGAGGGCTGTCCCTTACACCCTGTATATGCTTAATTTCTTTGACTACTTCATTAATTGGCTCAGGTTCAATATTAATAAAGAATGTCGAGGTAGGTGTCTTCTCAGGCCCTCGAGCATTGACAATCTCGCTTCTCACTTTACTGCCTGTAGCTTCTATTTCCTCAACGATTGTGCTATAGGGGGTCGTATAGTGCAGATTTTTAACGACAATCCTATAGCTTTTTGTGTTTTTTGGGGTAAATGTGTGGCCAATGAGACCTTTTGCTCTTATTACACCTATGATTTTCTTGTATTCTTCTGGGCAACTTACGAGGAGAACTTACTAGAAGATTTTTATTTACAATTTTAAGCTTAAAATTGTTTTTGTCCGTAACTGTGAGTAGGCATGTTGTGAGTTCATTGACGTCTTCAATGCCATACAGGACTATTGGCGGTGGTTTTGACAGCTTAGGTTTGATCACTGTACCATAGTCTTCTGTATCTAGTGGTAGGTCACTAAATCTATTTGCAGTTGGGGTGATTACTCTAGGTGAGGATTCCGTAATTCGCTTGCGCTTTTGTGGTGGCACTCGCTGCCTGGAAGGTGGCACTGGCATGGGATTATGGGCGGTTGACATTTGGCTTGTATGGTCTGGTTGAGATTCAGTGGCAGTTTTTGGGCCATTATTCGCTTTCTGGCTGTCGTTGTTAATACCAGACAGAGATGACGATCCGGGCCTGTTAAACAGACCAGGATGAAATATTTGTTGAGCAAGAATTTTACCGGGTGCGTTCGAATTCATGATAGTGGTAATTATTAATCAATCATGGCAACCCTACTTTTCCAATCGTCAGATGACATGTTTACATTGACGTCGTAAAATTAATAAATTGGGGGTGGGTTGAAAAAAACTTTGGAAACTAGATTGTCACTTTTTTGTTTCGACCACTGTTTTATGTTCGAATCACTTGTTATTTTAAGCTACAAACAATTGTTCACAGTTAACAAGGGTATAGTGGACACCTTTACGAGACATTCCGAGCCTTTCTGCGATTTGACGTTCACTGTATCCTTCCTCACGTAGAGTACAAATAACGCTTCTCTGTTCGAGTGTGATTTGCCTGCGTTTTGCCATTTTCAGAAGAAAAAATAAGGTCATAGGAGTCATCGATATCTTTCGAATACGGACAATGTTAATATCACAACTTTTACGTGCCAATGCTCCAGTTGGACTAAACAGGGTCTTAAAAATTTAAAACCACCAAATATTATCAATAAAACCACACCATTGCAACAATAAAGTACCCGACGGATTAAGTCGTAAAACACGTGTTTCGTCAAAACTAAGGAGTTAGTTCTAAGGAGTACTTCATGAATGTGGAATAACAATCTTGTAAAACGATAGTTTATTGCTAATTTTTGCCGCCTATAGTCGGTATCCATTTGTTTTGTTTAAAGACGGGTGTGCTTCCAAACTCTTGGACGGTAGTGTATATACTTTCATTTCTGTTTTTCCCAGGTCTGCTCATGGCTATGATGCAACAAAAAGACAAAGTAGAGAAGTTCAAGAGCACTCAGCATCCATTGGATTCCCTCCATGCCAAGTATTCCTCCACCACTGGCCGCTCGGTGGTGAAGGACACAGAATGGGGTCATCTCCAGATAGATGCCATTTCTCTGTACCTCCTCATTCTTGCACAGATGACAGCATCTGGTCTGCAGATTGTATTTTCTTTAGATGAAGTTTCATTCATCCAGAATTTAGTATTTTACATTGAATCAGCTTATTGCATCCCTGATTATGGTATTTGGGAAAGAGGTGACAAGACCAACCATGGCCTGCCTGAGTTGAATGCTAGCTCTATTGGGATGGCCAAAGCAGCTCTAGAAGCTATGAATGAATTGGACCTTTTTGGTGCTCGCGGTGGTCCTTCTAGTGTAATCCATGTTTTGGCTGATGAAGCTCAAAAATGTCAAGCTGTGCTTCAATCAATGCTACCAAGAGAATCAAATAGCAAAGAATTAGATTCAGGTCTACTTTCAATTATCAGCTACCCAGCTTTTGCAGTAGATGATCCACAGTTAATTGCTATAACTAGAGACACTATTGTTACTAAAATGCAAGGAAAATTTGGATGCAAGAGGTTCTTAAGGGATGGTCACAAAACACCCAGAGAGGATCCCAATAGGCTTTACTACGAGCCTTGGGAGCTGAGAATGTTTGAAAATATAGAATGTGAGTGGCCTCTATTCTTCTGCTACCTGATATTGGATTACTGCTTCAAAGGTGATAAGAACAACGTTGCAGAGTACACACAGATGTTGGAAAAGGTGATGTTGAGGAAAGATGATGGGATCAAGTTGGTTCCTGAGCTGTATTCAGTGCCAGCAGACAAAGCTGATTTGGAACAGCAGAATCCAGGGAGCCAAGAACGCATACCACTTGGCAGGTGCCCTTTCATATGGGCTCAATCATTGTACATTCTTGGGAAGTTATTACAAGAGGTAAATCGTATAGCACTCTAACTTCACAGTTAATTCATTTTGTATAATTTAAATAATAATAATACAATGATACCGACATAAAACAATTGTTGAGCGAGTGCTTCTTTGGCCGCCTGAATAATGTTAAATAGTCTTTTGCCAGGCGGAAACAAGGTGCATGCATTCAACGGTTGATTCGTGTCAGTTTTGATGTCTTTCGGCATACTCAAATGGACTCAGACCGAACTTGACGCTCTGGACAGAAAGGTCCGTACATGCCGACAGTATATCGGATGCATCACCTACGGTCATGATAAGACTGTACATCCCGCGAAAGTGTGGGAGTCGAGTCTTAAATGCTAAAACCTTCAACAACCGCGAGATTTGCAGTCTCAAACTGACGTGGGGGTGCACCGAGATGTGGTCGCAGTGGACAAGGGTCTTACCCCCGCTCTCCTTGGCGAAAGAGAAGGAAGTATGGCAAGGTACAGTGCTTCACGGACACTTTTTCCGGGCCCTCCATGGGCGTAATGTAGACCTTTTGGCGTCCGCGTCCTGGCTGCGTTACGGCGACCTCTTCGGGCAAACTGAAGATTTTGTCTGTGCGATTACGGATGAAGTTATTATGACGAATAATTATCTGAAATACATTTTCAAGGACGGTACAGTTGACATCTATCGGGCATGCCATCATCCCGGTGAATCAACCCGACATATTGTTACCGGTTGTTCTCGTCTTACTAACGGCGAGTACTTGCACAGACACAATCTACTGGCTAGGATTATCCATCAGCAACTTGCCTTGCAGTACAACCTTGTGGATTCCGAAGTTATGTGCCCGACCCTGTTCTCGAGAATGGTCACGCCACATTGGGATCGATCTATCATCAATTTCATCACTGTTAGTGATGATAGATCTATTAGGTAGGATATTGTAGAGTTGATAGGTCTATTTTATTGTACATAGATCGACGAGAGCGCCATGCAATGATTGTTGATAGCGCTATCCGTCATGACGAGAATATCGTGAAAGCTGAGAAATATAAAAAAAATAAGTATCTTGACTAGCACATTAGGTTGTCAACATGTGGGACGTGGACTCTGCAATCATTGTGCCGATAATCGTAATGATCAATGGCCTAATAGCGGAGAGCCTCGACCCCAGGAGGCTCTCATTGCACGGCTGGGTCAAGGGTTTGAATCAGAAAGCAGTACTCCTGGACACGGCACGCATAGTGAGGAGGGTCCTCTCTCTGGAGCCCTGACCACCGGCAGCTTTGTTCCTGTTCCTGATGCTGATGGGCTACTATTTTTTTAAATAGTTTTTTTTTATGTTTATATAAAAAAATTAGAAATGTAAATAATATTGAAAAAAGTAAGTAATACACTAATAAAGAATTTAGTTCAGGCAACTAAGCCCCATAACATAATACCTTAGACTAACATAATTATAAAAACCACAAAAAACATAACATGCTACATTTAAATACTTAATGCTTTCTTTTATTTTCAGGGATTCCTAGCTGTTGGTGAATTAGATCCTCTCAATAGAAGACTATGTTCAGAGAAAAAACCTGATGTGGTTGTACAGATTGTGATACTTGCCGAGACTAATGACATTAGGGACAAATTGTTGGAGTATGACTTGCATGTACAAACCATTAGTGAAGTAGCCCCCATTGAAGTTCAACCAGCTAGGGTGCTTAGCCATTTGTACACATATTTAGGTAAGAAATCGAACAGAATATTATTTAGGTAAATAAATGAATGCATTACATGGTGCAAAGAAATGAACAATGGTGCCGATTCTCACAAGAGAATCGGCACCATTGTTCATTTCTTTTTAGTTCGGTGTACAAACACCGAACTAAACTATCACTAAAATTCGTTACTTTTGGCTATGAGAATCTTAAAGCTGTTCTGTAAAAAAATATCACTTTTAAAAATAATTTTGACTGAACTAAAATCGAATTTGACAATCGTGCGATTCCACGTGGTACTTGTTTGCCCTATCCCGTGAATTTTTTTTAGAGCCGGAGGTGCGCAAGGGGGCAGCCTCGACGTGTTTTATATGGAATTTTTCACTTTTTGTATGGAAAATATGAAAAATTATTACCTACATCTTGAGTTTTATAGGTTTATGGGTTGTATAAAGTATAAATTTTCATTATTTTTGCGATAGGACTCACCGTTTTCGATATATAAGCCAAAGAAAAGAAAAAAAAATGCTACAATACTGTTTTTGCACCTGAAGTCGTGTTGTTGGTGTGAATTTTAGTTCATGCCAACTAATTTTATTCCACAACTTTTTAATTGCGATTAAAAATAGTCAGATTTAGTTAGAAAATCTAAATTTTAGGTGAAAAACGTCAAATTCAGAAAAGATAAATTACCATTTTCACTAAATAAAATAACTCAGTGCCATCTTAGTGCTGTTAAACTAAAATATAGTTAAGTTGTGTCACTTTAGTCAATTTCGGAATGGGAATTCGTCGTTTGACAGGAATAAACTAAATTCTGGTGATTTTTGGTCTAGTTTAGAGGCAGGCACAAGAGAATCGGCACTATTATACAGCAGCAACTCACAATACTTGAACTTATTGCACTATTCATTGAATGTGCTTACTTTTATAACTTGTCTCAACAGACACACATGTTATTAGACTTAAATTCCATGACATAGAGTTCAGATTTGTTTAAAAGCCCTTTTTTTTGGATGGGAAATCATCAAATGACTTCTCCCGTTCTGGGCGGAGCAGGAGGGCGTGTCAGACTTTTACTGACTAAAACCCACCCGTGTGCCTTCAGTTGCCTGTGCCGGGGCCACGGTAACTCTTTCGAACATCCTGCGACCCTGGCTGCCATCGGCCCTAGCGGACCCCTTCAATGGTGCTGACATCTCATTGAGTCGCACGTGGAACACAACGCGCCGTCGACTCGGGCCTGGTCCTTGCCGGACGGCGAGCTACCCATTGATCGCCGTCCGCAAGCCCGCGCCAACGGTGGCCGGGAATCGACTGCTAATTCCCGTCGCCCAGGGCGTCTCCTGCGGCGACTAGGGGCGTGAGGGCGCAAAGCTTGCCTCTCCTTCACGCGTTCCACCTCCTCCTTTGCGAGCATTACTGCTTCGCAGAAGGAGGTCTTGGCTTCCCATGTACTCTCGCTTCGTACCATGGCCTGGACCAGGGCTGGACGCGAGAGATTGCCGCCGCCGATCGCTTCCGCGAGGACACGGCGATACTCCGCCCAAGCCGGGCAGACCTCCACCGTATGCTCCACCGTGTCCTCCGGGCGATTCACACAGTGGTGACACCCGGGCGTTTCCTCCCGCCTTATCCGGAACAGGTACCTCCCGAAGCACCCGTGTCCGGTTAGGACCTGTGTCAGGCGGAATGTGAGGACGCCGTGGTGCCTCTCCAGCCACTCCTCAAAGAGGGGACTTATCGCCGCAATTGTGGCGTGCCCATGTTTAAAAGCCCTGGGTACTCAATTAATTATGCTTGTTATGTTAGTAAGGCTGATGGAGCTGTGAATTTAAAATTTATATTAGTGTTCAACCGAAACACGATTTTTAGCCGAAACCGTAACCGAATATTCGACTCCTCTTCTAGTTTTGGACGAAACTGAAGCCAAAACTTATGAAGATGAGTTAAAAGTTAGTTCACTTACGTTATTTTCTAAGACCCAGCGTTTTTCGTAGGTTTGCGGCAAATTATTTGATTAACTCTTTCAGGGACACTTTCGTTTAGACAGCAATATCATGTGTTTATAGAATAGAATTTCTCTTTATTCGAGTGACCAGGACACAACAAGACTGTTAATAAAACTTACGACTATGGTAGTAAGTATAGACATTAAACAACCAAACAAAAAAGAGGAAAACAAATCAAGGAATTAAATAATGGTCGATCACTGCTGTGACATCCCATGAGAGACGGCACCACAGCGACCCACATAAAACAGTCCAGGAGACTCGCAACCATGTCTAAGACACTATTGGAGCTGGCCCATACCCTGCGCACCAGGAAAGCGCACCTTTTACGCATCGTTGTGTAAAAGCAATCCACATGCGCATCTGCGAACATCCCCGAAGCACTACAGAAACGGGACAGCCCCACCAGCATCCTAAACGCGTTGTTATATTGGACGCGGAGAGCACTATACGATCTTTGTGTATATCTAGCCCACAGGCTACAGGTGTAGAAGGAGTACAGTAGGCTCGAAAGAGCGTGATTTTAATTGGAGGTGAGCATCGTGCAAACTTGCGAGCCTGACTGCTTGCTCTAACCGATAGTACCCTCCGCTTCCGTTCAATATCATCATCGTCTTTGAGGTCGGGAGTCAATATATGTCCAAGATACTTAAACCTGTGAACTCTCTGCAAAGGCGTTCCAGAGAGAAATACAGGTGGTACTCTATCAGGGCTTTTACCCCCAGCCTCAAAGACCATGATCTCCGACTTTTTGGGGTTATATGCCAAGCCGTGCTGCTTCGCTTACGCCTCACACTAAGCAACCAATTTTCTCAGGCCACAGACTGACGCGCTCAGCAGCACCATGTAGTCTGCGTAACTGATATTATTGACGCAGATACCGTCTATATAACACCCGAGCCTAGTACTGCTGAGCTCGCCAATCAACCCGAAGAGCGTTGGTGAGCTCAATCCACCCTGCCTCACCCAGCCCATCGTACAGTCTTGATCTGGTTTCCATATCAAAACTTGAAGATGTTAACGAGCTCTATGGGTAAATTAACCCGCTCTAATTTACTCCAGAATACATCGTAGGAAACCAGATCAAATGCCAAGGGATTGAATAAGTCCAGGAAGCAAGCATAATTAGGCGTCCCGCGTTTCGCATAGTACGTCACAGCATGCTTAAGACACAATACCGCACTCTCCGTTGATAATCCAGCTCTGAATCCGAACTGGTTATCATGAATAGTAGTACAACTATTTAATTGTGTATTAAGCATGTCAAATACCTTTGAAACCACAGTAGCTAGTGAAATGGACCTATAGTTACCGCTGTCGGCGAGATCCAGTTTTGTTTTTAGCAATTGGCACCACCACCGTTCGCATCATCTCATCGGGCAGGCAACTATGACTCATACAGAAGCTATACAACATTGCAAGCACCCTGGGCAAGTGAGGGCCAGCATATCGGAGGTACTCAATGGTGAGCCCATCATGGCCGGGGGACTTACCCCTTGACATACGTCTAATAGTCCGAGTAATTTCTGGGGACTTAAATTTAACCCCTATTTCCATGCCGGGCACAACATTGGGCACCGACCGTGAGGGTCCTAGAGGAGATTTTACAAAAAATGCTTCTTTGAAAAGATTAGAAATGTCCTCAGGCTCACTCGTGCCACCGACGGTCATAGGGACTCCCTGTCTGGTTTTCAATTTATTCGTATGTTTCCAGAAACTACGAAAATCATTTTTAGCGTGGTGTGAGGCTAGAATGCCCATTTTAACTTGGTCTTCATGATCTTGACACCACTTTAACTTTGACTTAAATACTTTTCTAGCCTCACGCATTTCGTTATAAAGTAACCCAGTAGTAGGTTTACCATACCACGTCCACAATATAAATTTCTGCCTAGTCTCCCTGTGAGCTCTGCAGCATACTTGTTCCAGCCAACTATTACCCGCTTAGAACACCTATTTATGCATTTCCTGGTTATGCTTAGGGTTGAAGGATAATAAAAATAAAAGAAAAGATAGAAAATTTAAGGCAATTAAAAACAATTCATCGATAACCGACGCCACTTGTATCATAATATAATATAATCAAACAACAAGATGTTCTTCCACAATTGTAACGAAAATGATCACTAGATAGCGCAAATTTAAGAGAAAAAAAAACCCAAAGATATGGTTAGCGTATCTAACCACCGACCCTGAAAGAGTTAATGCTAATTTTCAAAAAATAAAATTAAGATTTTTTACACAATTTGCCAAAAGCCCTTATAAGGGCCTTAGCAGACATGCTTCTTTTTACATCTACGATTAGCGATTTAGTATATTTTCAAAGGCTCGATATAGCCACTGAGTTCTAAAGACCGCATAATTTTAGCATCAACAATCAGCGATTTAAGGTGAAAGCGCCAGGGTAGTCCGCGAAATTCAAAATTTCTTACGTTTTTTGCAATTTTCAGATCAGCATTAGGTTGTACGAGTAGGTATGTTGATTCAAATATGATTCGCGACCGTGACAAATATGTATTTATAGAATTATAATAATTAAAGTCATCAATACAACTCTAATGCCTAACCCTTCGGGGAAACAAGGCGTGATGTTATGCAATACAACTCTCTAAAACCAAGTAATTCTATTGAATGACTATTTCATGAAATCTTAACATTTCAGGATTATACTAACTTAAGGAATTGTATACTGATTCTAAAAATACATATTTGTTACGGTCGTGAATCATACTTTAATCAACATACACCCAGACACTGAGCTGCAAATTGCAAAAATCGTAAGAAAATTTGAATTTCGCGAGCTACCTTAGCGCTTCCCCCATAATCACTTTTCGGAAGCTCCATACAGCAACTACGCTTTATCTCTCCGCTTCCACCATTTTACTATACTATAGTAAACGGTGACCGAACGAAGAGTCGCTAAGTTGCATCTGCTGTTGCCCTTAGAGCTTGTATCAATCTTCCAGAAAGCGAATAAATCCCTACTAGCTGATACTAAAAGCAGCATGTCTGGTAAGAACCAAAATTACTCCAATTTATAAGAACGCTTTTTTTTCTGTATTACGGTTCGTCCATTTTTTGGTCGAAACCGAAACTTCGGTTGGACATTAATTTACATACTTAATTTATAATTGCAGGTAGAAACAAGAAATTGGGCTTGTCTGGTAGAAAGTCGCGTGATGTAGGTATCCTAAGTACCAGCAAGCTGTACTCTTTGAATGACCGCATATTTGCCTTTACACCACAGGTACTTAATTTATTTGTTGAATTCATACATCCATCATATTCATGAGTCTTGGTATTTATGTCATTAGACCTAAACAATTGCAAATACTCTTTTACTAGTATTTCACATCAACTTTATTTTCCTATAATATTTCTGTTGCAGACGTAAATACTTACATAATTTTCGTTTTTTTTTTAGTTTTTCAAGAAGTTGCATTCCATAACTCATTTTTTTTTGTTTAATTTATTTACTAGTATTCTGATATGACACGTTTCTACATCGCCTCTGACTACGATCTAATGGTTGACATCCTCAAAGCTGAAATTAATTTCTTGAAGTCCTCTTGGCAAAATCTTCTTGGTCGACCGCTTGTGGTCTTGACCCTGAATCAAATGCACTTAGGTATTATTTTATTTCTTTATTATTTTGTACAGTTTGCTTGCTGGTTTGGCCCATCCATGTTTATTTATTGTAGAATGATTCATTCACGAATGACATTTGCTCTGTAGAATGTTATGTTAGTTTGGCTGTTGAAGTGTTTATTTATTTATTGGTCTCGGTTTATGAATGCAATGACATGTTTTGTTTCATGTATTCAAGACATTCGAACAGTCATATTTAATTACTTGCAGTAGCACATAATTATCTGATGTGGCCATTCGTCAAGCTATGTTGTTAGTAAAAAAATAATTAAACCTTTTCGATACGTAGAGCCAGTTATGTCCGTTGCCATCTAGAAAAAGATTGACCTCCTGTTGTATCAACTAGACCCCTTGTAGCTGTAGTCAATTGTGGAAAACGGCTACAAAATGGCCCCACTTGGATGTAGCTAGGTTAAAACTCTCCCAAAAATTGGCCACACCAAAAATGTTTCAATTGCAAAATATGACAAAGAAACATGAGATGCTGTTAATCATTGGACTTGGTTGTTTGTTTGTCATCCTTTGGAAACAGTTTACTGCTGCCCTGTTTTGACTCCCTACTTTTTGAGGTTTGAGATAACTTTATTGAGAATACTACTTTTTGGTTCCATTAACGCTAGCTAATTCGTAGACATGTGGCATGCACCACTGCACGGGGCCCGCGTGGTGTATTATAGCCCACTCGCTCTCATACAGAGGAGGCCTGCGTCCCAGCAGTGGGAACAATTATAGGCTGATTATGATGAACCCTAGCTACATCCACGTCCCACATCCCCTGTTAAACATTAACCTCGCATGGGTGTGTGGTGTGTCTTAGAACTTCGACTATGAAGAGTACTACATGTCGCGTGACCCGGCGCTACTCGCGAGCACGTTTACGGCTAACGTCGCGTTCCTTGGCATGAGCTGGAAACAAATGCTTGGCCGGCCGACGATTACGCTGCTCGCTACGCAGTATTTGTTAGGTAAAGAATGATTATTGTATGTCTCTGGAAAAGGTTTTCCTTCTTGTTTTCTTGTGTGTAATGGTGTTTGACGAGTGTTAAACAATTATAGTTTAAACTTTAAGGACGTGTTAATTGAATTTATTTTAGAACGAAAAAATGCATCTGGGAAAGTAAAAAAAATGCAATGGAATCAAAACATTATGTAAAAGTGTTAAGGTATAGAATGGCAAATCCTGTTTATTACCAAGACTTTACCTGTTGTACAGAAGTTCTGCTATCAGATATAGTAGTATCCATTTTTTAATCCTATTCACGGTTAAAATGTTAGCTTAGATTTTTTGTAACTTGGCAAGAAAAACGAATTCGCTATACATCATTTACATACAAATATCTATAAGAACAGTTAAGACACCCGTTTTGTTTTGTTTTAAAATTAAAAGGTTAGCCTTTTCCGCAAATGTAATATTATTATGGTTTATGGGGACGGCCGGGTGGCCAATATATTATTAAAATGATTTATATTTATGTGCACGCATTAACAGACAACGGTTTATGGATTGCTGTTACGATATCTAACTAATCTAATTAGCAATAAAATTCATTACTAACAAAATTCATTTCTCACAATCACGCTTTCTGAACTATGAAACTTTCTTTCCGCTTTTATTACTACAGGATTTTCACCATCTTTCATTCATATATTTCAGACCAGGGAAAGATCCCAATGGCGATGATAACAACGATGAAGAAGCTCAAGTCTGGATATATTAATGGTACTAGAGTAACTCTTGGGAATCTTGGAGATTTTTTGAGCACATCTGCCATTACGAACCTGAGTTTCCTTGGCAGTCAAGAGGATGGATATCCTGACAGTAAGCATATCTCTCTTATTTATTTATATAATCCGGGAAAACAAACAGCTACACAAGACAGTGAGAAAAAAGAGATTACGTAATGACGACGACGATGACGTTATCTACATCTTAAATACTACAAAATTATTGAGAAACTATTTGTATACACGAGTGAAACTTAAAAGGTAAAAAAATATAAAGGAAATTCGTAAATGAAAGGAAAAACTTTTATTTATAATAAAGAATAAAAAACAAAACTACATACTGTTCTTGTTCTTAGATAGGCCTTACGCCCGAATTTCGTTTCAGAAACCGGGTGTTAGATCCATAATAAATTAGTCAGTTAATTCGTGGCTAGATTGTGCCTATCAAAAATACTACTACTCTCCCACGTTCACGTTTCTAAACATCTTGTTTTTTAATACTTTGTAGGTACTAGCACTTCCCGCGCGACTTCATCCGTGTGGATTTCGTATTTTAGTACACCGTTAGGGGTAGATTTTCAAAAAAACCTGATACACGTAATACTATATTTTGGCTCAAGTTTATATACTGAGCTTCGAGTTAATCGGACCGCGCGTTAAAATTCTTCCATGCAAACTCTGACACCCCCTAATCGCCCCGTAGTTTAGAAAAACAAAAAAATATTTTCTACGATTTCCGTACCAAGTTTCATTTATGTTCGCATGACTCGTCAAAATGTAGGGAACATCTGATATGTTTTTCACGATTTCAGGTTTGGTCCCATAGTAAAAGTTGTTCATAGTGATGAGTACAATGACCCCTTAAGAGGTTGTGCGTTATTTATATTACACCTTGTATATGTAGGTATAGATATCTAGGTATTTTATATATAATTGGCATTTTGTTTGGATTGTTTGTTTGTTGTCATGTACCAGTGTCGCAAGCGGTCGCAACACTGGAACACAGTTATTACGCAATGTGTATTCAAAATTGTGTGTGCAAAATTGTCAAACTTTTATTGGTCGAATACGAGGCTTTTGGCTACTTTGTACGTGTGTGCAGTACGGTCGATTTATCTTGGTGAGTCCGAACTTCGCGCAGAAGGCTGCGCAGTAAAAATTTTTATGAACCAAATGGTGACGTGAGACAAGTGAGAGAACATGCGCGAAAGTTGGTAGTGCCTATGTTCAGACTCGCCAAGATAAATCGGCCGTACTGTATTTTATGTTTTTCTTTCTTTCAGGTAGTTTGTTAGTCACCACCAGAATTGTTTGTACAAATCTTGAGCAAAGTTATCGACGTCAAAAACCATTGAACCAAATATTTTAGCACTAAATATCATCCTTATTTGTTACAGAATTGAACCCGGAAGTCCAAAGCTACTTAGAAGAGCACTTACTGAAGTCGTTTAGCAACAAGATCAGCTTCCTGCCTCGTCCGGCGGTCGCACGCAATGCCCGTGCGTTGCGCCGACGCATGTCTGTGCGCGGCGCTATCAAGAAAACTAGGTCTATAAATGTAGACTGTACGTATTCATCTCTAAGGACAATTTTATTAAAATGAAACCTTTATGTTCCTTGGAATAAGGTTCAAAGTGAACTGCACAATATAACCGTGGTCGTTCGATTTCGCGCTCGTATACGATCTTACTCTTCGGTCTTATTTCAATATTTGTAAAGTTTATTTTTGCTTGTCATATCAAAATATTGTCTTGGCACAGTTTAAGAACAGCTTTAACAAATCAAATTTTCTGTTACTGTTTTAACTTTATTCGTCCTTAAAAAAAAAACAGATTTTAATGCAAGATTACTTTCCAGCTGAAACACTGGGTATGGAAGGAGAATCAATAGGTCGTTCCTTGGAGCGCAAGCCGTCTTGGCTCGATGTAGACCCTGCGGCCTACGGCCGTAGCCCGTCGCCCGAGGACGCCAAGCGAAGGGCTATTACTAAGTAAGTCACTCCAAAAGAAACAATATACATGTATCTGAAAACAAGTACTTACCGTGAATATGGTAAAAAAGGCTTTAAAATCATCATCCGCACTTTTTCAACCCCGTGCAAATCCTCTTACCTTTTAAGCCATGTTTCCCCGTTTTGCGTCAATATTCTTTTTGTCTCGTAGTCTGGGGTTTTCAATTCATATGTACTTTCTAAGTTTATCTTTTACATCACTGACATTGACGATGGAAAACATCTTGGCCAATCCGCCATCGCTCATCCTCATCGCCAATCCGCCTTGAGCATCCACCCTTCTACCATCGGATATCTAGACGCACTGCAGGTTACCATCCCTACCTAGTTGTTATTCCACCAATTCGCACTGTTTCCAAATATCTTTTGTGATGCGCACAGCAAAGGAGTGGAACTCTACCTGCATCTGAGTTTCCGAACAAATACAACCCCGATCTCTTCAAAATGAGAGTGAACAGCTTCTTCTGGGTAAGTTTGCTCCATCGTCGACTTTGTCTCTGTTACCTCTGACCTAGACTAGAGTCAAGAGCAAACCTATCTCAAATAAAAAATTAAAAAAGCTAGCATGGCGATCAATGCTCGTGCCTTCTCTGTATGAGAAGAGGCCTTTGCCCTGCAGTGCGACAGTAATAGGCTGGTATTATTACATTCTTGGTCGAACCAAAGGTTTCTGTGTCGCAACAATATTGTTTGTTTTGCGCCAATAATAACCTCAAGTTCGCGATGTGATGTTATTTCATATTTATTATTTGTAATGTTTTAGAGGAACATCCACTACTTCTTTATTGGCTAACACCCCTACCATTGAAGTGACGAAGGAGAAATCCTCTACGCCGCCTGAAGGTAAGCGACATAATTCCGGCACTATTCCCTTGAACTTTACAATAGCTTACAATGATTACATCTATACTCAGGCCAACGATACGAGATAAATACATAAAATTGCAACTTATACAAATATCAACTTTAAACTCGAGTAATCGAAGTTGATTTTTGAATGAAAAAACTATCGATAAACGTCATAAAATAATTTTAGTTGCAATGTAAACTGAACCATACGCAATTAAGTTTAATCCCAAAGCATGAAATTTATCTCGTCCCGTTGGCATTAGAGTACTTTCCTACAAATGATAAATGATTTTATTTCTGTAAGTAGGTTTAAACAAACACTTTTACACGTCAAACATTTTCTTTTGAAACTAGATGAAGCCGGCGTTTCCTATCTGACTACTCTGAGAAGAAACTACGGATTGACTGTTGTGCTGATTGTCCATTTTCTTTTATCAAACATGGGAATAACTGTACATTTTTTCTCAAACAAGTTCGCTGCCATTTTTGCGCGGTTTTTACACATTGTCATTATCATTGTATGAGCTATGTTATAAAGACGAGAGCGCGGTACAGAAGTACCCAGGCGCTAATGTGGCCCATCGAGTTTCAGAAAGCGACTATCACACAGTTATGAGTGACAGAGACGAAGCTCAACAGGGTGTAAGGGACAGCCCTCCGCAGACTGATGGGCTGAATTCAGTATATTATACTAAGATGACCGGTACATGAAATTATTTAAGGAACGTTATGGGTATCCAATAAATCTGATTTGTTTTATTACCTCACGCGCAATGTATCGTTACTGTGGCAAAACGCGCGTAGCGAACGGCAGCGCAGCGAGCCTTCGGCCGCCGAGTATTTCAACATCCATTGCGGTTTTTTTTTATCTGTTTTATTTACATAAATGGAGTGCTGTGTACAGAAAATGTAATTTTTACATTGAAATATAGGTAACTGAAAAAACGATTAAAAAAAATCCTGAGCAATTTGTTAGTTTGCGGAGGGCTGCCCCTTACACTCTGTATAAAGCTATACTTTTTCTGAAAACTCTGTGTGCTTGTACTCGAGTACTGTACTTACTAGCTCTACCATAATATTTTCAGCAATAATAAACAAGAACTTAGCAGGCATCGTCCGCAACCGAACGACCTCCGAGTCAAACTCAGTGTACGCTGAACAGGAGACTGACGAACTAATCGCCATGTTAAGAGAGACCGAGAGTCTGGACGAGCAGGGTGACATACTGCAGTACCTCGTCGACACGCATGGACTTGAATTTAGTACAGGTAAACTTGGATTTGTACTTGGGTGAGGATGGAAACGGAGTGAATGTTATTAGAAAATGGAAACGCCTGTCGCTGCGATTGGATAGTTAAAAGTGAATTCATATTTTTCGGGTGCCATAGAGAGACTAGTGATTAAATAAAAATGTACAGTAAATAACAAAAAAAATTAAGGAACAGCCCGCTTCTTATGGTCGCGTACTGACAGTACCGTTTAGTTATCGATAGCGCCGAAAACGAAATAGGAGCGCCATGTACAAACTTAATAGTTCGCTTTTATTATTTGACTAGCTGTGCCCCGCGACTTCGTTTGCGTGGATATCGTAAGATACACAATATACCAAAATAACAGCCACATTTTAATAAAACTCCCTCGTCCCCCGACCCGTCGCCAACCGTCGCATTGAATCGCCCGCCTGCGCTATTGCTTTGTTTTCGCTTAGTGTTCTTTCTGACTTTTTTCTTTTTGCTCAGCTCCTAAGGGTCGTAGCGTGATGTTAATTAAATAGCCTATAACTATCCTCGAGAATTGGGCTACCAAATGCAAAAAGAATTTTTCAAATCCGGCTTTTTGTTCATAATTTCACGGGTTTTAATTTTTTTGCGCGGAACTGTAATTATTTTTCTAAAATAAAAGTAGCCTAAGTTACCCGCCGTAACATCAGCTATCTGCCAGTGAAAGTCCCGTCAAAATAGATCCAGCCGTTTCGGAGATTAGCGGGAACAAACAGACAGACAGAAAAATTGTTAAAAATTGCTGTTTTGTTATAAGTACCGTTTATACTTTCTTATGCATTCAGTAAATAGTTGTTATTTTGACATTACAAACAGACACTTCAGTTTTATTTATTTGTATAGATAACTCGGTCGATATGCGGGCACATTTGGCATATTTGGCATGCGGGGACTCCCCACAAGCGGGGTAATGACTAATGAAAGTCATAAGTCGATAACGTGATCGGTAAACCGTCAGCGGGGAAGCCACGTAGCGGGCGTAGCGACCAATGAAATTCATAGCTCGGTAAGCGTGCGGAGAATCGCACCCAATGAAAATGAGCCTTCAAAGCAACTGCCAAACGAACGGCGCAGGTTCTCAATATACCGCAATGCTTCCCTATCGTCTAATGAAAACGGTCCCCCTGAATACGGGACCTATGGCATGCTTTACAGAAATCTCCAGCAGCCCACATGCGGGCCCTATTAACCAATGAACATGAGCCTTAACTCTCTTACGGCAACCTTACGAACTTCTCTTCTAACATCACTTAAATTGTTGAAGACTCGTCTTCAAAATATTAATTTTCTACAGGAATGCAAGAAAACGGCAAAATGGTTACCGTGAAAGACCTCTTAAAGGTCTTATACGAGAAGGCATGCACCCAAAAACTTTGGGGCCTCGTCCGACATACGGCCGGCATGCTCGGCAAGAGAGTAGAAGACCTCGCTAAGGCGGTTACAGACTTGCTGGTCCGACAGAAACAGATCACAGTAGGCATGCCGCCTAATAACGAGCATACGATTACCGCGCCGCTGCCAGAGAATGAACTTAGGCAGTTAATACATCAGGTATGTTGCTGTTATGTTGTCATGTGAAGGTTTTTTCGGGTACTGCTTAAACTCGGGGACTAAATATATCTGTGTGACTGAAAAGCGACATAGCCGCGGTAGTTGGTAGATTTAATTTGAATCTAGACTCGAATCTTGATTCGAATCGAGCAAATTGACCAGGCGACTACAGGACTTACGTTCAAATTCAAATTCAAATCATTTATTGTGGTACATAGGTAAAAATAAGGTGTTATAGTCTATAACGTGAAGTACATCTATGACCCGCCTTTGGGCATACAATAATTAAAGACTTTTCCAACATTATAATAGTACATAGTCAATAAATTAGTATTAATTAATATATTAGTAATAATAATAATCATTAATTTAAAAAAAAATGTCAATAATTTAATAGTAATTGATATAGTAGTCATTCATATGTTAATATTTAAAACAATAGGCAATAATTTAATAATACTTAATATAGAGATTACTAATAGCTATTCAACTAAAAGAAAAAATAATAATAATAGTGATATAATAAAAACCTGGAACTAATAATGATTATGGAAAGAATTAATAAATTAAAATCTGTCATCTAGGTACTCATTAACAGAGTAATATACCTTATTATATAAAAGTTCTAATAAAGCTTTTTTGAAATGAAGTATTTCATTTAATTCTTTGATTTCTATAGGAAGCTTATTATAGATTTTAGGTGCCATTCCAAGAAGACTTTTCGAAAATAATGCATTTTTGTGTGGAATGGTACATATCTCTCTGTTGCGACGTTTAGATTTCAATGTTTTAAATATATGAAAGTTGGATTTGACAAATACTGCCGTTTCAAAAATGTACATACAAGGAAATGTTAGAAGTTTAAGTTTTTTAAAATATGGGATACAGCTGTCAGTAGGTTTAAGTTTAAATACAGAACGCACACATCTCTTTTGAGCTTTGAACACAGTTAACCTCTCTGTGGAATTACGTTAATACGTTTTAATATCATAATAAGTTCTAGGTAACCAGTCCACTTTAGCCACTCAAAACCCATAGTCCAAAATCTTTGTTTTCATATCCTGCAATAGTCCTACACCAACCGGGGGTTGTCGTTGGGTGCATCCGCACAGTGCATACCGGGATAACCGGTTGGTGCCTCATATCATTAAAAACGTCTAACGGGCCTCTGCGAGTTGGCTTCGGCGGTTCGGCCCCTCGTACGCCTTCCAAAAGTCCAGGACCCCAGGGTCCCGAGATAGGTCAGTCTTCAAAATAATAATAAAAATATTCGTGTAGGCTAATACCGATGATATTTTATGTTATAAAAAAATCGAATTTAAGCCATTTCATACAAATATGTTCAGTTCCTTAGCAGAATAATTTGCAAGCCGTGTATAAGTGAATTAATCATACCATAACTATAATTTTGACGTAATAAAGCTTTAATATTTGTTGCATGCAGTCATTTCGCCATGAAAATCAGGGGAATGAACAGAAGAAGGTAATAAAACTGTTAATATAAAAATGACTAACATTCACACCAACTTCTCTTATCATCGTAACTTTGTCAACGCTCATTACGTTTTGTTATTACCTTCACGGAATTATAATTTCAGCATTGCATTGGTAACTGCATGTATTTTTGTTTATTGCTGATGATGATATCATGCCGAGAGACATATTTTTCGGCAATTACATTTGTGGCGAGCATTATGGTAATTTAAGTAAACCTGTACTTGGTTGGTAGCTGCACCTTGTTGATGGGCTAAAATTTCTACTTCGGCATTCTCTCATATCGGCGATAAACCATAGGTATGTTTAGCAGAACCAAGTTAATCATTTATTTCTTTATATATACCTTATTGTACACCAGAAAATACATTCCAAAAAATAAATTTAACACTACAAAATATACAATGGGCGGCCAGTGGGGCATTTATGTGTGAATTATACCACTAACACTGACTGCTACATGTATGTACTTTGGCAAGTGGAAGAGTTAAAAAAAAGTTAGTTCGAAAATGTGGGCGCTGCGGATAATCTGACATAAGAGGCATTTGACTTATAGGACAGAATAAGGTGTTTACTTGAATTCATAATCTCAGATAATTTACATTCCATCGCAACTTGCTCAACTATCTACTTTAGCGTTGTGTATTCTAAAATGATTTTTGAGTGACCATTTGTTATAAAAAAAACCTAAAAAGTTTTGGTTTTAATAGAATTTTATCTTTGTTGTGTATAACATTGAGTTTGATGTTCCGAAACTTGATAAGTATCAAACATTCTGAATTAAAATACAGCGTTATCTTGGTATTATGTAGGTAAGTATTTACATTGTGAAAATTCGCTATTTACAATAGCGAGTATTGTAACGCATGCAAAACATTGTGCTGATGTGTGCATACAACGGTACAGGAGTTGTGGTGGTATTAAAAGTCATATTTAAAACTGGATTCCGTGAAAAAAAAAATTGGAACCAAGTCGGTTCCAATTTTTTTTTTTTGACCTTGACTTGCATATACCAAAAGGTAAAAAGAAATTATCACAATTTCTGGGAGTATAAGTGACTCTCGGCTTCGTTAAGCGTCTTTTTACATCCGTTATAAATAGGAGATTGGACAAATGACATAATACATGCGTTTGTGGTTATGTGCAGGCGTACGGCGACGACGAGAGTACGGCCATGTTGACTCAGGAGCTGCTGGTCTACCTCGCCATGTTCATTCGTACTGAGCCTCAACTCTTCCTCGAGATGTTACGGCTGCGTGTCGGACTTATCATTCAGGTATTTATTTATTTAGGACACTAACGGAAAATCAACACAAAAATGATCTAACAAATTGTCAAGTGGTTGAATTAATTTTATCAACAGACATGCGCATCGCTTGACTTGCGTTTAATTTTGACGCGTCGATAATATTCGTTCCTGAAACCGGGCGTTACTGCACGTTTCCACTTCCCTAGATAGTATTAAGTTAGCTCTCAATAACTATTGGTATTTGAAATCCCTGCTTGTCCAACTAAATTATTTTTCTTTTGACAAAAGAGACGGATACCAATTCTGGCTGAGTTGGCTGAAGATCTCATTTTAGAAAACAGTAAGAAAATTCAGTGGCCTGGATCAGTTTTTAAAATACTGTTTTATTCAAGGTTCCAGGTTTTCCATTGTTGCGGTACCCATGCAGAAGAAACAACATACATTACCTGACAAGGTATTCATGTTATATGATTAAACACTTTTGTACAGGTAATGGCCACGGAGTTATCACGAACACTATCATGCGACGGCGAAGAGGCGTCCGAACATTTGCTGAACTTGTCACCCTTTGAGATGAAGAATCTGCTGCACCATATTCTCAGCGGAAAGGAGTTTGCTATCAATAGCGGTAAATATTATTTTTCATATATTTAAACGTGTAATAAATAGTAATGTAAGTTGCTTTCATGTAAAGACTTCATCATTTAGCTTGAATTTGGTTCTAGATATAAGTATTTTATTTTTATTTTACTTTATTGGGATATAAAACAGTTACACATTACTATTTAAGTGTGACAGAATAAATTAAAAACCCACACCAATGTCCGCGGAATAATGGTTTATGGATCGTAGTCTAATGCGTGCGTTGATTTTAAGTATGTACGTTCTTGAGTTTACTACTTACTGCTCATCATCTGCTTGCCTTTTCCCAAGATATATTGGGGTCGGCTTCCAGTCTTACCGGATGCAGCTGGATACCAGTATTACTGCTATTAACGCTATTATACTAAAATTATAATAAATTCCTATATGGTGAAAATAATTCCATCTTTCTTAAACTACATTTCTTGTCATAATATCCTGAATATCAAGCTGTAATGGATCTTATGGATCTACATGTACTGTGTATAGGGTCAAATTAAATTAGCTTACGAAACTCCGTAGACGAGATGGGTATCGATATCTAAATACGATAAAAGAACAAAAAAATAGAAAATCTTTTATTTTTCTTTTATGGTTATGTCATGAGGTATCGATACCCAATACCCATCACCTCTGCGGAGTTTCGCTAGCTAATTTAATTTGACTGTATTTTAGTCGCTAGTAGAGCTCGTCTAAGCTGAAATGACGCGCCCCACTACTTAAATTGGTATACGTACACTACGGTAAAAGTGGTAGTGGGGCAAGTCATTTCACCTTAGACGAGCTCTACTAGAAATTTTCTGAATAAATATTTCCTTTTTGCAGCAAACTCTACAGTTGTAATAAAGGGAAAATACACTAAGAATAAAGGCGAGTGGTTCTGTGGCAGCAGACTTTTGCTTGTTCATGTCTGAATGCACCCCGTTGCAGAGTTATAACCTTGTGTACGTCCCTTAGCACACGTTTTTATATTCAAAGTGTGTGATTGTGCTGGTCTCAAATATAATAATGTTGTGTCCGAAGTTTTACACCAGTCCTACACCTTAATTGCGTAACACACTATCAATCACAAACTGAATGATTTTTGAAGCAATCAAATAATAATCAATCGCTTCTTATGTTTACAAAACATACAACCGAATTGAGAAACTCCTCCTTTTTTTGAAGTCGGTTAAAAATAAAAGTCGTTTCACAGCAATAATTTTTATTCAATGTTACTTAGTTTGATGTACAGAATGCGTAGCGAACGGCTATGTGATAGGTACACCCCGTATTTTTGCATCCATAAGAAATATGAAACGCAGTACAACAAAATCGAAACGATTGCGCACTAATCACAATGTAGTTCCAAGTCTACCAGATTTAAATTATGTAGAAAGGACTGTTATGTCTGAGATTGGATTTATAAATGTTTTTTATTTATTTAGTTTTGTTTTTTTTGCCTATTCCGTTATGCGAAATAAGTTCTTGCTGTAAATAATTCCCCTTATTCATAAAAGTTGCGGTTTATTCCCGGTCGTCCTCACCCCGTCGTCGTCCCCACTGGGCACGAGTGGGAAAAAAAAAGTTTCGTTCCTCCCCTTTTTTTTTTTTTTTGTGGATGGGAAATCATCAAATGACTTCTCCCGCTCTGGGCGGAGCGGGAGGGCGTGTCAGACTTTTACTGACTAAAACCCACCCGTGTTCCTTCTGTTGCCTGTGCCGGGGCCACGGTAACTCTTTCGAACATCCGGTGGTGACGATTGGAACTTTTTTCTCCACTCGTGCCCAGTGGGGACGACCGGGAATAAACTCTTTTTTTTCCCACTCGTGCCCAGTGGGGACGACCGGGAATAAACCAAAGTTGCTTCATAAAAGTTGCATCTGAGGAGCAATTCCCGTAATTTTAAGAACGTTCAGTGATCTCCGTCGCAATATATCAAAAATACCTATAATTTCCGTACTAATTTTTGACATTTGATTGTCGCTGAGATGGGATTGCGACTAGATTTTGAACGTTTTTAATTACGGGAATTGGACTTCTGGTTAACCATACATTTTTGACGTTTAAACATCTATTAACTTTAAGCAACGTTTATGAATAAGGGGGAATAATTATGTTATTAATTACAACCATTACTTATATTCATTTATGTTTGTGTCCCGATTAACTGTTAAAACTTATACATGGAGCCTTATGTTTGAAGAACCAACGTCACTCTGTTATGAATTATTGTTCTATTTTGTTTACAGTTGGTCGCGGTAACTTCTCCATAGTGAGCAACAAGTCTCATAGATATGGCAAAAAGTCGCAAATTGTTTTGGAAGGGCAAACTCTACAAGGCGGTATGGAGGATTGTAAGTATCAACCAATTTTTTTTATTACCCATCTGCGCGACGAGGAGGGTACTGTAATGTATTTATCAGCCTATGTATGTATGTTTTTTACTTACATAATTAAGGTAGGGTAAATTTTAATACGGTTAGCTAAACCTTAAAGTTAAAGCTTAGCACAGCGCAATTTTCTTAATTATGTTTAACTTTTGTCTGGCTATATAGTCGCGATGTTAAGGTTGTTCGTGTTTCAAATGAGCAGCCACTTTCTGCATTTAAATTATATTGTATTTGCCTTGAAGCGTAATCACATCATACTTTCGCAAGAGACAGTACAGTCACAGACAAAACATGTGCCTCACCTTTAGGGCTATTTTTGTCTGCTCATTGCATGATAGAATCTGCTAAGCATTAGTGTCCTGACTTGATAAAGGAAATAATTTGAATACTGACGAAAATGTAAAAGACTTGATTGTACAAAAAAACTAGATGGACCATTTGAACTGCTTGATAATGTATATTCTTATTGAGACTTGTTTTTTTTTTTCGTTTACTTAGCACCTACAACTGAGCCGGATCGCCAAGGCCAGTGGTTGCGTCGGCGACGACTCGACGGAGCCCTTAATCGAGTGCCAAGAGACTTCTATCCTCGCGTATGGGGCGTCTTAGAAAGGGTATGTCATTACGAAAATAATTCAATTCCCGTAATTTAATTTTATTCTGTACTAGCTTTTGCCCGCGGCTTCGCCCGCGTGGATGTCGGAAAATATCCCACGGGAACTTACTACCGGGACTAAAAGTACCCTTTGTGTTAATCTAGCTTATAATCTATCTGTGTGCCAAATTTCATCCAAATCCGTTCAGCCGTTTTAGCGCCAATCCGGAACATATATCCAGACAAATGGACAAAAATTCCAAAAACTATATTTACGGCATCATACTCGTTCCCAGACCTCGTAGCAATTACTTTTTTTCAAAAATATTTAATGTAGTTTTGACTTCGTTATTATTTTATTATATGTATGTACAGATCATACTTTTGAGTGGTAGGTAATAGTGGAACTTTCTGGTTACGACGATGAATTGAAGGTCAAAGTTTTAACTTTTATCTCGAAAACAAGTTTTAAATGTTTTATCTGAACTTTAAAAGCCCCTACAACTCCTGTACGGTTGTATGCATATATAAGATGTAACATAAATAACGCACAACCTGTTAAGGGGTCATTGTACTCATCATTATGAACAACTTTTACTATGGGACCAAATCTGAAATCGCGAAAAAAAAAATTGCTGTTACATTTTGACGAGTTATGCGAACATAAATGTAGGGAGCAGCTGATTTTTTTTCTGATGTACACAAGCGTAGAAAACTGCTATATGATGGGTCTTTTTACACCCTGTATACAAATCATAATCGAAACGACGTCCTTTCCTTCTCAACTTTTGGTGATTTCTATCCCTTTCTCCTGTTAAGTCTCACGTGGTGAGATCAGACTTCGTCGTATTTTCTCTCTCCTTAGCTCGAAATTATGTGACAACAACAACTAACCACCAACAACAACAACAGATCAACCAACAAGTAACCAATAACCAATTGAATCAACAACTAACCAGTATTTTTTTTTATCCAGTGCCAAGGCCTAGTAATTCAAGGCAAACTCCTACAACCGAACCTTACCCAAGAGATGACATCAGGAGAACTAAAATTCGCACTGGCAGTGGAAACAGTACTGAACACGATTCCTCAGCCGGAGTATCGACAACTGGTGGTCGAAGCCCTCATGGTGCTGACCCTCGTTGTGGAATATAAGGCTGTGGCACATCTAGGCGGAACGATTGAGGTCGAGAGCCTGGTTCATAGGGCCAACCAAATATTTTTGGATGATCAGGTGAGGTAGCTTTTTGATTTTGTTCTTTGACATTGATCACTATAGTTTGAGTTCTCCTATAGACTGTTGCACTAAACGGTATGAAGCTGTCAGTTGTAAATGATCGTTAATTTAGTAACCGCAGGAGCATTAGTTGAAAAAAAAAAATATTATGGCCTCAAATGTAAACTAAAGAATGCTTTTATTCAATTCTCTACGCATTTCATTTGATAAAATAAGGTTGATGTATTATTTTCAGATGCGAGCCTAGAGCATTCACACTTCGTTCTTTATTTTTGAATTGTTTTTTTTTTGTTTACTTGTGCTCTGGACGCTTTTAACGTGCACATTGTTCTCACAATATCTATGTACTATCAAGGAAACGTACATCTGACCAATTTGATAACAAAATCCCGTGCACACGATGACCACAGCTGTTAGCGAGCGTTACTATAGCGGCCGAGCGATGCAAGCAAGAATAGTCATCTATGTACTATCGAGGAAACGTACATCTGACCAATTTGAAAACAAAATCCCGTGCACACGATGACCACAGCTGTTAGCGAGCGTTACTATAGCGGCCGAGCGATGCAAGCAAGAATAGTCCTTACAGTGTATAGATATTCGTTTCTCTCGTGGTACCCGTAATTTCAACGATTGATTTAAAAGTGTTCATGGAGTTTCGTGCTCGTTCTTTTTCATAGAAACTTGCTACGCTTTAGAATGGGCAACTAACTTTATCTTTCTGACTGACCGACACTTTGACAATTCGTTGAGTTTGAGTTGAGTTCGCTAAAATAAGGCTTTGTTCTCAGATGCGCTGCAACGGTGACGCTACGCTGTGCTGCGCTAAGGAGAGCTCGCGCGGTACTACGGGCGCGCTCGTGTGCGGCGGCGCGGCCGGCGTGTGCCAGCACCTGTATGATAGCGCGCCCAGCGGCTCATACGGCACTATGACGTACCTCGCGCGCGCTGTTGCCGCTCTTCTAGCTGACACCATGCCACTCGACTCGCCTATAGAGTGCACTATCACTTAGAACATGCAACGACAGATCAGCAATTGCACTACCATGTCTATCTAGCTAGTCTTCTGGTACAGCTGTACAAGTATCTCTTGGCGCATGTCCAAAATCGAAGCTAACGCCGCCATATTTTATTAATACAATGTCGCGAAACAATTTCACAAATGTTTACCAACAACGCTTCCATGTTAATGTCATACAAACGCCAAAATTGTCCACGTAGCACACACTAGATCCGATTGAAGACCTATGTTCAATAAGTAAGCAAATATAGAATGGTTATCGAAAACAAGAATAGTGCTCGTCGAAAGTGCGGCAGTACGATTTCGAAGTATTTTCCTGCTAGGAATGCGACTTTTCTTTTATGAAAAATACCTAGCGAGAGAGTAGAGTAGGTCTCTCTGCTTGTCGTGTTTAATATCTTAATCTCACTCCCGATTTTTTGCGTATTAGAAAAACCTGTAGCGGCACATTGTAATGTGTATGTATCCATTATAATGTGTAGTCTTCCTTCTAATGCAGGCGCGGATACGGGGGGAGGGGGCAACGGGTGCAGAGCCCCCCCTCCCCGGCTTCGACCAAACTGAGTATGTATAAAACTATAAATTAGATATAAACATAGTTTGATTACCTGTATTTTTACTTTGAATATGGTATATTACTAAGATATAGATGTCGTAGTCACCCTCGAAAAGGGGGGCACATTCTCGAGTTTATGGAAAATAGGTGCCAAAGGTTTTTTAAAAAAAAAGGTTTTCGCAATTTGAGAAACCCATCCCCCTCCCTCAAGAGAACATTTGCCCCCCTTGTGCGAAAACCTAGATCCGCGCCTGCTCTAATGCCAAATTGCCAAGCCCCAATCCCATCAGCATAGTGAAATATTCATTTAGTACTTTCTGCTCCTCTAAACTTTGATACATCTTTGTAATATGCATAAAACTTCTAACTAAACACCATCATGTTTACATTTCAAATTGTGTCAATAATACCTCGTACAGCTGTGCGCACACCTGAGTCGGCAATTCGGCATGTCTTAAGACAGACAGAGACGTACTTGTTCAGTGCAAAAACCAGCGGGGCCGAAGTTCGTTCCTTGAGAGAGGCCATGGTAGAGCAGATAGATTTGATCTTAAGCCTTGTCTCCCAGTGAAGTGATGATAATCTGGTCTATTTTAACGCCACCAAAACACAGGCGTGTCTTTTTACCGCTAAAAGGAGTCGTTTCAATCAAACTCCTACTTTTCGGGGTACATCTGTTCCTGTAACTGATCGGCTCGAGCTCCTAGGCATGGAGTTGACATCATGCCTCAACTTCGGTGCCACCGTCGAGTACAAAGCCTAAACTGCGGCTAAGAACCTGGGCATCCTAAATAGGGTGAAGCGATACCTAGCGCCTGGACAGCTTTTAACCCATTACAAATCGCAAGTCCGATTCTGCATGGAGTATTGCAGCCACCTTTGGGATGGCTCAGCTAAATATCAACTTGCCGCGCTTGACTCGGTGGAGCACAGAGCTAAGAGGCTCATTGGCGACGTAAAACTGGTGGATGCCAAGCTTCACAGCTTGGCTCATCGCCGCAAGGTTGCCTGCTTATCGGTATTCTACAGATTGTACTTCAGTGAGTGAGCTCAAGAACTCCACGACCTTATTCCGGCGGCCCCCTTCTACCACCGGACATCTAGCCGCACTGCAGGTTACCATCCCTACCTAGTTGCTATTCCACCAATTCGCACTAAGCGTTTCCAAATATCTTTTGTGATGCGCACAGCAAAGGAGTGGAACTCTGCCTGCGTCCGTGTTTCCGAACGCATACAACCCCGATCTCTTCAAAGTGAGAGTGAACAGGTTTCTTCTCGGTAAGCTCGCTCCATCGTCGACTTTGTTTCTGTCACCTCTGACCTAGACTAGAGTCAAGAGCAAACCTATCTAAAATAAAAAAGACTATCGCTCTATTAAAACAATGATGACGCGATTGACTAAAATCTAAAATCCATTAATGAAAAAAACTGTTCTGACACAAAAGAAAGTCTAGTCTCGAAAGACAAACTCGTGAGCGCGCAGTGTCTAATAATATCCTTAATAATCGTGTAGCATAGATTATGGCATTTTGCCATTATTTTTTTAGCAATATTGCATCGCAATCTCAGATAGCCTAGATAAGTGTATTTAAACAAGAAAACCCCTACTTTATACGCCAAAACAGTTGTTAAAATAGATTGTTCTCTACAAAAATATAATATTTTCTCTACATATAATAATAATAATTACTATTTTCCGCCATAAAGCTTGTGACCAAATACATATATATTTTTGAACAAAGTATTTTATTGCCATCTACAACCAGACAAATATTATATACTAGCCGTTCACTTAGAGTTGGTTGGCATCAACCGTTAAAAACGATGGCACAACTAATAACGTTGACAAAAAAACAATAATTATTATTTTTTACTGTGACTGCTGACCATTTCGTAATTATAAAAAGAATTTTAAGGTGTGATAGATGATGCATGGAAGTAGTATTTATAATTTAAAAAGGGTGGATAACAAGGTGGCGGTGAGGAGGAGCGCGGCGGGAGGTAACGGCGAACTTGAAGTGAACGGCTAGTGGGTATATGTTACAGCTATTAGAAATTGTTGATTATTTTTTGATATTAAAATTATTTGAACTGCATCTTGTTTGAGATTCATTTTATAATAGTCCAAAAGAAAGTTTTCCTGTATAGCTCAGTAGTAGTTCACATAGTTGTTTGCTATTTCTGGGCGTGTTATTGCTTTCGTAGTGAAGTAGGCTTCCAATATCACTACGAAAGCCACATGACATGGTGTGGTGAACCATCCCTGGTTCACCACACCATGTCGTAATTTATGTTAGTGTGGGGTTATAATCATAGGATTAGCTTGAATTAGCTTACAAGATTGGCTGCATAAATTAGAGATGCAGCGAAAAGCGTTTTTAAGGGAACACAATAATAATATAATACGAGCCTATTATTTTCCTACACTGCAGCGCAAAAGCGTCTTCTCATGCAGAGAAGGCCTGAGCATTGATCACCACACTTGCTCAAGATAGATGGATTGGCGATCTTACCTATATTAATTAATAGTCCACATTTCCTCATAATGTTATCCTTCCGATGTCAGTGATGTCCAAAATCAAGTGAGAAAGTACAGATTTGAACCCACAAAACCTCGTGCATTAAAGGCGAGACCTTAACCATTGGGCCATCACAACAAACTAAACACAAGAATGTTGTAAATTCATGATAACAACATTTTATTTGTAACACCTATTTATTCTAAATTATAGACTATCTCTGGCAAATAAACACATCTACTTGAAATATTACACTTTGCTAAAAACACAACAATTTTAATTATCTTCACAATAATAAATATGTCTTTACAACATTAAGCTTCATCTTTTTTACCAAAGGGATTCATCTTTGATAGCCATGTGGTAGTGTTCCTGAAAAGAAAAATGAATCATGAGACTGTACATAATATACAGATTTGTTGAAACAAACACTGCCTCTTTTTTGTAATAATGACTATGAACTATGAAGCTACAAAGGGGAGATAATACATTTTTCTCAAACGTGCTTGGATATTCGGGAAATTCCGCGCATAATTTGACATAAGTACTATACAAGCCTTGGCCGCAACCAGGCATAGATAGACAGACTCACGTATGTGTGCTGTTAAAATACTAGCACTTCCTACGCGACTTTGTCCGCGTGGATTTTGTACTTTAGTACCCCATTGGGGTTAGATTTTTAAAAAACCCTGATACACGTTATTCTTTATTTTCAATACTGAATTTCGAGTTAATCGGACCGCGCGTTAAAATTATTCCATACAAACTTTCACACCCCCTCAATCCCCTTTGGGTAGTTTAGAAAAACAAAAAATTACAAACTTTATAATTTACTAAGATATGTGCCAAATTTCAAGTTTATTAACTCGAGAAATAAGATTTTTCATACAAACAAAATCCCCCCTTTTCACCTTCTTAAAGGTCGATTTTCGAAAGAAAAATTCTTAGTTGATGCTTACAACATAAAAGGGATCAACTGCCAACATTTCAAGTTTGTAGCCCCAGCGGTTTCAAATGATGTTATGAAAGGAGAACAAAATCTTTTAATACAATCTTAAATTAGACTGCAAGCAGCTACACAACATTTTGTGCCAAACACAAACCATGTTGTGTTTACCTGTAATTGGTTGTGCAGTAATAAAAACATTTAATTATGCATGATAGAAGACCCTAAAAATTAAATACATAAAAATAAATAGTTTGTAATCAGGCATGAAACATTATACATCTGCTACATGAACCTGTCATCATCATCCCAGTTATTTTGGGGTTGCAGCAGTATTTCTACCTTACATTCCTACTATCTGTTGTACTATCTGTTATTTCAGAGTTCAGTTCTTGTCCACACACAATCTACCCATTTATTATTGTATAGTAATTGTTCCCAACATGAACTTGTAAACAAAATTTCATACAGGCAACTAAGTACTTACGATATTTCATCAGGTGAAGTTTTAGTTGACTCAATTCCTGCAGCTTTCAATTTTTCTACCAGATTTTTTCTGTACATGTTTTTTAAAGGAACAGGTTTATTGGCTGCCTCTTTCTGCTTGGCTAGCTTGCATAGAGCCTCATACCATGTGAGGCCATACCACTCTATTTCTTCAGGAGTATACTGGAAACAAAAAAAAAATTATGATCAGCTAAGTAATGCAGTCATTTGTTGTCCATTTTATTACACAGACTTTTGACTTCCTGAATGATAAAATCAGGAGTACCTCATCAAGCAGAAACCAAATGACAATCTAAGAATGTTGATTCCGGCCACTTTTAATAACAATGAAAATGGCTCAGAAATGCTCTTGAGCACCAAATTCACAAAATTATGTCAATTTACTGTTCTTGGGTCAGATCTGTGCTAGAAAGTAATATCATGTACACAGTGCATAGGGTGTTTATTGCGACTCATCATCTGTCTAGCCTTTTCCCAACTATGTTGGGGTCTGCCTCCAGTGTAACTGGATGCAGCTGTATACCAGTATTTTACATAAAGCAAATGCCTATCTGACCTCCACAACCCAGTTATTGGGTAATACAATACCCCTAAGTCAGACGTGGTTATTCGAACTAGTATTATCAACAGAGACCGGATATTCGGATGCATATTTACCTAAAGTTGAGGTGTTGGCTAATATGGAATGCACTTTTGTATCGATCATAAAAATTTCACTTCAGGAATTGATAAATTTAGTACTTTTTGACCATAGAATCGACACACACTACCCTTCCTCTTATAGCCTACATACACATATATTTGCATTGGGTTAAAAATGAATTTCAAGCATAAGAATAGTTATGTGATCCCGGTGTCTCGGTATTTTTTAAATAAGAATACCATATATTTAAGAAGTTGCTTCTATACCATGTATCCAATTAGTTGTGCATTCCCAGATTTTCTGGAATCCCAGGAATTGGAATTTATATTAAGAAAAAAAAAAATAAGAAGCCGCTTCCATAATTTCTCAGCTTAAAATTAACTTTAGGTAAATAAGCATCCAATTATCTGATCTCTAATTATCAATACATCTATGTATACAAATAAATAAAATTGAAGCGTCTGTTTGTAATATCAAAATAACTGCTTTTTACTAAATGCTTATATAAGTATATATGGTACTTATAACAAAAACACAATTTCTAACATTTTTGTCTGTCTGTCTGTTTGTTCTGGCTAATCTCCGAAACGGCTGGACCGATTTTGACGGGACTTTCACTGACATATAACTGATGTTATAAGGAGTAACTTGGCTGCTTTTATTTAAGAAAAATAATTAGGGTTCCATGCAAAAAAAACATGAAATTGTAAACAAAAATAATAACTCCTGGAACTACCAGTAGGATTTGAAAAAAATCTTTTAGCATTCGGGAGCCCAATTCTCGAGGATGGTAGTAGGCTATTTAACATCACGCTACGACCCTTAGAAACCCAGCTAAAAGTAAAAGAAAAAAAGTCAGAAAGAATGCTAAGCAAAAACAAAGTAATAGCATGGGCGGGCTATGTAATGCAGAGGGTCTGAGAGGACGAGGGAGTTTTATTAAATCTTGCGACTTCCATGCAAAGAAAGTCATGGGACACAGCTAGTTTAAGATAAATATTGCAGTACGACTCACCGATGATAGATATGTTTTGTATTCCTCATACACTTTTTTCTGTTTCTGCAGATCATATTCATACCGGGGACACCCATTCATCAATTCAATTAATATTTGTTTCTTCAACTTCAATGCTAACATGGACACTAAGTCACATGCAGGTGTCTTCAGTAAATAGTGGTCAAAACCATAATGATCATTGATCATACTTATCGTACGGTCAGTGACCGTTACTGACAGATGGGTGTTCAGGATCTCAGATTTCACAACAGTCCTCTTCAATACGGGTACCCAATAATGAGGGACCCTACGTCGCCGCGGATCACGTTTTTGGAAGCCTGAAAATTGTTAATCTTCATGAATCAGTGACATAACCTATGCACTATTATTTACCTAAAAAAATAGATAAAACCTACCTTTAATTACAGCCTCACCACCCCACAGGCCCTCATTGATCTCCGCCGGATATTTCAATGGGATAGGGATGTTTTGTACTGGCAGTATTTCCCCAGTGAGGTCGTCGCGCTTCCATTTCCCTTCCTGAGGTATGTAATGAACGGCAGCAGGCTTCAACACTTTCCATTCGCGCCAGAATTTCTTGTATGCGACAGGTAATTCAGAGGCAATGCCTATTTCAAACCTACTCTTTTTCTTAAAAGTTTTTGATAGATGACGAGCTGTAGCCTGAAATAATCTGCGCGTCAATAATTTGCAGCAAGGTAATCTGTACAAGGTAATCATAAAAATGACGAAACATGTGTCTTATTGAATATCAGACTTAAGGTTTACCTGGATTCTCGAAGCCATTGAAATAATTTGTGATTAGAACCATAAAACTATGAAAAAGTGTTAATAAAAAACAAAATTTCACGACCAATAAACTTTTTGATTGACTGATAAAATTGACAGGGCAAACTGGCAAGGCAAAGATGACATTTAGTAGTGACAAAAATGACGAAACGGAAGTCTATGGTCTAAACCTACTAATAAATAATCTGTGGTTTACACTACCAGTGACTGACGCTCTGCGGCAAGCCCTAAAACTGATGAGTGGCGTAAATAGTGGTCCTACGCTAAGGGGTCAAATCTATTCAGCTATCACATACCACAATTTGAACCATTTTCCCCCGTAGCTATCAGATTAAAGTTTATTTTCATTCTTTTTTTAAAAAAAACTAGGTACGGCTACATATCAAGCTATATTTTTCCAGTATAAGCTGACCTCTCATTTTACGGAAGTCCTACACTATGCGAGCTTAGCTTATACTGGAGATGTATAGCTTGTTATTTAGCCGTGAGTACACCTTGCTTTACTAATGAAGGCTATCGCGTATGAATTCACCGCTAGAGGCGCTAGTGTAGCGTGAGGTTTCCGAAATGTTATATGTCACAAAACGTTCACTGTTTGTGGGATTTTCTTTCGCAAAGAACAATGGGCAAAATGTCCCTACCCTTGTAGCACTACCGTCTATGTATCAAATGAAAGTACTTGAAAAGTGTATCATTTCATTGTATGACAGTAAACCTATAAAACATGGGGTAAAAAAGTTATTGAGACTTAGAAATTAAAATACAAACTGTACATAATGTTAGGTAGAATTAAATAAATAAACGGCCTGAAACTGTTTTAGGTGCATATTTAATGAAACTCAGGTCAGCCGAGCCCGATGTCAGAATTGATCTGAAGAACACTAGAGCGTTATTATAAAATAGTGCGTGATTTTGTCTAACATCAGAGTTCGTCCCACGTCATTTGGGACTGGATTATATCAGCCGAAATGATATAACAAGACATAATTTAATCATACCGACAATAGCGCAATTTGGGAGTACGACAGAGCCAAAAGCTATTGTACTAGTTGAAGGAACATACATCTATATCCAAAAAAGTAAGAATTTAGCTTTTCAGAAGAAAACATATAGTTTACATAAATATAAAAACTTGTTAAAGCCCTTTCTCATGGTATGTACAGATGGGTACATTGTTGACATAACCGGACCTCATGCGGCATCCACTTCTGACGCTACCATAATGAGCGAACAATAGTGTATAATACAATAGGTGGCCTACACGCTCACCTGACCTCAACCCCATCGATTTCTTCATTTGGGGCTATTACACGGAAATAGCATATTCCCGAGACTGTTCACGTGGACAGGAGCTGAGGCAGAAGGTTGCAGAAGCCGAACGTATTGTTAGAGAGAACAGAGAAGCTTTTAGACGATTAACAGACAATCTCTTACGTAGGTGTAGAACGTGTATTGCTGCTGGAGATGGCCACTTTCAAAACCTTTTGTAAATGTAAAAAAAAAAAAATTCATATTATCATTTGTGATTTATAAAAAAAAAACACTTCTTACTTAAAATTTTTCTTACCCAACCTTCAGAGGCTGGGTAAGAAAAGTTTAAAGTTTTGTTTTATCATTAATTAACTTTAGGAACGAGAAAACGGCTAATTTAAAAAAAAATCAGATACCTAATTTTAACAATTTTCCACCACGCTGTCTTTGAAGGCCGATTTTAGCCAAAGTAGCCCATTTAAGTACTACTTTTTTTTAATGATTATGAAAGCTGAGAGTCTGGCGCATTCTTGAGGCTTACTTAGGAACCATGAAGTCACCTGTTAAGTTTTAATTTAAATGAATGACATAATGAAGTCATAAAAACTACCACTTGCTCACTTTAGATGTCGCCATCATTACCCGTCTTAAAATTTGATAGCTAGCTGTCAATAACCATACATTTTTTTGTAAACAATCAACTTCATTTACTCATAAATAATTAACATGCCCCGTTGCGCAGCAGTTGACTGCAAAAATTCGGAGATCCATGTATTCCCCAAAGATGTTAAAAGAAGAAAACTGTGGGAGAGAGCTCTCCGAAGAAAAAATTGGAATCTCAATAATACGTCGAGGTTATTTGCTATCCATTTTAAACCTGAAGACTTTTATCAGAGAAATTCGTACACAGGTGATGCTTTTGGTCATAAAACTGAGAACTAAGTTGTTTTCGTTACAGGCAGTTGTGGGTATTTATATAAATGTATTATTTAAATAATATCCAAGTAGCATCTAAGCACCATTTGCTATGTTGCATTGTATTTAATTTAATATTTGAGCATAATAATATTTTGGTTTGTTGACCTTGACTTTTGGGTATGCGATAGATAAGTCTTTCCGTTATTATGGATATGAAATGTATGCCAAAAGATTATTCTTACTGTAAACTTTCTGAGATATGATAGTTCTGCCTTTTATAAAATGTATGCCAAAAGACGATTCTGTGGACTTTCTGCGATGAACTTTCTGGTTCTACTTTTTATTTATTATGGATATGAAATGTATGCCTAAAGATGATTTTGACTTACAAAATTATGAGTTTTGAATGTATGATTAATGAGTGTTTGCCAAACGATATTCTGCGAAATGAAGTTTATGCTATCCGCTGTTATGCAAAATAATATTATGACATAAAAATGTCTGTTATAAAGGGTAGACCCCCTTTTTGTCTGTTCTATGTGATGAAAATATCTATAAAAGGATGAGGAAGACTGCTGTACCCTCAATTTTTTCATTTACGAAAGTCAAACCAATAAACCCATCAGCTGAAGACAGATTTGTAGACATTTTTGTCCCGTTTTCGTATATTTTGTAATTAACTCAACAGTGAACACATAAACAACAATGGCGGTTTGATGACGGACAAAAGGGATTCCATTATGACGAGCTTTCAGTTTTTAACCCCATTCACCGAACGTAAATTTTTCACTTTAGACCAACATTTTCATAACTTCTATCACAGTTACGAAGCTGTTTGTTTTATGCATAAAAGTACTACTCATAAAGCTTCAGTTGCAAACAAAATCTCGACAGTTTTCTACTTTTTTAGATTTTTTTTTTAAGTTGGTCAGGTCGAAAATTCTCAAAAATTCAGAAAAAAATTAATAACTCGAAAACTATGAATAGTTGCGAAACATACATGGGGGTGATTCGGATAACCCACGAAACGAGGAAGTAAAAAATTTTTTTTGACCGTCAATATTCCGGCCACCCTGTATGTCGATGACTAACACCTAGAAAGCATAATTATTTATGTCGATTTCGCAAAAAATGTCGCTTATCACTTTTTGGCTGTTAGGCATCGATATGTTCTGTGGAATGGAACGAGAAAAGTTATTTATTATTTCACTGTTTATTATTTTCTCTGTCTACGGTTTATTTTGCTGTCATGCATAATAATGTCATCTGTCTGTCATCTGTTACTTCACTTTTTCCAATAGTACCACTGCTGACGTGGATAAAAAATGTAATGGCAAGCTATTAGTGCTCAGTGGTGGTGGCTAAATATTTTGATATTTACTTAGTTATTTTTACTATTTCATTTATTTGGTTGTACTTGTTTCTAAAAAGTGTATTGAGTAGTGATTGTGCACCGCGTACTACGTCTATTATTCATGTTGGCAGAGAGTAATAAGCTATGTCGGACAATAAAAACAATAATCCTCCCGAAAGGGGACAACTTGATACTGCTGACAGCCATATAGCATCCCCCAGCGAAGTGTCCAGTGTCGCAGGAAGTGTTAAAACTTCTAAGGTAAATACTGCTATACATACGAACTTGAGTACGAATCTAAAATAATACCTATTTGCATAGCACGAGCAATGCAAGGACGTTGGTGTTTCGATTTGCTATTGACTATTAGAATACTACGTAATTCAACAAGATGTATGTAGTCATAACTATTTCGGTTGGACTTACTTTATAAGAAGTTGAGTTATTTAAAGTAACCTATAAATTGAACATTCTTACATAAACATTCGTTAAATTATCGTACCAATTCACATCAGCTGGCAATAAATAAATCAGCCATATTGTACATAAATAACCAAACAAGGCTGGGTATAAGCAACCTTTCAAAGATTAATTATGGCTAAACAAATGTTTATAAACAATTTGTAGACATCTCAGCGCATATCATCATCTTCTGAAAGGCAGATCAAGTTTGAGCGAGCACAGAAGTGTCTTGAAAATGCAGCACTTGTGTCAAAGAGGATTAAAGAACACCGCAAAGCAACTGCAGAGCTCTTGGGAAGACCTTTTGGTAAGATTCTATTTCATACTAAAAATGAGTATACTGAAAAGTGCATTTAATTAGTTATGAACCAGATAACTCATGGTTGGCTGTTAATGACACATTACATTAGTCCTGCCCTTCTTTATCATTTAATTTAGAAAAGAATCCTAGTAATGAATTACAACAAAGAGCAGCGTGGTTTTCTTTAATCAGCAATGAATTCAGTTTCTCAGTATAATTTCATCTTTCAAAACACTCATAGAACAATTTGAAAGTTTATACTGATGAGTATAGAAGGAAAACATTGGTCAAATCAAAACATTGCAATTTGAATGATTTACTGTGAGTTACTTGGGTGTGTTCCAAATATAACCAACGAAAATACTGAATTACTATGCAGTCAAAATAAGAATAGGACTGGCCTTGAATTAGATGATACTTATTTCACATTGATGCTTATCCCAATTCAGGCAATTGTAATTAGCTTAATAGTTACAAAAAATATCACAATTTTATTTCCAAAAACATCAATCCTATTTATGTAATCAAAACTCTAAATACAGAAATTGAAAAGATAATTTCTTATAAGTAATCAATTGTTTCCTTTTTCAGAAGAGGATGATGTGTGCGACACGGCTTCTGAAATGGCATCCACCATGAGTGAGAGAACTGGCTACTCTGCTGCAACTGACACCTCCACTACGATGTCTGTCCAGGATGCTTTGAACAGTAAGATTTACATTGTTTAGATGTAAATAGCACATAAATCTTTGCCTTTTAACTGAATTTATTATAATAATAATAAACATTTATTTCAGTGTACAATGGCCCATAGACATACCTTACAAACTATAGTCCGACCACCATAAGCACAACCCTCTCGTGAACCAAAATACTTCTGCAGAGGGTCATGCTTATGGCGGTCGAACTATAACATATGTATACAATGTGGATCTGGACGTACGACAATAAATTAAAACAAACACAGTATTAGTCCATCGAAACATTTTAAAACACGAAGATCAGTAGTTAATGAAGAATTAAAAAAATCAGTTTTGTAACAAAATAAATAGCAGAATCAACTGCATAAAAACTAAACACGCTTTATCTACGAAAAGTCACTGACCAACGGTGCGGTGCGGAGTGCGGGGCGCAATGTTTACCTATTATTACGGACTCAGATCTACATCATGTTGAAAAATAAGAAAATGAAAAATAATTTTCTGTGGCTACAGTATTCATTGGATTTTATGAATTTTTTGTATAAGGGTAAAGAACATGTTTCTCTTTACGTGGTTTGAAGGAATGTCAATCGTCCTGTTCCACCTTGTATAAAATATAAACAAACGCGATTTGGCATTTAGATAACCTTCAAACATTCTCAGGCTGTTAAACTTGTAATCCTTTATTTGCTGCACCATAGTTGGGTAGAAAAAAGTTACAAAACTTTCTCAATTAAAACATTTCTTGTTTTTTTTTTTGTAGTTCCTGGCATTAGTGAGAGCTTAGCAAACACCTTAAAACAGAAAGAACTACTCATGGAGAGGATAAGACAGTATAAGGAAATTAGTAAAAAACCCATGACAAAACCAACAACAATAAGGAGGGAATCTACTGTAGATACAAGGATAGAAGTGAAAAAGGTGTGTACATAATATGTAAATATCTTTATGAAACCTGTTTTTCATGTGTGCAGTATAAATAATGAAAATGTCCAATTATATAGCTGTAGCCCATTGTCCTAAGTCAGTTACAACATTTAATATTCATTTCGAAGCCTGTTCAAGATGTAAGAATTTACATGATAAAGGCTTTACATTCCAGCTTGTGGATATTTCTGGTAGTCTGATATTGAATTTGATAGCTTGCAATAATGTTTATATGCTTTCTATAAGCCAAGCAACTAGACAATGAACCAGAACTATACATAGATCCTGATTGATCTGTATGGTTACCATTTACATAAGGACCTCCATAATGACTAAAATATTTCTTTTAAATTCAGACAGCAGATAACAGTGATGTGATTCAACTTATAAACTCTATCAAAGACAAAGAAAATTCATTGAGTGTGATGCAAGTTAAAATGAGGGCAATGGAAACAACTATTCTAGACCTACAGGAGAAGATTAACGAAAAGGACCAAATTATTGAAGCAAAGAATAAGGCGACATCACTTATGTCAGATAGCTTAAGCAAAAAAGGTGAGTGTTTGATAAATTGTATTGATTAGTTAACACCAATATGGCAATCAACTCTGCATTATAAAATCTTATATCTATCTTATCTTTCTTGTATTTTAGAAAAAGACTCCTTGATTCTTCTTGAAGACACAAGACAACAAATGATGAAAATGCAGGAGAATTTTATTGCTATGGAAACAGAATGGAAAGAAGAAAAGCAGAATTTATTAAAAGAAATTGGAATAAAAGAAGAAAAAATCCAAAACTTAGAAGAGGCCAATAATATTTTAGAAACATCTAGATTTGAAGTTAGTGTTGCCCATTCAAAACTAGCTGAAGAATTAGAAGCTAAGAATCAAGAAATATTTAGATTACAAGAGAAGATTGAAGAGATATCTCAAATATCTATTGATGAACCATCTCCAAAAGAAAAAGATGATGTTGAAGAAGAGAAAGGTTCTCTAGAAATAGCTGGTATGGTTGAGTTAACTAAGAAAATTGAATTACTGGAGCAATTGAATTGTCAAATTAGGCAAACTAATAAGGAACTCGAAAATAAACTAGCAACTGTTAATACAGAACCTAAATCACCGAGTAGCAGTGCTGCTGGTAAAAAGGGAAGTCCCCTCCCCACTCGCAAGGGCGGCAGAAACTCAGCAGCCAAAACAAAATCTCCTTGGAGTCAACTATCTTCTGAGTCATTACCACAAGAAACTGATAAAAAATCAGTTAAAAGTGAAATCACGAGATTAGAAATGTTAGTGCAATCCCTGAATAAAGATATCTTGGAAAAGGAATATGTAATATCTCAAAAAGATGCGTTGATAATTGAACTTAAATCTATGCCTGTTGTAGAAGAACGAAAGAAATCTGTGGAAATGGTAGATATTGGCCTTTGCACTGACATACCAGAAGATAATAAACAAAGAGCACAGACAGATATAGAACATAAAAAACACGAATCCACTCTTGAATCAAAATCTATTGATGAAGAAAATACATCTATAGTAATAAGAGAACTTGAAGAAAAGTTAAAAGCTGCTGAAGAACAAATAGCTATCCTCAATATTGACATCGACGCGGCTAACAAAAACATGATCAAAGTAAAGTCTAACAATAAATTGAAATTAAAGCAGCTGCAGAAGACTGTTGATAACTTTAGCAAAGTATCTGACGCAAATGCTCAGATAGTAAAGCTGAATGAAGAATTACATCAACTTTCTCAGAAAGTCGCCGAATTAGAAGAGGAAAAGGGCAATCTACAACTACATCTTGTTGATTATGATAGTGGCAGACGTAAGTATCATGCAGTATATGTTAAGTCCGTTTAAATGTATAAATAAATTTTATTTGGTCCATATTTATGTTTTATATCATATTTACAGTGACGGATTCCGACATTTACAAAAAAATGGTAGAAATGGAAAATTTAGCAGAAACAAGGCTCAAGGCGATAAGTGTTTTGGAAACACAGAAATTCGATCTAGTTCAAGGTAAATTGTTAATCATTAATAGGTATCTATTAAAAAAAGGAATAGGAATTCAAAGAAAATTATCTATTTTATTTTCTTATTGTTACAGAACTACATGTATTGCAACAGAAAAATAATGAGATGGAAGATAAATTATCAGATATATCTCAACTCCAAAATGAGCATGTTTGTACTGAAATGAAGTCTGTCCAAATGGAAGAACAGATAGATGAGCTGACGGCAGCTAGACAAGAATTAGAACTTGTTATAGAAAACTTGAAACTAGACAAAGAATATCTAAATGGAACTATCAAAATACTTCAAGAAGAAAAAGAAGAGATGACGCATAAATTGGAAAATTACATTCAAGAGAACATGGAACTAACAGATAAACTTGAAAAACTGAGTGCTGAAAAAGTGAGTTCCGCTGAATCAATTGAAATTGTAGAATCTTTGACAACACAGGAAAAACTTGAACTCGAAGAATACAACAAAGGTATTAGTGAAGATAAAAGTGACGACCATCATGAGGATAATGTAAAATCTCAAAATGATAAAAACATAGACAGCTTAATTGAACAAAGGGAAGAACTAAGCACAAAAATTGAATTATTTACACAAGAAAGACAAGAAGTTATGGAAAAAATGACTAAAATTGGAACAGAAAATGAATCATTATTACTAAAAATAACTGAATTGACTGACCAATGCTCTGTTTTGCAAAACAGTATAGATATGCTAAACAATGAAAAACATGAACTACAGGATTTGAACCAAGACCTTACGCGTCAAATCGAAGACCTGAAACGTGAAAGAATTGAAATTATGAAAGAAACCGCTGATATTGCTAAGCCAGCTACTGAAGATGTAACTGATGGAGTGCCAGCCGAGACTCCCCACGACGACAAATCAGCTGGCGATAAAGGGAATAAAGGAGCTAAGACAGTCAAACAACTAACAAAGGAAATACTCAAATTGAAAAATACGATCAAAGAAAGAGAAGATGAGATTGCGGATTGTCAGATGAAAATACTGTCCATGGAAGAGCAACAGCAGAAACAAAACGAATTATTACAAACAAACGCATCTTACGAAAATAAGATAAAATCTTTAAAAGATGAAAACCATCATTTGAAGCAAGAATTAGAAGTTACAAAGAAAGATAAAGAATCTGAACAGCAATTAATCCAATTCAAACAGTCAAATGAAGTATTGCAGCAAGAATTGCAGAAAGTGCATCAAGAATATGCTAATACCGTGGGTTCTCGCGACACTAAAATAAGCGAACTAGAAAGTGTCTTACTGGAGTACGAGAAACAGATGTTTAACTATGGCAAAAGCTTACAACAAAAAGACAAGGAAATGGCTGACTACATCAATCAAATCACTAAGCTCAATGATGTTTCGCAGAAACTTAAATCTACTATTGAATTACTTGAGGAAGAAAAAGCGAAAGATCAGAATGCAGAACTTGTCAAATCTCTTAACAAACAAATATCAGCCTACCAGAAGAAGCTAGTAGATAACGAGGACAAAATAAAGATCTTAGAAGAAGATAAAATGCAACTTCATCACCTTAAAGGTGAATTGGTAAATAAAAATGGAACTCTTGAATCAGAATTGAAAAAGTTAAAAGAAGCATTCACTGAGAAACAAAGTCTTATAAAAGAATTGCAAGCGCAACAGCAAAAGCATTCAGAAGAAATGTCGGCCATAATGCTCCAAACTAAAGAACGTGATGAAGAAATTCACGAAATTAAGTTACAACTTAGAAAGGAATCTATAGAGAACGAAAAACTGCGTAATAGCATATCAGAGAAAGAAAACCATGTAGATGAATTAACGCAACAGATAGAGGATACGAAAGGAAAGCTTAATGACTTGTCTTCGGAGAAAAATAACTCATCTGAACAATTCGTGGCTTTAGAGACCAAAAACAAAGAGTTGATGGAAAAACTAAAGAAGTTTGCTATAACTATTAAAAAGAAGTCATCAATGTATAGCGAACTTGAAACACATTATGAGGAAAGTCAGAAACAGCTATGTGCTAAAAATGAGCAACTAGAGCAGCTCTTGATACAAGTTGAGACACTCCCAGCATTGCAAGAAAAGCTGAAGCATGCAGAAGAAGAGATCAACCGATTACAGTCTCAAAAAATGTCTCTGGAACAGCAGAAATCTTTAGATATAAACCAGCTACAAGCAGAAATCAAATCCTTGCAGGAGAGACTTGTGTCGTCCTCCCAAGAAATATCTCACTTAAATGATTCTGTGAATGTTTTACATAAAGACTTACACTTTGCACGCGAAGAAAATATACATCACAAGGCACAGATTGATGGTTTAAATAATAAGTTAGTGGAGCATGAAATAGAGCAAAGAAACAATACTAATTTAACAACAAAAATAGCAAGTTTAGAGGCTGACATTAATCAAAAACAAATGCAAATCGCCGAGTTGCTTAACAAAGTAGAACATCACGAACAACAACAAACACAAGTGCAATTTGGTTACGACGCTAAAGTCCAAGAACGAGATTTGTACATCGAAAACTTGGAAACCGAAATAAGCAAATACAAGAATCGTATCTGTCGCCTCGAAGAAAGTATTTCTGTCATGGAAGATAGAAGACATTCACTAGAAAGAAAAGCTGATCAATTAGGTAGTCAACTTCAAGAAAAGCAAAAGGCTTACACGGAATACACGAGTCAGGAGGATGAGTTAGTTGGTCGACTAGCTGTTCTAATGGACCATGACAGAGTTCTTGAAAAACAGCTTTTTGAAATTGATAATGAAAATAAAGAATTACAATTTAAGGTCCAACATTTGAACGAAGATAATCAAAAATTAAGAAAAGCGCTTTCTGAAATACAGGAACACTATAGCGTAGTACTTGAAAAAGCTAATAAACTGGACGCGGTGGAGGCACAAGTTTCGAAGTATCAAACTCAGCTTCGTGATCTCGAAGCCAACTTAAAAAGAATAACCTATGATCATCAATCTTTAATCATGCAAAAGAAACAAGAAATCGAAGAACTTGAATCTGAATTCAATACTCAAATTGAGGATGCTATTAAAGAAAAGAAAGCACTAAGTGAAAAGTATGAGAAAGTGAATGAATACGTGTCTCAATTAGAGGCTAAACTGCACGAGTATAAAACAAATATTGAAAATCTGAACATCGATATAGAAGAACTTCATAGAATTAACCAGGAATTAGAAGAAAAATATTCTAAGAAAGAAGAGATCATAACTCCGGATTATACAGAACAATATATAGCTGAGATAAATAAACTAAATGCTATTGTTAATAGTAAGAGCCAAGAAAATGTTGAACTAAATAATAAGCTCCAAATCCAACATTCAAACAATGTTACAGTATCGTCAAATATGGAGAGTCAAATATCAGAATTGACTGCAAAATTATATCAATCGGCCTCTGAAATAGAACAATTAACTACTGAAATTCATTCTTTAAAAGATACCAATGAACAATTGCAAACCAAACTTTCTCAAAAAGATGTACAGATTAAAGAGTTAAAAGAAAATCAAAAACTAACGTTCGAAATGAGCATACCTAAAACCGAAGGCATGATTATATCATCTACTATTGAACAACTGGGTGGTGATGCAAGGAACATTGACATGTCGGCTCTTGAATCACAAATACTTGCTGGAATAGATGAACCTCTCATTGAAAGTAAACACGTCACTAAAAAAGTTTCAGAAAACATACAAAAGCAGCCCACAGGTGAACAGGGAATTGAAGAACCAATTATGGTAGCCAAAAAAGCATATGATTGCTACAAGAAAGATGAAGATGACAGTGAAACCCCAGATCCTTTTAATTCAGACGAAGGTTGGGGATTAGGTGAGTGCGAAGAAGTTGGAGACGTAACACCTGGTTTTTCACATTTAAAAGACCAAATAAATGTACTCAAAAAAGATAATGATGCCTTGAAAGCAGAACTCGACGTAAGCAACAATAAACTACAAAAAGCTTTGAAAAAATTAAAAGAACTAAAGACTAATAATGTTTTACTCACCAATGAACTTAAAGTAGCTAAGCAAATGTCTCAGACTTCCTTCTTCGACAATACTATGGAAGATGAATTACGACTGAATATTCAAGAATTAGAAAAGAAAATTGAAGAACTCAATACAGATATTCTTAAAGAAAAGCGAGACAAAGAATCCTTGAGGAAACAAAACGAAATCTTCCAAAACGCTAATGATAGATTAACTGAAATGAAAGAGAAATTAGAAAACGAAATAGAATTATGGAAATTTAAATTCAAGGAAGCCAATGACAAACTATCGACAATGCAATGGGGAGGTGACACGAAAGATTCACAACCACAACAACGAGAATCTTCTGTACTAAATGTTGATGAAAATAAATTCAAAGAAGAACTTATGAAAATCGAGAAAGAGAATGATGAATTACAGTCTATAGTGGATCAATTAAATTCTCAAAACAATGAATACCAGAAAGAACATACTTCGCTTAAGAATGAAATCAGCAATCTTAATAACCAATTGCAGCATCACCAAAGAGAGATTCAAAACTGTGAACTGCTTAAAACTCAACTTGACGAGTTGCATAAAACAAATAGCGAACTCGAGAAAACTAATGAATTGTTAACAGAAAAGTTGCAAAATATTGAAGTCCAATATAAAGACATGTCGCAGTCTTATGATAAATTAAATACTATTTATGAAGAACTGAAAACAGATTATGAAAATGAAAAAACCACCTTTGTAGAGAGGTATTCAAGCTTACAAGAGGAGATATTAAAATTGAAACAATTGGATTCTGAATCTAAGATCCAAATATCTTCTCTACATTCTGAACTAGAAAATGTAAAATTAAAATTACTGTGGTATGAAGAACAACAGGACTTGAATAAATCACTAACTGTAGACAGTTTAGCTCTTGCTGAAAAATGTAGTGCTATGGAGCAGCATTGTGTACAGTTAAAACAAGGATTGGATGAGGCAAACGCAAAAATATTACAATTAGAATCTGAAAATCAAGATGTAAAATCAAAATTACTTTGGCATGAAGGACAACAGAGCTTGGATAAACCACAAAGTCTTGACAGTTTAGCTCTTGCTGAAAAATGTAGTGCCATGGAGCAGCATTGTGTACAATTGAAACAAGGATTGGATGATGCAAATGCAAAAATATTACAATTAGAATCTGAAAATCAAGATGTAAAATCAAAATTACTTTGGCATGAAGGACAACAGAGCTTGGATAAACCACAAAGTCTTGACAGTTTAGCTCATGCTGAAAAATGTAGTGCCATGGAGCAGCATTGTGTACAATTGAAACAAGGATTGGATGATGCAAATGCAAAAATATTGCAATTAGAATCTGAAAATCAAGTATTAGTACAAAAGTCCAAGGAATATCAGGAACAAATAAACGATTTGAATACCAAGATCGAAAACTTGAATGGTGAAAATGATAATTTACTATCGACTGTTACCGAGTTACGTTCTTCAGTATCAAGCGCCATTGATCAACGTGGCTTTGAAATAGCAGAATTGTGGAAGCAGCATCTTGCTCAAAGAGAAGCTGACTTCCAGAAGATAGAATCAGATTTGAGAACGCAATTAAGCGCATCTGAGGCAAAATATGAACAGTTACTTGAAAATGTACAGTCTTCCAATCAAGAAGAAACTAGTAAGTTGATTGTAATCGAGCAAGTTACTTCATTACAAAATAAACTAGAAGACAAAGAAGAGCATGTTCGCAACTTACAAACTAAATATGCAGAAGTCATGAATCAATTAGATATGTTACGTTCGGAAATGGAAGATGAAAAAGTAGGCCATGAAAATAAATTATTAGAACAACAAGAAGAATATGAGAAAATGATTCAAGAAATTACTGTAAACAATCATAAACATAAAGAATCATATGAAGAAACTTTCAAAAATATACAAAATGAGTTAATTATATTCAAAACTAATAATGATGAATTAAATCATGTTATTGGAGATTTACACGGTAAAATAAAAGAAGCTGAAGAGAAAGTTGTAGAAGTCACTAATCAACTTCGAATGAAAGAGAGTGAAATATATCAGAAGACACATGACTATACCTTAACATTAACAGAAAGGAACGAAGAATTTGAGAATGTTAGGAAGCAGTTGATTGAATATGAAAAAAGAGTAGAAGATTTAAGCTACGAAAAAGAATCAGAATTAGCTGTCCTTAGGTTAAAGATGCATGAAAATGACAGTCGTCACGAGCAAATAAGGAATGAAGAAGATGCAGAAAAGGTAAGAATATCAGAAGCATTAAACGCTAAGATAATTGAATGTACAAATCTGAATAAACAAATAGTTGACTTAAATAAGGAATTGGAAAGTCATTCATCAAAGACTGCGGAAATGCAAGCAGCATTGGAAAACCAAGAGATTGAAATAGTTGGACTAAATGACGAGATAACGAATTTACAGAATCTGATGCGATCATCCAGTGCTAAGATACAAAAACACGTATCTTTCGCGTCTGATACTAAACCTGGTGCTGAAGGAGAACAGACTGAAAATGTTTTGAATAGGGACCTATTGGATGCTGTACCCAGAGCTGAGCTTGACTTGGCATTGTACATGTTGCATCAGAGAGATGTTCGCTGCGAGGAACTCACGATGGAGCTTGGACATTTGTTGGAAGAGAGAGATACGTTACAGTTGCGCTTGTCAGACTGTTTACGTTTGAATGAAGATATGAAGAACAAGTTCAAAATGGCAGGCTTTGATGAGTCAATGAACTCGAGCCAAGAAACGATATCGGAACTGCCGAGCTTTACAGTCGAGAGGGAGTTCGTTGACATCCACCGCGGACAGACGTCGCGAAGCAGTAGTATAAGTGACCCGGAAGGAGAAAAGCCGAAGTTGCAGGCCAAGTGAGATATATCTTATGTATTTTAATGTAAAAGGAAGATGTTTTTTTAATCATCTTTTTGCAGTTAGTAACTAGTTACTTTTTCCATTGGTAGAATGGAGTCTGCCTAAAGAACCCTAGTGTAATCAAACCACAATCGCAAACACTATGGGGAAGGCAACTGTCAAAATGGCGCTGTCGTAGCTAGTTCCCAACACAAGCTAAAAATACAAGGCGTGAGGTGGTTTTATTGTATTTTTGCGAAAATGATGTGTTGTTGTGTTCCTAAATACCCCGAAATTGGAGTCCACCATTTTTCGAGAGACCGTAAAATTATAAGATGGTGGCTTAAAGCTCAACGTAGCGATTTTGAAAAAATTAAATAGCGGGTCAGTAATATTTTGAAGAAAGTGATTAGGAGGTAGTATTTAAGGTTTTAAATTCTGACACTGTCTATATCAAATACTCGATTAAAAATAATGAAATCGCCGAAAATAAAGAAATAGTGAAATAAAACCAAACTCATGAATGAACACGAAATGGAATGAATGAACGAAATGTCCAATTTATTGTAGGCCGTTGGGATCTAGCTATGATTACGCCATCTACAATTAGCTTTGCCCGACCTTCCCCACTGCAGTGATACAAAACTACTCATGTTTGCCTTTTCACGATTTCTAATCCCTAACAAACAACAATACAACTATCTGTCGTTTTGTGTCGTGACGCGGGATAACCAATCAAACGAATCTGTCCAGGACTACGTCAAAAGACAACGGGTCGTGATTGGCTATCACTGCGTCAGAAGGCACGACACGACTCAACACAGTAATGTAAATCCGGCTTTACTTGACGCAGGTTGACGGAGCTGCGCACGGTGCGTCACAGTCGCGACGTGCGGCTGCGACAGGAGAGCGAACAACGACAACTGGACCTGCGGCTACTGCAGCGAGACGTCGCCAACCTGCCGCCCGAGGCCGTCGACCAGCTCGCACAAGCGCATCACACGCTCTGTGAGTTATCTATATCTATACATATTATTCGTCGTTTGTGGGTTCGAACCCAGGCAGGCGGTTTACTTGTGTAAATAATTTCATCACCACTGCTTTTAAAACGGTGAAGGAAAACACCGTGAGAAAACCGGCATGTCCTAAACCAAAAATTCGAAGACATGTGATATTTACCAACCCGCACTGGGCCCGCGTGGTATCTACCTTCCACTTCCTCTCGAAGAGAGGAGGCCTGTGTCCCAGCAGTGGGAACATTATAGGCTGATTATGCTTATGCATATTATAAATTAAACAAGCTTTTCTTGTCTGTCTGTGTGACCGCGTTATTTTTCTAAACTTCGCAACGGATTTTTATGCGGTTTTTACCATCATTTAGAGAATTTATTCCGGAAGGTTTATGGTTTATAAATTATAATACATTGATATTTTGTTAGTTTTTAATGCTCCTTTTTTATACTTTTTGTATTTCCTGTGCGTGTCCCAAATAAAATATTTTTCTCTCTTTCTTTCCTTTCTATATTAAATTTACATATAATAATCTCCATATTTTATCAAACCCCCTAACCCTTCGGGGAAACAAGGCGTGATGTTATGTTATGTTTTATTTTATCAAGTCGTAAAAACTGTGCGATGCAGGGGCGGGTCGCTAGTATCATAATTCTAATTAATAACCACCAAGCACCGACGCATAAAGAGTGTTATAAGTTTTTAATTAGCTACGCCCCGCGGTTTCACCCAGGTGGACTCTCTCTACATTTATCCTATGTTGCTCGGTAATAGTGTAGCTTTCTATCAGTGAAAGAATTTTCTTGATTAAAATAGGATTTCCAAAGATTACCTGTAACATACAAACGCGCAATTAACTTTTATCTTTTCTCTTAAAGCACTTTTTACACGGGGCCAGATTGCGAGTCAAGCGGTCTACTCCCTAAGTACGAAATCCGTAGTTTCGGCCGAAGTTACGGGCGATTCCTACTCCGTATATCCTACTGAAATAAAATTAGTTTTAACGAGGAGTTTGGTTTTGAAACAAAATTCTCGTTTTAGTTATACTCCCCCCCCCCCCCCCACGCTCGCTTGTGGTTCTCTAGGGCTATCACAACAATATTTTTTAAGTTTTATTACGGATGAAACTGACAAATATTTTGGAGAAGCACCTACATAGATACTGTCATTGCAAAACGATGTTAGGTGCAAGCCCTAACTTCCACTTATTCCATCCTTTGAATTCAACACGCGCTGCATCCTGTTACACTAAAATCGTTTGGATTTTGCGCCTGGGCCCTTTTCTTTTTGTGCCTTATCTTCAAATGTGCTTTTCAAATGAAACTAAGTGCCAAGATTTAATTATACTGTCTGCCACGGAAATGGGGTATTTTTACTTCTCCATTATATCTGAATTCATTTATTGGGTGTTTTAGATTTTACGATGCCTACGGGAAGGTCGTCATTACTTGGATTGCCTGTGAACTCTTGTGTCTACTTCCCATTAGCATGATTTCCTTAGATAAGTTACTATTAAAACTTTGTTTTGTTTCCAGCTCGAGATTCTCAGAGCACGTCAACTGTGCTACTAAACTGGCTCCGAGGGAAAAGTACGCCAAAAGTAGTCCACATGTGAGTCGCGCATTTATTGTATAGGTTATATTAATAGTGAGGTTGAAACCAGCCGTCCGCGAACTCGTCGACGAACTTACGTAGGATGCACACACAGACACTTCCCTGTGGGTAAGAGACTAGCCACCCCTGTTGAAAATAGTCGTCTCTGCTTTTACTTGCATTTATCAAAAGAGCCACCACTCTGCACATCACAATTTTCAAATGTTTCGCTAAACATTTAGTTGTAAATTGTGCCCTTAGAAACTTGCCAACGAAACAAACAATTTTACCAGATCGATTTTTTTCTTTCGACAATTCCTTCACACTATATCTCTTCCATCTGTAACCTAGTACAATAAATTAGATAGTTACCTTCAAATTAATGGTCTGGTATGCGAGATTTGATAATATACGATTCTTGTGTCATGCAAATAAATGGGTTCGTTTAAAAATGATCTGTAAAGCACAGTTCTTACAAATTAATGCTTAAAAGGTCTAAATCCATATAAAGGCACATCGGACATAAGAAAATTAGATTGGCAAGTACGAACGAACGACGAAATACTTCATTAACTGTTGAGCTTAATGCATTCCTTCATCAACCTTACCTATTTTCTTTATGTTACCTCCACATTGTAGACAAATTAATGTATTAATATTAGTGATGCTAGACGCTTAAAGTTGCTCCAATAAACTATCCTATTTATTAATTTTATGTTTTCTATTCTTGTTATCGTCGGCATAGTGATGCTAGACGCGAAAAGTTGATCCAATAAACTATCCTATTTATTAATTTTATGTTTTCTATTCTTGTTATAATTATTATTCATTTTAAATTAAAATTGAGATGTCATTGATACCTACAATTGATGACATCGTTTGTTAATTTATGAAATTGATATTTTCCAAAGGATTAAATCGTGCCTTTTCATCATAGGTCATAATGTAAATGTTATCGTTGTTCACGTTACCTTAGCTGTTCACACTTGTAACATGTATTATTAAAATTCGGAACCTGTATAATTTATGTATATAATCAACGGATTCCATGTGAATAAGGATCCTTGTATATTGAATTTGTAAATTTGTTTCTTGATTAAACAAAGTTCATTTGATATTTTGTTTCTTTGACATCCTTCTGTAACTTATCATTCCTGCTACTCAGTTGGGTGTATTAGACAATTATGTCTACTGTCCATTGGTATCTTAATATATATAATTCTTCTGTACGTGTATTTGTCACCTAACTCCTCCTAAACGGCCGGACCGATTTAGATGAAATTTTGTGTGTATATTTCAATGGGTTCCTGGATGGTTTGTAAACACAATTGGACCTGGTAGGTGGCGCTGTTCGGGCAGGACAACGTCTGCCAGGTCCGCTAGTATACGAGATGGAGATACAACAATAAATTAAACTTCATATAAGTACCTAATGACGTTCCCAGTTTGCATACAAAAATTCAATCAAATATATCCATTAATTTAGTCACTGGAAATTATTTTTCATTTTTAAGATTTTCTACATGATGTATCTGTTAACAGGCCAGCACCGACAGGTTAAAGACATCTGCAGTATCTGTATAAACCCAACATGTTGCCAGCTCGCTACCCCTTCGCCTTTGTCCTTAACCTTTTAACCGCCCGTCTTCATATCAGTTGTCGTGCCCCCAGCGCCCGGCACAGTGAATTCGTACGGTATTTGGTCGTAAATATACGACTTAAGCGAAATGGACACGAAAATATTTGTCGGACTTATCTGGCGCAGGCGATTAAAGGGTTAAGTTTTATTTCCCGATGCGAATTAATGCATATTATACCTTATGCTAGAGGCATAAGTCATAAAGCGTGTCATTAGATAAGTAAATAACGGATGCAAATCGAAAATCAAGTATGTGTGACAGGGATAGATGATAGACAATAGTTCGTTTGTTTCTACTTAGCCTTCTTGCCGAAACCTGCAAAAAATGGTGTAGGTCACTGCACTGGTCAGTGAGTCGCCGCCGTCCTGTGGCGTCGTACGCGTCATTGTCTTGCATCGCAAGTGCACGTGTTCAGCGTAAGATGTATTGTGCAAAATGGGCGCTTTATTTTTGTAGTGACACAGGACACGTAACGTAGCAATAGACTAATTAGGTACTAAATTGGTATGTGAATTGTGCGAAATTAGGCGCTTATTACATTGTGTAATCGTTTTTTTTTTGTTAATAACAATGCCTCATTTTAGTTACACAGCTTCGGAATACACCGACATGATTTTAATTTATGGAGAATGTCACGGAAACGCCGAGGATACGGGAAAATGTACCCTTAATCCCGCATTTGGATATTGCTACTCTAGTCTGTAACAGTGACCCGAGACAAACGAATTTTAAATTATTTTGTTTTGGACACAACCCAACATCTAGTCTGCGTAATTTGAAGACTAGCTAGGTGATTGAACAGTGATTGTGATTAATAATTACTCGAGGGTGACTGACTATTCAGTTAATAATCTGTGATTCGTAATTGTTTTTATTGAGCATTAATAATATTAAATATGGCGCTAAAAGACCACGTCTCGTCAACACGACACACCACCAATACACATGACAGCGCGCTGTTGCCACTCTTCTCACAAGTTAGTGAACTAATATTTAAATGGTGTTCTATTTTGTTTACACTTTTATGCTATTTAATTTCTTAGAAAAAATCACTTTTTAATTGCAAGGTTAGCATTTATTTGATAGTTCCTAAATACTCTTATGCATTAGTATTGCGAGTGTTTTCATTTATTGTTGTTTTGGCCAAAAAGGGATAAGCGACATTTTTTGCAAAATCGACTTATTTATATGGTTAGAATCGGCTTTTTGGCAGCTAGGCATCGATATATACAAAATGTAACATAAATAACGCACAACCTCTTAAGGGATCATTGTACTCATCATTATGAACAACTTTTACTATGGGACCAAACCTGAAATCGCAAAAAAAATCAGCCTACATTTTAACGAGTTATGCGAACATAAAGCAGCTGATTTTTTTTCGCGATTTCAGGCCTTACGCTTGGCGGGGGACTTTTTGGCTTTTATGTTGTAAGCATCCAACTAAGGAAATATTTTTGGAAATTCGTTAGGACGAATTTTCAAAAATATTTCCTTAGTTGGACCCCCCCCTTATTCACCCCCTTATAGGTAAGGGGGCGGGTTGTTTTTATGAAAAATCTTATTCCTTGAGTTAATAAACTTGAAACTTGACACGAGTACCTACTTATCTTAGTTAATTATAAAGTTTGTCATTTTTTGTCTTTCTAAACTACCCCCTAAAAGGGAATTGTGGGGTGTCAAAGTTTTTATGGAAGAATTTTAACGCGCGATCCGATTAACTCGAAACTCAGTATTTATACTTTTGACCGAAAACAAAGAATAACGTGTATCAGGTTTTTGAAAATCTATCCCTAACGGGGTACTAAAGTCGTGCGCAAAGTGCTTGTACTCTATAAAACAATAGCTATAAAGATCATCATGCAGCATCATGCTATAAAGATTAAGCAGTCACCAAGGATGGTGATGATCTTTATGGGTAAATCATTGTCTATTGAAATATTTTTAATGGAGTGCTAATAACTTAGTTCGGTACTCGTGAGCGGTATTCTTGAATTATTCGAGTAAGGGCGCCTTCAAATTAGCCGCTAGGTTCGAGCATCACAGTGTTGTACATTTAGTTTCACACGATGGACTCTGACACTGCCGTTAGTGTTACTATTAAAACGGAAAAAGAAAAAAAAAAGAAACCTAAGAAAACGTTGCCGTTATTTTGTATAACTCGACGAACTGAATAACATAAAGTAAAAGACTACTGTGATCAAAAACTTCAGAATTACCAATTACCCATATCGCTGGACGACTCTCAACCTCATCGATAAATTCTTTAACCTGATTTTCGTTCATAGACATAGTGAATTCGTTGAGGCTCAGAATGTCAACTTCCCAAAATGTCTCCTGGTACCAAAATGTCAACTTCCCATAATGTCCCTTTCCCAAAATGTCTCTTTCCCAAAATGTCTTTTTCCCAAAATGTCCCTTTCCCAAAATGCCGCTTTCCCAAAATGTCCCCCATTCTTAGAATTAAGCGTTATAACCCAACTAAAAAATAAAAAACAATATAATAATCAAATTTTTTATTTTAATTACTTTGTGGTATCAACTCTTTCGTCAATTTTTTATTAGAAAAGGAATTTGAAATGAAATATAGTTATATATTATCAACATATTATAAAAAACAATAAAAAATAACTTTAATTAGAACTAATACGTTCAAGTACACAGTAATTCAATAGAATTTCAATAGTCAGATACAGACTGATAATTAATCGTTAAACTATTATCAAATTTAGAAAGAAATTCAATTAAATAAAGCAAGTCTCAAAAATATCAATTTCTTTAAAAATTGTTGAATTGTGAGATGATTTCCTTGTAATTGTTTTAAATATCTTGCATATTTTCTATCGAACTCAATATCTCTGAGCCTTCTTCTGCGGTTGGTCTGCTTAAATAGTGAATCCTGTATACGGCCATCCCAGTATTTGCTTTCTTTTTTTATCTTATATAAAAAAAAATACAAATTTGGATTCTTTGGTATAAGGCTATTTACACGTCGGTGCCATCCTTCTAGAGCATTGGTGGTTCTATGGCGTTGGCCAGCGCAGCTTAATATTAACGGTGATTTTCTGGGATACCAGGTAGACTCGAAATAACTGCGAAAACGCCTCATCTCTGATGTATTTGGCGCCGTTTCCAAAATATAATTCCATGCGCCTGGTATATGATTTGCCGGCACCAAAGGAAGAATGGCACTCATTCTAGTCACGTTACGACAAGCTCTTGATTTATTCAATTTAGTTTTTTTTTAATATTTCCAAATCGCTGCATTGAAGTGATGGTAACAACCAGTCACTCTAGCCTGTGGAAAAACCTCGGTCTATGAACGAAAATACTAGTGACGACTAGTGAGTCGATCAATGAACTGATGCGCCGCCGCAGCGCGGGTGTAGCGCTGCAGTCGCGCGTTTTTTATTTATATGGATTAATAAAGCAGCGCTGCAGCCGCCCTGCCACCGCGCGGCCAGTTTGAAGGCGCCCTTAGACAGTAGCTGTAATAGGTGTTTTTGTGAAATGAGAACATAATTGTATTTTTTGAATTTTTTATTACTTTTTCTTTAGATATTTACACTCTCAACAACTTAATTACTACTATAATCCAATATGTCACTTAAATATAGTAAATCACAATATAAAATCAAAGTAATGAAAATGTTCTTGTCATAATTACTTTTAGAATTTTGGTCCTTATGATATTAAAGTATATTCATATAAATCGCTCAAAGCTCACCTCTATTTGAGCTGAGTAGCTCTAAAGCATTTTATCCTCTGTTATAATAATCTAAGTTCATAATAAACATACTAAATTTCTTACACTATTTCGAAACGGCCAGTCCAAAAGCCAAATAGCATTAAATAAGACTAACTTCGTAATGCGTATGTTTTCCCACATAATGTTATATACAAGCTAATATATTAAGCATATATTTCTATTAGGCAGTATGCTCATGTCTGACACTATATTTACTATTGATACCTAAACATTAGGTATGGTACTATTCCACAACCAAGTTTGTGCAAATAAAATATATATTTTGCATTGAAGGGTATCGCTTATCAAATACAGTTATTTAAATATTTGAAAGTATTGTATGAAGTCTCGGAGATATTAAATCAATATAATATGAATATGTGTGTTTTTTAATAAAAATACTTGTTTAGTAGTGTAACTTATGGCACCACATGCTTACAGCATATCTATGAAGTATACTATATTTACATGTTATTCTAAAATATGTACATCAACACCAGATCCTAAATAGTTAAACTTCTATTCTGTACGAACAATCAGGCGTATGTGATATAACAAGAAGTAGTAAATCTATAAAAATATAAACGCAATACCTTACTAAACATATTCACGAGACACTTCAACATTCTGCCCGGCTTTCACATTCTCATGGAAGACATTGGAGTGATTTCTTGTTCACTTTATATATAACTATAAAAAACTTAATGTGCACGTAATTATCAGAGTGCAGATAACTAACTAATTATAATTATTATAAACTAATTTAATGTTTAACCAGCACTCACTGTTTACTTCTGCCTACGCCACCCGTACTTAAATAATTAACACATACGTATATAACTAAATATGAAGATATTGTATCACAATTTTTGATTAAAGTTACGAGCGCTTCGATAATTAATTAGTCTAGTCGAAACATTAAGTACAAATAGTGGAACTTGATGACTATTGCATGTATGTTTAGTTCTGATGGTTCAAACATAGGAACGATCGCGTGGTTTAATAACTAAGTGCTAACCTAAACATCTTAAGCATGGATCACATTGTTTTTTTTTATTTTCGTTTAGCAATAATCCGAAATGGTCTCGCATAGTACTTCTAAGTTAACATATTATGACTGGAAGTGACTATGATACGAAGTTAAATTATAATTTATAACACTTATCACAATATTTTATTAACTAATATGTAAGGAACAAAGGTAATAAATCAATTTGCTTACATACACAAGTTTTAAAGTGCAATATCAAAACCAAAAATATATAGCCCCTTGCCTACATTATTACCTATTTTATGAATCATGTAAATATTATTTGCAGTTGCATGGCTAATTTTATACATAGTTCTGACTCCGTAGTGTGTTATAAATATAATATGTAAATGAACGTAATATTAGTTTTTACAATACACAAGCGTAATTTATTGCCTTCCCCGATACAATAACATAAATCTGATGTAAAGAAATCCTGCAAGAATTTCGCAAATCTAAAGGTGAATATTGATAAAAACAAAAGTTATTAATTTGAACTCCTAAAATGATTGATTGGAAGTGAGTAAAAGTTTAAGGTAGCTTGGCTAACTTTTACTAAGTTATTGAATCAGCTGAGAAACATGTTCTACTAACATACGTTATAAACTTGCATAAAACTACTATATTTTAATTACAAAATAACTGAAGGATCGAGTCAGTTCATGTTATAAAATAAGAAAAAATGTGAAGCTAACTTTGGTCCCATACGAACATGTAACAAGGTAATGACTATTTGTAACAGCTATTTTATTGGCAAACTATTACAGATTTATAAAGAGCTCTCGGCAGGTGAAATTGAAGCTTAAATTATTAAGAGGTAGATTGTAATTTCAAGAACCGTATAAACTAGAACTGAAAGTTTTATCTAAAATAAACTCGTTCAATGCAAAACAGTTTTAGTGAACGCACAGACTAGAGGCAAATTACAGTAGCACGCAGGGCTTACACTTATTTATTATGTATGCGCAAGTTGCGATTAGTAAGATACATACAAATTACCTACGTTAGAGACATATGATTGTCAGTCTTGGGTTCAGTCCTTGATCACGGGCATCTCGAACATCTAGTTTAAAGTATTTTCGTACTAATGCACCGCAATTAAAGCAATCGTCGCGCCGGCCGCGGCGGTAGATGTCAGCCAACGTCGGGCGACGTCAGACGACGTCAGGGAGGTTCAGAAGTGCACGTCGCGCACGTCGGTGGGAGTGGCGGCGTTACTGTGCGCCTTGTCCTGCGTCGGCGGAGGCGTCCAGCCCGCGGCCTCGCGCGCCGCTCCGTTTGGGACGGCCCCGCTGCGCTCTTCGATCATGTTCTGCACCATCTCCTCGATCTGCTCAAGGCATGTCTGGAGGCAGTCCTGTAACAACAATTTAACGTCAGAAGTGTAGCTTACGAGCTCAGCTCACACGGTCGACACACTAAACACCGCTTAGATTTGACAAGCGGAGCTACAGTAGGAAGTTTGTTTTGTTTGTGCCAAACCCAATATATTGGATGTACATATGTAGTATTCTATTCACTATTCTTGATATGCGTGAACTAGTAGTTTCTAAACATAGACTTGCTAAGTAGAAGTACGCTAGTAAGTAATTGATAGCAACTTACCAAATCAATGCGCGTGAGCTCGTGCAGGCGCGCCAGATGGCCGTCGAGGCCGAGCCCGCGCAGCGCCGCCGCGATGCTGCACGACGCCAGCGTGCTCGCAGAGTACAACGTAAATTCGTAATCTGCAACAAATAAAAACACTCCATAAATATACGGACTAAGTATCTACAAAAACTATTACCTTATTTACCTATTAATCCATCATCAATCCACCAAGCTCTATTGTTACATCAATTAAAATTTCCGTTATTTCAGCGCTCTGATTAATTTAATTAAAACAAGAGACCGTTGTTTATTAAAACCGCAATAGGATCTGGATCAGCACAGCAGCTTATTTAAAATAAACATTCATACAGTGCTTCCTCATTGCATTCACAACTGAATGTTAAAATTGGAGGTAGTACATAAAATGTAGCGCATTAGCTTCTCGTGTAGGCGATGTCCGTAGACGGTGCGAATACGGCGATCGTCGGCCGTAGAGGCTAGAGGAGTGGGGCATATCCGGCAAAAGAAATGTTCCTTTCTCTCTCTCGCAGGTTGTCAGTCTCCTGCGGAGAGTGCAGCCTCAAAGGAGCCGGCACCCGCCCTCGCGGCCGCATTCCACAGGCTCGCTCCTTCGCCTCACTTGAATATTTCTCACGGGCTTACTTTGGCAAAACCATTATACCAACATACATCATATATGTGCACGTATGTAAGCTGATATTGAACGAACACTGGCTGTGTTTTGTATGAAATACCTACACGAACAAGAATATCAGGCAGGAAAAAGACACAAATTGTAATTATCATTATGAAAAACCGACAAGTTACAAGCATTATAAGTTTGTAATTATGCTGGTATATTTTCATGGACCCTCGTTACATTATCTACTATTAACTTCTCTATATATAATATACCTAAGAGCAATTCAATGCATTGAGTGTGATATTTTATTAAATAGCTCATGGTACCTATCTCGAACCGTATCGTAACCTTTAACGGTGATCTAATTATTTCCCTACCTACTTATATTTCACGTCATCATCGTTAATTTACTTAATAAATAAATAAATTGATTGTTTGTTAATTGTAATGTTAGGTGTATAGGGACTTTCCAATGAGTTCGTTGTTTTCAAACTAAGATGCATATTAATGTGGCTAAAGACTCGAGTATTCGTTCTATAAAAAAATCAGGACTTGCTATGTACGAAGTAGGTACATGTACATATTTCAGCTCACTTTATCAGCAGTTATTGAGTTCACCACACATAGCTGCTTCATTTGCTAATGAAGCAGGAAAATCAGCTGCCTGACCTTGCCGACCTATGTACTAATCCAACGAATAAGCTTTAGCTTTAATTCGATAATTATGTTAATAGTAAGCTTTTACTGATGGTTGAAGCGAATTATAAAATTCGTTCCCACGCTATTACAAGAGTAAGTTAAGAACGTCAGCGTGGAACCACAAATGCCCACCAACTCGAAGACGCAAACAATACGAGTGAAGCCTACAAGGACCCTCCATTCATCATTAAGTAGACTCTATTATACCAACCAATGTATGGATATCGAACACTCTTTCAGCTCATTTAAAAGATTTATTTTAATTTTTTTTTATTTGCATGTCGGCATACCCGAGATAAAGGGAACGGGCAGAGAGAACGAATAAAAAAGAGAGAGATGAAACAACGAAAGCGGCCACTCGGGGTATTTGCATAATCTGATGTTAATCAAACAGCGCAGTACCCGGTGCGCGTCCGAAGCGAGCGCTGCCGACCTGCGACGAGCAGCCCCTTTGTCACGAGCGCATCAAGATCAACAGCCACTCTGATAGCGAGTGTGATGATTGCACAGTACCTAGCCATCCTAGGTACATCAGCGCTGCTCGTACAGGACACACACGTAGCGGAAGTGAGGCCGTCCTTATTAGTCGTGACGCGACTGCTGCGTCACGATCTAATATCACTAATGTACACTTTCCAGAGGAAGTGGCGCAGCGACGGTCCCACCGCACTTTGGTGTGTATGTAAATTAATAAAATTGTGTTCAGTGTCGCCCCCTCGTAGACAGCCCGTGGCCAAGTATGGTCTGTCTACGCACGGTGATACTTCCGCTTCTCGATTCTGTATCACTTTAAAAAGTTCGTTGCTCGAAAAGTGATGTTAATTATTCCTACGTTAAATTGACGGCTGAATGCTTAATCTTGAGCTGTTAAAACTTTTTTGTCACTTATGTGGTAACGTGCAATGTGTAGTCCTAAATTTGGCGAATAATGACGATGGCAGTGACATAATGATCATTATTTTTGCCCTTGAAAATGAAGTACATGTAATAGGTGTCGTCGGCAGTCAGCAGAGCACAGGTACCTACTTGTGTAGCACACGCAATAGTCGATTCGCGAGGTGAACGATCCCACAAGGCCGGACTACTCATAGGTACCTTATTCGTTTGAAAGTAGACTGAAATGGCTCAAAATTATTACATAAAGTAATCGACTACTATTCGGATAGACACTGGGGTGTTCTTTGATTGTTGAAAATCAATTCAAATGCAATGCCATAACGCACAAAAAGGCTGTAAAACATAGTCATGTGAACAACTGGTTATTTACTTGAAGATTTAATCGATTTATCTATAATCGGGCATCGCTAGTGCGGAGATACACGCGGCATTCATTGCCCACCGGAACAAATACCGCGCGGCCCCCGCGACTACGTCGGCGACGATTGCTATCCGATGCGAAGCGCTCACATGTGAAAGAAAACGTCCGACGCTGATAAGATACTTGTCGCACGCTATATAGGCTGGCGTCACACCTCGCACTGTACCTACGAGACAACTACTTTCCTATTGCTCGACCTTTCTGTGCACAGACTTGCAAAAATAACCCCGAAGGAGGAGACAACAGTTTTTTTAAAACAAAATAATGTATAACTTATCATCATCATCGGGAGAGGCCGGCGAGAGTTGTCAGCATTAAAATAACCCATTACAAATTTAATATCCCAACGAGTTATGATTCCAGAGTAAATTGTGCCATTCAAATAATGATACATAATGCGGGCTCGCTCGATACCGCGAAACGTCAAGTCTACGCGATCTCACCGCTGGAGGGTAGTACACACACGTCACACATACGTTCTTTATACAGAAATAAACCCGTGATATTATTCACAATCCATCAAAGATAATGCGCCTTTTGTAGTTTTCATTTTATGGTGACATGAGTACCACGGTATTCCTGAATTAGCTCGAAATTTCATGATCATCAATATTTCTTAAATGGAAATGTGTAATGTTGCGCACTCGGTTGGCTACATTGGCGGAGGAGATTTCATTCGCCTCGGACTCACAAGTGGGAGATGATATCTGAGAAGCAAGTGAAATAAAAGAGCTGGAGCGTGAACTTCTTGAACAAAAAACAATACGACAGCGGCGGTGAACAACAAAAACCGTTGCACAAAAACATATGATCCCATGAGGGTAGCGGGGGGGTTGAGGCGGCGCGGGGGCCGGAGTCCCGAGGCGTGCTGGAATGCGCTCAGGCGAGCGGCGTGGGAGGCGCCGGCGCGGCCGCTGCCAGGACACACACACGCCGCCCTCGTCCTCGCGCCCTCGCCGCGCATAGCCCTCACTGTAAACAAACCTATTCACATCTCGCTACGCTCTCTGCTAGCCGCCGGCGGACGATAACCATCTCCTCCACTAATAAATTGACCTACGCCAAGAACAACATAACCTACCTAACCATTCTTAGTAATAAATAGGGATTAGATATCCAGTTACCCAATAAACAAGTTTAGGCTATGCATTCATGCTTTCATTTTGTTTTTCAACGAATTCTTTCAAACATGCACACTGTACCCATTGTAGGTACTTTGCTACTATGTGGTGGTGGGAGGTAAGTACTGTACCATTGATCTGTGTACATTTCTATGGTTATTTTGTTTTAAATATTAATGTTACTATTACTAAACTTCCTTTTTTTAATCCTAAGTTTTCATTTTAGAGGTAAGTACCTACGTAACGTAGCAAAGAGACCATGAATAACAATAGTCATAATGTAATTGTAATTTATATCTACAGCAGTTATAAAACTGTAAAACGGTTAATACCAAATGCAAGGAAATGAATAATTACACGTCACTATGCAATTTTTCGGTCGCGTAAAGTTGGTTAACAACAAAAAAAAATTAATAGAAAGTAGCTCTAAGGAAAGTAGAGTATTCTAAAGGTTCAGTGACATGTGTCCGTAGACCAACGCGACCCGCAGCAAGACGACATTGTCGTGACATGACTTGGTATCTAGATGCTAATTACCGTCTGCCGTTGCAAATAAAACGTTACATTCTCATTCAAGACAAGTGAACTATCTATGGACCACATGATACTGCGACAGCCTGACATTGTAACTTAAGCACGCCATAACATGGCCATAACCATTTTTACTTGAATCCGTCCGAGGCTTTTATCTTAAGTGGCGATTTTTAATAACAAGGATTAAGTGACCCTTCCGTTTGTGTATTTGATGCGGACTGGTTTTGATGGCCGAGTATCAGCTGACATCATCCCTATACTTATATTTAGGCGCAGGAAGTGTAAAGAATGCGTACCTCTGGCAGCGAGCGAGATGAAGGTCTGCGCATGCCTGTGCACCATCTCGGTGTTGACGAGACCCCGCAGCGGCAGCCGCGACAGCAACAGCGGCAGAAAATCGTGCGCTGTCACTCCCGCCACGTCCCACTTTAGCTTTGACAGCACCAGTAGCTCCCAACTCTGTTGACAACGAAACAACACATTGATAAGTGCTTTATAAAATAGAAGTTTTATCGGCCATCATAACACCAGAAAGGTCAATATCGGTGCGCTTGTATAATAAAATAGCATTCCTGTCGCCACATCCGCCGCTATAATCACCAACTCGCCAGTTTTGCTCGACTTCCCGGAACGGCGTAGGTAGTCCCCGGTGCTGTGTTGTGCAATCAAATGAACAATGTTAAGAGTTTTAGTTCATGTTTTGTTTAGTCTCATTCGGAAACAAAGTTACTTACGTGCCAACCATTAGTCTTTGTATCGGCAAGTTCAACACACATTAACATTATAGGTACACATATAGTGTCTTTAGCAAGATTATTAAAAAGCTGATGTCAAGTTTGGTATGTTTCGTAAAGGCTCTGCTTTAACGTTATGTGAATGTACTATACCTACATATTTTGAACTTTAGTATGTTAGACAGACGACGCAAGTGTAATTCTGCCTTGATATCGTTATAATATTAGTTCATAAATAGATGGGGCCCCAAAAATAGAGCTCTTGTCGAGCGTAGCCTCCTATAAAACAAATGTCAAAACAAAGACGACAAACCTGTTCAATTTTATCAAGTAGTTATCTTTCGAGAACCAAGCAACAGTTGACCCAGATTAAAAACAACTTTGTTGTAACAAGCTTGACGTATGATGTACTTACATCAAATTCGGCAGAATATCCCTAATATTTGGACGGACGTTTCATGAATAAGTTGATTATTTTGTGTACGTACACACTCGTACATGTATGCGTTGCATGTCCGTTGACAGATAATACTCGATGTTTACTTAACTCAATCGGCGGGGTCGACCGCGGCGGCACGGCTGTTACTTTTCACTCGACCGACTATACTTCTCATTTCGACGTGCTTAGAGTCGGCATTTGTTCAGCAAGGGATAGCAGTTAGGGCATACAGATTCTACGCGTATCATGTTTATGAATGAATGAAGTATCATCACTGGAAGTCGAATTAAATCGGTACTGTGTATGTGAGAGTGTGCAACACGACGTTACAATGACGCCATCAGATTTAGTAAATAAGTATGAAAGGAACATTTGCCGATGAAGAACAATATTTATAACGCGTTGACACTGAAGCTAAAAAGGGTAGGTGAGTAAAAGCGGTTAGCAACGCCAGTATGCGGGTCAACCGCGAAATTAAAATATTCGCTCTATCGTTTAACTTGCAACTGGTTAAAAGCTCTTCGAAAACAATGCATTCATAAAATCTTCACCGCAAATGTAGGTGGAGGAGACGGATACACAGATCCATTGGATTGGACGTTATTTTGAAAACAATAGTTATGATTTTTATTGGTGTCTATGTTCTGAGCCCCATCAGCTGATCTCATAAATTAGCTGAGCGATTCGCGTGTGTACCGGTGTGGGGAGCGGCGTGCGCACACAACACACATGTGTAGAGTCGGTCCACCCGAGACGGATGGAATGCAGCTCGTAAAGTTGCAAGCGAGTGTTCATTAGAGTGGCGGAGGCCGGGCGGCGGCGGCGCGGCCGGGTGCGGCGGCCGCAGCAGTTATCGAACCACGTTACAGCCAATAAAGCGAGCTATGCAAACAGCCCTCGTTGCCCGCAACACACTCGCTGAATTCCACACTCGGTTCCCATGCTTTATCCAATTTCATCGAACGGTGTGACTGCGCCGCTATTAGAATCAAACAATGAGCTCGGTGTCGCGTGGCTACTAAGCTCATGAGACTAAACAACTTCGGAATTTTCCAGATGCGGATGGGAACACGCAGACTTACCGGAGGTTATTAAAAAGTAATGATGAATTGAAATGGTGAACAACTGCTTTGAGGCTTGAGCGTTAGAACCTATGGAATAACCCACCCTGGATGGCATCGGATTATTATTACTGTACCTAATTGGAGACAGTCATCGATGAAAACCTCGGGAGTGCAGTATTGAATACAAAATTTGCCGTGAGCGTACAAAACGTGTTAGGCATGTACGATATCGTATTCTTACGTAAGGCATTATAACCAACAGCGCATTCCTGTAAAATTATTATATTGACAGTTACAAGTCCCGGCGTGTATGTATATAAAGCGATAAGGTGACAATGTAATACATTATACAATGTTAAGATACTTTAATTAATAAGCTTATAAATGCTTATTGAAAATAGGTAATAAAACTGATTATGTAGTGTCGTTAGCAAGACGGGTGTTTACGTGGATAGTCGGATGCCGGCCCGAGGCAGCACAATGGGCACGACGACTCCGGCTCCCAGGCCGCGGTCCACATCGCGATGCTCCTAACCACAAAATTTTCATTTTTTCTTCCCTCACGGCCACCGCCCGCATAGGACGAGTTGTTCAACAAGTACCCATTGGAATTTTATTACCGTTGAATGTACCTTTTAGTGGTGAATTGTACAATAATAGTAATTGATGCTCAAACTATAGTCTTTACCATTAAGGAGCGAAATGGGTTTATTGTATAGAGAGTGACATTACTGGAGCAAGTAGACGGGAAACTTGCCGAGTACAATCGTATGTAAGCGACGTATGGGCGTGATGTTATTAAGCGAGCTAAGTGACACAATTTTCTAACGAGGTGACATCGGCGGCGCGGCTGCGCGCTGCACCTTCACTCGTGTGCACTGAGGTTATCTGCGCATGCGCTCGTTAACACAATTTCTGTTCCAGCCTAGGTGTCATACCACAGATTACAGTCATACTAGGTACTTATACATGCAGTTATCCGAGTGACTGATCATTTTCTGATCACAATGCGAAGGAGTTCGCGGACTCCGGCTAAAAGGAACAAAGTAAAGCCGATCGGGATACCTCGTGGAGTTTCCGAGCCGAGAGGAATGCGACTAGTTCTCAGACTTTTCAATAGCTGGGCAAATCATCTTTTTGGGCGCAAAGGATACGAGTTGCTTTACCAACCGATACACAGAGACACGTCACCTATTTTGCATGAGAAACAGCGTTTTAACACATGGCTTACCTTTAATAGAATAGTCATTGTTTAGAACACCGAACAGAGGGGCAATTCTCGTAATTTTAAGAACATTCACAGTCTGATCTCAGTCTCAATATGTCAAAAATACCTATAATTTCCCTAAATTTTTGACATTTAATTGTCGCCGAGATGAGATTGCGACTAGATTTTGATCGTTTTTAGTTACGGGAATTGGGCTTCAGATAAAAGAAGTTTTATCTGTTCTCTGGTTTAGAAGACTAAAAGCAGAGCTTTAGTAAAGCTTGATTTAAAAAAGTTACGTGTACCTACATTTAATTCCTTGGATACCAATAGCTACAACAGGTTATATTATATTAATTACCAGTTGTAACTTTGTAACATAAAAACTGTAAATAGATAATTATGACATAATGCAATAGGTGCCGAGTATGACTGACTAGTCGTTCTGCCAATACCCAAGTAGTAACAACTATACTTACATATGAAAATGGTGTTTAGAAAGTACGTACAGTTGGTAGGCAGTGCTCACAAGTAGTCGTTTTGTTCTGTCGCATTAGTTCTTAGTTCGCGGGGGAAGTTGCATTTGCACCGGAAACAAGCAGCGCCCGCGCCGTGAGATCGGCAAACAACGCGCGTTCGTGCTAATATGCTCATTCCTCATATTCTAAACAATAATTTCCTTAACAGATTATAGCATTCCAACATTTATTATTAGAACTTTAAATAGGGTAGCTCCTAATAACTAACTCCTAAATTCCTTTCTAAAATTGTTCGGTCTTCACCACAATCAAACATCCAATATGAAATTTATGGTATCGAACTTGATTATGCCTGTAATAGTTCTCATTAAAGTTAAATTTTAACCGTAAACGCAATATTGAATAGTCTTTTGACAAACTGGCACCGCGCTCGTAAACTTATGCTTCAATTATAATAAACGTTTACAGTGGGAGTGTGGATGTGAGAACGCGCAGGTTTTATGGGCGAGCGCTGAGCGGCGCGGCGAGGGCGCTCGACAGCGAGAGCCTCCCGCATTACAGCCGCTCGGATGCCGGGAACGTGCTCTTTTTGCTCCAGCCTTGCGCCCGCGCCGCCGCGCCGGCCAACCGCCAACAACCTCAACAATCAAATCTAACCGATTGTTCACTCACACTCCTCTACGTTATACGTCGCCAACACAGCACACATAGTTCTCCACACTCTACAGATCTCTCCGACGGTAACAATCGTAGACATAGAAAAACATCCACAGGTTAATACACTAGCTTCCATCGAGTAGACTTAGATTTAGATAAAAACTTAATTAATTGGCGCAGACTTCTATTAGCTACACTTGGATGAGTGGTTCTAATCTAAGATGAGCATATTTTTAGTAATCTAAGTATGTATTGTGGAGGTGCCGCTATTGCGATAATAATGCTAAATATTCCAAAGAATTGATAAACTGATGATTATAATGAACTGCAATCGGTCGTTTTTTCTTTATCGACAACAAAATTATCACAAAAAAATGTTGATGATTGGCTAAATTGAAGCGTCTACGATATTTCGTAGCGGGTCTACGAAAGTGCTACGAAGCCGATTTTACCTGCGCTACAGAGATTTGCTTGACTAAAGTTACAAATGGGAAATTATCTACAACGTATCGTATGTCTGCACAAATATATCCCAAAAATAATAATTTTCCATTAACATTTTTGGGTACGTTATTGAATTTAGAGGTAGGTCATGCAAGTGTCGCTATAAAATATGTATGTAAGTACACGAATGTGTGTAAATTATCATTTTATTTTATGTTTACCGAGAATTGTATGGTTGATTATCGTTAGTATTATGAACAATTTATTTATTATTGATACTAAAACGCGATACATTTAACTGGTGTTGGCAGTCTTGAACGACGTGACTCAGTGAATTAACATAACGCGTATATTGCAGATGAACATTTGCGGAGTCCCACTCACGACTGACGTGCAAAAAATTCAATCGTGAAAAATTAAAAACACCTAGTCTATTAGAACGTGCGATCCATTTACGAGCGTGGTGTCGATCCGTCGAGTTTCGTGAGATGAGATTAGGTGAGCGGTCGCGACTTGCGGCGCGTGAGAAAAAATAAGCCGCGTGCTTCGCCTGTAATTGGTCTGATTGAAACGCGAGCCTCGTTCGGCGTTTCTTCCGAGAAGTCCGGCGGCTCGTTAGGGGACACTGTCCGAGGGCAGCCCTCTCCCAGACCGCGCTTGCGCGACCCGTCGCATTCCACGACCACCGCTCGCCATACGCACCACGGTATGTCGTATAATTACAATAATTTCGTATGGACGTTTACCGGCCACCTGATTTAGAGCAAGCGTTACTACTCAGCACAGCACATTATGTTAAGTACTTGCTACGAATAAATCAATAACTTATTAATACCCAATTATTGTAAAATTGCCGTTACTAAATACTGGTACAAACTACAAGTGCAGAGCGCGGAATGCACTTGCATAGCGGGCAGAACGAGTCGTGTAAACATGACGCGCGAAAATGTGGTGTGCAGTGTGCACTTATTATCTACGGGACGAGCGGCGACGGCCGGGGCCCCGGCGGGTGGCCGCGCCGCGCCCGAAATGCAGCGCACAGCCACGTAATACGTTGTATTAAATGCAAATACCTACTACACATGAAATAATAACGCTCGACTTCAATTCCTGCCGATCTGCCCAACGTCAGACGCGCTAAACCTAACGTTCGTAACGGTACTGAATTATTGAACTAGATCATTCCAATAAACCTAGATGCCAATGCCCTTTATTAAGATTAGGAAAGTTGTCCACGTGAGTGCAGTATCGCTAGTCACTGCACAAGACCACAATGAGCAATGGTTTGTGTCGGCTATGACAGCTGGACAATTAAAGCGTTTTATTGTAAAGTAACATATTAATATCGTACTTGATCGACCTTTTTAATAGGTAAGTATAGCATTTCCTGCATTCCCTACGCAAACCTACGCTTAGTTTTAATTGGATATCTAAGTTTAATTCAAGTCTTGAATCGTTTACTTAGTAACCATAACCAACCTGTTACGTAATACATAACTCTGTAAAAATACCATAGATTTTTATATTTCTATGGTAAATACGGATGAACGGTTCGCGTTTTGCGGTTTGCTGTTATTTCCATAGAATAAGTGCCAAGGGTGTCGATAAACGCAAAATAAGGAAAAATAAATACCTAATTAAGTTTAGCTAAACCCGACACCGATGTAGGAAACACTGGTCTCCCACACCGCACACGGTGCGAATCGGACTTGACCTTTTATTTATTTTGGATTTAAGAGTGTGGCTATTAATAGGAGGCTAGTTATTTACATCTGTAGTGTTTCGTTTAGTCACCGACATACTCTATGAATGTAACAAACTTAAATATTGTATTTTTAGTTCTATTAGTCACCTTACACAAAGAATAGCCAATTTAGTTCACATAGACGATATGACAAGCAGTAGGTACATGGTGAGACGGTGCGTGAGACGGTTGTGGTGAGATGATAAATCACAAATCATGTCTGCGTAGCGCCTGCAGTCGATCACTCCATAGACAATTAATGTTCCGACATAAAACTGGAATTCCAATCTCTCGCGGATGTTCCGAGCGCGAATGATTTAGAAATCAGCGGAGTGAACGACACGAAAGCACCTAGAAGAGCTAACTGCAAAATTAGTGCAGGCGCGTGCGCAATGCAAAAACTCAGCCACACGAAACTGCATGATTAATGAGATCAGCTGTTTCCCGAGACGAAGAAAGTTAATTAAATATTCATATTACTTCATATGGCAGTGCGCGGAACGCCGCGCCGGACGCATCCTCCGAGTAGTGCTGTTGATGTAATTAGAGCTACGCAACGAATAGATTGATTGAAGCGTCGATGACACGGCTGAGGCACGTTGTATTATCTTGCGCTTGCGTGATAGCTGCTCATACCTATTGGATTAAAGGCTAAAGTTATAGATACTTACGCATAGGTCGGTGAGCGTGATACTGTTTGCGGTGTAGAAGACTAGGAGCTCGGCGGGCAGAGCGCGCGCACCGGGCTCGCGCAGCTTGGACGCCAGCAGCAGACACGCCGTGCCCAGCAGCTGCACCTGGCTCTTACTGACTGCACACGTGCTCAGGAACCGGTCCAAGTACGAGATCGCTAGTGGGAACACCTCCTCCTGGCACCCCTGGTCTTCACATACCTGCAAAACAAAACAACTGTTAATAAACTTTGAATGGAGTAGAACGGACCAACTGTTTTGATTCTTATAAACAACACGCTGGTACCGCACCCAGGCCATTGCTTAGTTTATCATCCGGAATTCCTGATAACCCATATATAAAATGGAAATACACACTTATTGCGATAAATAGGTACAGCGCGCGTTACTTTCCTGCAGCAGTTACGTTCCTTATCAACGTTAATCGTTCCTGAACGTACTTGACTAGGGCCGGAACTGTTCGTGTTGTAAATCAATAATGGCACATTTAACACAATTACTGAATTTAGGGATACAAGTATCTTGATATTCTCGTTACTTAATTGAACGATGCTGTGCTAACGAGACCCGGAAACATTTGGCCATGGAACCCTAACAAGCAACTCTGGACCTCGCGTAGCAATAATTGCTACGAACACAAAAGTGGTGTCTTTCCTTGTTGAACATTTATAAATTATAATTAAAACATCGTGATGCCTACCAACTGTTGAGCAGATACCTAACGTTTGAAACTTTACGTATTATAAATACGTTACATGGTGCTGGATATATTGTGAAGGGTCAAAATAAAATCAAATCATTTCCATAAACGTAGGTACCGTAAAATGGAAAACAGGGAAAAGCGAAAGGAGATAGTTCCAAAGTAGTCATAAAGTAAGTAGGTACCTACCTAGTTAGTGTCATGATGAGAGACGGAACGTCGCAGATTGTTCCCGGCATAGTTTCGCACGGTAACGCGACTCGCGAACCGGCACGGATCCAATCGTATCACCGTGAAAACAAAACATGTACCTACTAGGTATAACGTATAACCCGCTGCATACCGCTCAGACTCTCACGCTCTACCTCGCCCATAGGTAATTAACTATCTCAACCGACTACGTCCTGATTCTTATGAGTTATATATCTAACAACATCATTCTCCATGCATTCTATGAGTGCACCAAAAGAAGCCCAAATAAAGGACAACTCGTAATAACCGAATAGATCTTCTTCCTTTTCGTGTGGTTAGTGACTAACCTGGTGTTAAGTTTTTATACCGCCCATGGACCTCGTGACTTGGCTTCACATGCCGTCGAGAAATATCTCTCAGGCTTGCCGGTTTCCTCACAATGTTGTCCTTCACCGGTTTTTAAGCAATTGATAATTATACAATACGCACATGAATCTGAAGTCAGAGGTGCGTGCCTAGGGTTCGAACTCAAGACCTATGACTTGGCAGTCGACGGTCACGCCACTAGGGTATCACTGCTGTTAAAATAGAAAAAAAAAACCGAATAGATTTACAGAATGAGAAAAATAATTAAGTGTCTAGGTAAGGTACCGTCTTTACATTGGTAATTGTCGAAGCATAACGAGCAGGGGTCTAATGAATGGCTCAGGCGACTATAAAACAAAGCGATTATCGTAATACCTATTACTGGATATTTCAGTAGCAAGTAGGATCCACGGCCGACATTTGCTGGTTCGTGGTCATCCTACGTCTTTTTAACACACGTTTACTTAGGTAGGTAGGAAAGAACACATATACAGCGGAATAAAAAGTCGCGATCGTTATTTAAACAGTGGGCATTACAAAATGTAATAATATGGATTCCGTGAACAATCCTTGGATCGTCATAATGTAATGCTTTTTGGGTGCGCTCAGCGCTTGATGATTAAACATAAAAGTTAATGCGAGCACGTTGGAGATGTCATTGACCCGACGGACTGTGAGGATCGTTTCGGTCTGCTTGTGCTGAAACGTCGGCATGCGACTAGTTTAAGTGCAAGCACGAGGTGAGCCGAGGTGGCGACTGCGCCGGCTGCCGTGCGCGCATGTGCGTGGTGCCGGCGCGCGCCGTGCGTGACGTCAGCGCGCCGGCCGGCTCCACGTGGCGGCCGATACATTGCTCAATCATCCAAGTACTACGCCCTACAATACCATACCATCTACTACTACGAATGACCCACAGAACATTAGGTAAATTACGACATCCGGAACTATAAGTGAGTAAACTTCATTGCCTACTATGTATATATACTAGTTAAATCCTGCTAACTGCACCAGCAAAGACCATAATAAAGTACATGTCATGTAGGCCACTGAATACGAACAATGACGTTGGTGTGCGCGCTAGTAATTATTTATATGCACATATACAAGCAAAGATAAGTGCGCAGCGGAGCGTCAGCTGTGTGCGTGTCAAAATCAGCTGATTATTCAAATAGAACGAGCGGAGTCGCATCGGTCGGCGACCGCGCCCGCCCGCGCCTGCGCCGCCGCCGCGGCCCCTCGCACTCGGCCGCACTGCGCACGCTCACTACTACTTACTCAACTAAGTACCTACATACTTCATGCTTACAACTTACACCAACAAACTGATCTTCAAATTTGACAAACACTGATCATGTCCTCGAGATATTCACGACGAATAAGTGGTAGATAGTTATTGTTATTCTTGTAAGATTCTAACATGTGGAACGAAACAGTAATCAGCTGATCGTGTAAACAAAGTCGTAACGACCAGCTTAGAAATAGCTGCGTAATCCCTCGAGGTTTTTCATGAACACCATCCTGCAACAACACAAATGCAACACTCTTCCACTACTCGAGCATGGAGGAACTGTCTCCGAGGAGCTGAGGAGTCACAGAGGCGGCGCGAGGGAGGTGAGGGGGCCCGTCAGCAGACAGTGGCGAGAGCATACGGGGGCCACTGGTGCCGCCGGCGACGGCAGGGGAGTACCTACACGTGGCCGGAAAACGAGACAAAATGGCGATCGTTCGGGTTGCGCGATCCGCGGATGGAGCGGTGTGGGTGCGGCATGCGCGCGGGTGCGCTCACCTCTAGCATCCACTCGGCGACGAGGCGGCGCATGTGCGGCGTGACCTCGGCCTGCACGGTGCCGAAGTAGTTGGCGGTGACGGCGTAGCGCTCCTCGGTGCGCAGCAGGTTGTCGAGCACGCGGCGGCGCAGCAGCACCGGGTCAGGCGCGGCGGCGCGGTGCGAGCGCGGCGCCGGCGCGCGCGCGCTGTCGCTGCTCTCGGGGCTCACGCGCTCCGCGCACAGCAGCTCCATGGTACACCGCACTGCGGCTTATTGACAGCTCGAGTCGCGGCCGGTATCTGCGTATTGTGTCGGACAGCTGATCGTGCGCGAGCAGCCGGCGTGGAGCGATGCGCGGTGTGTTGCGACCACGGCGAGTGCGCGAGTCGCAGTGAGCCGCTGGTAAGCGCCTCGCCGCCGAACATATGATCGGAGAGGCGCGGGGGCAGCGCGGGGGCGGGGCGGGGCCCGTGAGGCCCGCACGCAGGTTTCTCCCATTCGACGTTCAAATAATAATACATAACATGTTTTCTTGCTCGCTCGCGCTCTGAAGTCCTTCTCACTCGATCTCGATTCTTGCTTCTCATTCTATTAGGTTACGTACTACCTACTTACTTACAATACAAGATGAATTCCTTGAATTGAATACATCTACGTATAGGTATCTATTTAATAGTACATTAAGTAGGTCCGAACCCCTTGTGAAAATTTTCAGAAGACCTAGGTACAAGTTGTCTTGTTTATTTCGTTATCATAATACAGTATATATACACTATTACACTAGTTGTGTTTGCAGCAATGTAATCACGGCATATATCGTCGGCGGCCGGTGGGGCGGCCGGCGCATGCGCTGGCGGCCAGTGAACTTTTCACATCGTAGGTTAGGGCGGCTGACAGTCTGTCACTGCAACGCGCTTGGCATAAGCACTGTAGTACTGCAGCTTGCAGCCCTTTATGTATAGCTATAGAGTAACTCTTTATAGTTTTATCAAAGGTCAAAATAGAAATGTCAGTGGTCAAAGGACGACCTGTCGATGAGAAAGATGAATTACCTACCTATTTCCTTTGAAAGGTTTACCTTTCCGTTTCGTTTTTACAAATTACGAATTTTGATTTATCAAAATTCCTTATTTGTTTGTAACAACTTTCAAGTTATCATCGTCATGAAAATACCTCATAAACTCGTTACACTGTACAAGCAAGCATTAGCATATTATTTTATTTTTAGGTAGGTACTACCTAGTCAATTTCACAGTGCAGGCTATCCGCTAAGAGAAGAATAAGACTCCGCTTGACTTTTGGTAACAATAATATCATTTCTGCGATCATTAATCCAATTCAATCTGTCAATCGGCACTGGTGGCACGCCATTGCATGGGGTTGAAGACTAGTTCATCATCATCATTAATTCCTTGCCCTCATCCCAATTTACTTGGGGTCGGCGCAACATGTCTTTTTCTTCCATACTTCTCTATTAGTCGACATCTCGGTCTTCTTCTTCTTAGCGTGTCGATGGCAATCTAAATAGACTCGGTCCCAGAATTCGGCTACGAGTTTGCCGTCATCACTAGCGAACATCAGTGACATCTTGGTTATTTATTCACTACCTTTCGCCCGCGACTTCGTCCGCGTGAAATTTCTGGTTCCCCGACCCACCCCGTCGCATTGCATCGCCTGCCCGCGCCATTACTTCGTTTTCACTTAGCGCTCGTTCTTGCTTTTTTTCTTTTTGCTCGGCTTCTAAGGGTCCTAGCGTAATGTTACATACCCTATAGTCTTCTTCACGAATTGCGCTATAAAATGCAAAAATAATTTTTCAAATCCGACTGGTACTTAGTGACAGAAATTAGCGCGTTCAAACAGACAATAAAAAATAAAATGTGTCGGTAACTAATAGACAGCGCATTTTTCTTACTTTAAGCATTTTTATTGTATTAAAAAAAAAAAAATTGTATTTTCTTTCTTTCTTTCTTTATACTCGTCGTAATTTCTAAACGGAAGGTCCGATTCGAATAATTTAAAAAGGAATTTACATGTACTTAATCAACCTTGATTATGAAACTATTTATTTGGATAAGGATTAATACCATGTTTATGAAAACACCTTCGCAAATAATGCATTATCTTGTAACAAATTTGATTACCATTAAAAAAGTTATAGTAAGCCAACCTTAAAAGACAGACATAATATGCTATCGCGTACTTTTTTTTGAACTTTTTGAAAGGTACAATTCCGTCATACATGATTTTTACGTAACTAACAGTTTACGCAGAGCACGCAACGGAAGCTCTCAAAAGGAATAAATTTTCCCTGTTTTCACAACATTTTTCGTTGCTGCTCCGTTCCTATTAGTTGTAGCGTGATGTTATATAGCCGATAGCCTTCCTCGATAAATGAGCTATTCAACACTAAAAGAATTTTTCAATTCGAACTAGTAGTTCCTGGCATTAGCGCGTTCAACCAAACAAACAAACAAACTCTTCAGCTTTATAATATTAGTATACTTACTTAGATTTAAGAGTTGTGGACATATAATTAGGAATGACTGATTGTTTTTACTTTTGTATCAACTTACAGATAACAACTTTGAACCACATAAAATAATAGCTTTATTAGTAGGTTTTAGTGATTCATACTCAATAATCAAAATCGAAACAAGTGCAATTGCACTTCTCTATAAAAATCAATGTATCGTAAATTGGCAAAAGTACTGGCTGCTGGACAAATAATTAAGAACGCAAAAAAATATGTTTTCAATTTTGAATTTCGAAAACAACTAACACATTTTTTTATTTCTCGCCTAGGTATCTATTTAGGTTACTTTGTCTTATATTTTATCAGTCAAAAGTTTATAATTCATTTCAAAATCATGGGTAAAGAGGAAAGTTGTGACCCATCAACCCGGAAAACGATTATGGCACTGTATGATCGTGATTGGTCGTAAGATTACTGATCATATGGAGTGCTCCAAAACTAAGGTTTACAACGCTCTAAATCACGTTAAGAAATTCAACACCACCAATAATGTTCTTCGAAAACCTAAATCTAGACAATTGAGACCGCGTGAAGTTGCTTTGATTGTTCGTTCAGCGAAGACAGATCCATTTAAGGGTTCTGAATTATAAGAAGGGAAGTTTTTGGCAACGGTGGAGTATCAGCGCGTATAGAACGAAGACGCCTAACGGATGCAAAGTTATTTGGAAGAATCGCCCAGAGAGTACCACTTCTCAAGGTGCAGCAAGCTGCACCGAAAAACAAGATTAGATTTCGCTATCTTATGATGTTCTTCCTGAAAAGGTTCGATATGTCCACAACTGAAGCCCAATTCCCGTAACTAAAAATGTTCAAAATCTAGTCGCAATCTCATCTTAGCGACAATAAAATGTCAAAAACTTTTAAAAAATGTAGGGAAATTATAGCTATTTTTGACGTATTGAGACTGACTGAGATCAGACTGTGAACGTTCTTAAAATTACGGGAATTGCCCCTCTGATATAGTTACTTTGTTGTACACCAGAAAAATACATAACATAAAATAAATTAAATACTAGAAAACATACAATGGGCGTCCTGATCGCTTTCTGATTCGAAAACGATTCGACCAAGTTCATGTTACCTACTTACTTTATGTCCTCTTCTGTCTTGTAGGCTTTAGGTAACTTTAAGTAACTTTAACCTACAGGCTCCCACAGACAGGCGCGACGCGAAGGTGCGACGCGATTGCTCTACTAGAGTCGCGTCGCACTGTGGCGTCGCGCCTGTCTGCGGGGGCCTTACGCCGTGGTCAAAAGATGAAAGTCCAGTCAGGTTCGCTTGTAGCTAGGCTGACATACCATGCGATGCGATGATTTATTTATTCAATAATTAAGTATACCTACACCAATAGCATATCATTAGCCTAAAACAGTAATTAAGTATGATGCGATGGACTTACAATGCCTAGGTATCGTTACTGTCACTGTCAAGAATTTTTACAATGATAGCTGACACACACTAGTTTCATACGAGGTATCCTATCTTTTTGTCCTAAAAAAAAAACGACTAACTGCGTGCACTTCGTTTCGCTTCGCCAGTTTTAGAGATGTCTCAGGGGATATTTTTTAGTAAGGATGGCTGATAAAATACAATATCAATTATTACATACTTACCTACTACCATTTAATATATTTTTTAGAGACTGCTGTCTGTCTGTGACACACATTTTCTTTATCCTCTCTGAAATTATCCCTCCTTATTTGGCTTTGGTTGCAAGGTGTAACGTTCGCCCATTAACAGATACAGGTTACCTAATCTTCCTAATTGTCTCGTCGAAATTAGGAAAAAATGCGAAACTGACGCAATTCTAAATAATAATTAAGTAAGTATATAGGTAGGTTAGTAGGTAAATACCTACTTGTTATTTTAGATATTGTGTAGAACAGTGTAGAACATTATCAGCTGTGAAAACTGGCCATGGATCTGTTTCTGGTTACAATTTGGGGAAGTCCCGCAATTCCTTCGCATTCCCACCACAAATGTACACAACTACACACGACTTGGCGATAATAAATGTACATAATATGCATACCTAGTAGTAAGCGGATGTAATAACGGAATTATTACTATCAAAACAAGTTACCTATAAGCATTGAAACTAAACCGCAAAACAAAAGCTCAACAATTATTTTTGCAAAAATGTGAAGAAAATTGTTCCAATTCAATTCAATCTTTATTGCAATCCATAATGTACACAACAGGTGATAAGTATTAATAATTATAGAAGCAAATAAGGACCCTGTCGGGCACAGCAAAAAAAAGTAGGTGAGAGGAAGTGATCATGTTCATTTCATTCATGAAAAATAGATGTAAGTAGGTACCTAACCATACCTATAATTTGAAAGTTTTCTTCGTCATGAGAATGTGTAAACTGCAGTAGTCCTACATAAAATTACTAGGTTCCGCCCGCGACTTTGTCCGCGTGATTTTTTTTTTCCCCCAACCCACCCCGTCGCATCGCATCACCCGTACTGTTACTTCGTTTTCGCTTAGCGGTCGTTCTTACTTTTTTTTATTTTTGCTCGGCTTCTGAGGGTCTTAGCGTAATGTTACATATCCTATAGTCTTCCTCAAGAATTGGACTTTATAATGCAAAAAGAATTTTTCAAATCCGACTGGTAGTGACAGAGATTAGCGCGATCAAACAGTCAATAAAAATCAAAATGTGTCAGTAACTAATAGACTAAGCGCATTTTTCTTACTTTAAGCATTTTTATACCCGTCGTAATTTCTAAACCAAAAGTCCAAATAGAATAATTCAAAAAGGAATTTACATGTACTTAATCAACCTTGATGATGAAACTATTTATTTGGATAAGGATTAATACCATGTTTATGAAAACACCTTCGCAAGTAAGGCATTGTTTTATAACAAATTTGATTACCATTAAAAATGTTATAGTGAGCCAACCTTAAAATATAGACATATGCTATCACGGACTTTTTTTAGAACTTTTTAAGAGGAACAATCCCGTCATACATGATTTTTGCGTAACTTTAACCGTTTACGCAGCGCACGTAACGGAAGCTCGTAAAAGGAATAAATTTTCCCCGTTTTTGCAACATTTTTCGTTGATGCTCCGCTCCTATTGGTCGTAGCGTGATGTTATAAAACCTATAGCCTTCCTCGATAAATGAGCTATCCAACACTAAAATTAAACTCCTGAGATTAGCGCGTTCAACCAAACAAACAAACAAACAAAGTCTTCCTCTTTATAATATTAGTATAGATTGACAGTAGGTGTACCTATGAGTATCTTCATTATGTAAACTTTAATAATTAAATTCGACTTCACTTCTTCAAGTTAAATGGATTTTCCATTATGTTTGAAACGGCTGGGAAAGTGGGAACGTGGTCATACTGAATTGCCGTTTCCTGGGGGATCAAATTAAATTATTAGGAAGGAATCTCTACCCATCTGATAAAAATATTACATAGTACCTAATTGTTTTGTTAATTATTTCTGGTTCAATTACTAATTTCACCACATTAATAATTCAAAGACGTCGTAACACATAAAAGTCGTTGTAAGCGAGTAGGTAGCCCGCGAAATTCAAATTTTCTTACGATTTTTGCAATTTGCAGCTCTGTGTCTGGGTGAATGTTGATTAAATTTTGATACGAGACCGTAATAAAAATGTATTTACAGAATTATTATCATTAGAAATAGTAATACAACTCCTTAAGATAGTATCATTTGAGGAAATGACAAAATTTCATGAATAATAGTCGTTCTTAGGATTACTTGGTCATGGAGAGTTGTATTGATGACTTTAATAATTATAATTCTGTAAATACATATTTGTTACGGTTGCGATTCATATTTTAATCAACATACAACTTAATACAGACCTGCCAACTGCAAAAAACGTAAGAAAATTTGAATTTCGCGGTTTACCCGGGCGCTTACGCCTTAAACGCAATAAAATACGAGATTCTAACATTTTGTTTGAGATTTTAGCAAAAATTATTTAAAATAAAATAGATACGCAGACATTTTATACGGAAATTATTTATAAAAGTGAGCGTTTCATGTTTCTTTTAAATGAGTTTAGGTTTCTGACCCGAAATCGTTAGAATGTAGCACAAAAAATTTAATCGATTTTGCCAGTCTGCTGTGCATAATACAATTCCTAGGTTTCTTTTAACTATTATAAAACATGAAGAATTCGATAAAGCTATACCAAGTTAGCAAACACCGGTTGACTAGGCACAATTGTATCCAGTTTAAAAGTAAAAAAAGTAATTAAAAATAATTAAATCGGCTTCAAAAATAAATTAAGTAACTCAAAATCATGAAATAACTTTAATTTCCGAAGTCGGTGTCTTGATATATCTGTATTCTACGTTTTTGGCCACCGATTTCCGAAATTAAAGTTATTTCATAATTTTGAATTAATTTATTTTTGAAGTCGATTAAATTACTTTTTTATTTCGTAATTTTTAGTTTTAAGTAAAAACTGGAATATTTGTTTGTAATAAGTAGTTAATAGTTTTATTGCAATAATTGCACTAGAATTTGACCAAGGTTTTGAGATGTTTTCCTTTTGACCCGTAGCTCGTATCAATAAGGCAGACCATCACACACACACGTATTAGTCCATATCTTGAAAACTTCTGAACCGATTTTGATGAACCTTGCACTGTAAGCCAATAAAAAGAATGGTTAGAATCCGATTAATAATTTCGGTGAAATGCGTGGACAAACATACATACAAACATACATTACACCTATAAATTTTTGTATATTTGATTGGAAGCCATAACAGATTATTATTTTGCAGTTCCAGTAACATTACATACCTACATACGTGTCGAATTCCTCATTCTTTTTTTGAAATCGATTAAAAAAGTTCTGTGCGCTTACGCAACACACAGGTATGTAGATGAAAACTTACAAGTGACCTGGATTCCTGCATAAAGCGTGTAAATGGAGCGGAAAATGCGTACATAATATCAGTCGTTAGATAGTAGGTACTCGCCACATCACGACAGGAATGCAACTGAGACAATTGTATTTCCTACAGCGCAGACGCTAATTACGACATTCAGTCGTAGACCGTGGATCATCCGAAATCATAAAAACCGAAAGAAATCTGAAATTTTAATCGTCACGGTTTTTTGGGGCTATGACTTACTGTAGCCATGATGTAAGCTTTTGTTGAGTACCTAAGTGGAAGTAATTATATTCCCTAACACATCTAGCTGTTGTTTGTATTATCCGCCGTAGTCGCCAACGTCCATTCCTCTGAGAACGTCTCTAATATCTGGCAGCTAATTACTGAATAACGTGATCGATTGTCGATTTGTTCTCATTGTTGTTGAATGTCAACGTCCATATAAAAGCACTTGCTTCTGGCAATAGCGGGGGTCGATCAACTCCTTCGCGGGTTTTTTGCTAATTCAAATCCGAGGTGTGCGCAGGCGCAGGGCTTGGTGCGCAGGAAGTGCGCTATAACCGCGCGTCATTAATCACCGACTAGCCGGCTTCCTTCACTCCACTTGGCCAATATGAGGGCGACACTTTTATTGTTTCGCGTATTTTTAATTTTTATTGCATACGCCTCGCGTTACTTTCTTTCTGCGGTCGACACTCAACAGCTTCAGCACTAAGATAACACGCTCGTAAAAAGCTACTCTACTTTTTGTGCAATGTGTCAATCGTAAGAATTTAATTTACAATCATGAAGGGGAGCCGACATCAGTGGACAGCAATTCTTCTAGACCTTTGACCGGATACGCGCTTAGTTTCCTTTCCTTACTTGTATTGAAATCAGTTTGAGCGCAAACAATGAACAGAATTCCAAAACACGGCAATAATAATATGGAATGCTTAGTGCGAGCGGGACATCACTCTTTCTTGGAACCACGACACTGCGTAATGGAACTCGGCAAAAAGGAATGCAACCGGCACCGTTGATCGGCCGCACCGACCACTCTTTACTAAAAGTAATATGTAACTAGAGAATATCTTCTTCAAATAACACATAAGTACATAATGATAAGGAAATCATTATTTACTTGCATTGATCAATTAATCTCTTATTATATCGCATTAATTTATTTTCATCGTGATAGCTAGAAGATAAGTTGGCTCTGTATGAAGATCTCAGAAAATTAAACTTTATTTTATCTCGATTGATTATGTACAATCCATAGTTGAGTCGAAATCAGTGTCTACTTCGTTACCACCATGACTCATAGGGGTCCCCGAAACGATCAATTGCGATTGATCAATTGCCGTCAATTTCTATTGTAATAATATTGACAATCGCTTCAATTGCACTTGGTAGACGGTCATTATGCGCATCAATGTGTATCAATCACGTAAAAATTGACAATTGCAATTGAAGATCAACGTCTTTCTACAACCCTCCCCGAAACGATTTCGGGGACCCTTTATAAAGACGTCAGTCTTCATTGTTTACACACATTTATAAACTCCTAATTTTCCTAAATAATTAAGTACTCCAGTTCCGAGAGACCACATAATCACTATTGAAGTATTTTGTAACCCTTACTAAACTTTTTCAACTTCTCATGGAACTTAAGTCAACATAAAAGCACAAGGTGCATACAGTATATATAACAGTTATTACAATATCAATCACCCTGTTCCTTGACTATTAGTTTAGATTTTGTTATAATTAAATTCTCGAAACAGCTCAATTACTCTTTAATTAACGATTAGGTTGAAGTTTTAAAAATATTCGTATTCAAGTACGTAATATAATAGGTTCTGTACAGCCCGATTCACACTTTATGGCGGCTCCGAACATGAGGCGAGTCGCTGCGCAGTAACAAATTCACGTGTGAGCGGGGGTGAGGGGTGCGGTACTGCGCAGCGAGTAGCGCACTTCTCAGCCGCCACAAAGTTTGACGCGTACTGTATCTACATATTTGAAAAAAAAAATCTTTCTTGTTCAATAGAGAATGACAAATTGGCAAGAACAATTGTTTTTTTAACGATGATAAATTAGTTTCCAGAAGAAGATCTCGGCGCTATTGCAATAATTGGAACACAGTTAGGAGTATAAAATTTTCTAACGGATTTTCTTTACAACATCCGTAGTCATTAATTTCATTGTTGTTAGCACAACGTGTCGTGTAATTAAATCATTTGCACATGCAGTTGAGTTGAGATCTTATGTTCAAAAGCTCCGTATGAACAAGTCCAATGCCCTTTTAGATTTTAACCTTGTTTTCCATGTATTTGACCTGCTGTTACTTAATATTTCTTTACAAACTCTTGTGTCTGTCAAGAGTTTCAAGCTAACTAAATATCTAAAGCATTATGAATTCAACAAAAGATTTATGAATAAGTCCCTCAAAATGAGTGAGATGAAAGTTTGGGAACGTAAGAAGCGTGGAGGCACTCTCTGGAGGCATCATTTCCGTCGCGTCGTTCCGCTCAGATGTCCACGCTCCACGGTAGGATGGACCTCAAAATCACAATAAAACACGTCAGTACCCACAATGTTTTTCTCAGTAACCGTTTGACAAGTACTTACACCCAAGTTTTTTTGGTATCAGTCACAATAAAAGTTCATTTCATTGGCTTTAGAAATCTCGTTTTCCTGAATTCTTTTTCATTGTGCGCCGGAGTCTCGTGATTTGGAAGTAATTATGTATCCGATCTGTTGCTTCTTATTAGCTTGGAGACGGTTTTTTGTATAATTGTACTAAATTGATAATTTTGTTAAATTGCCACTTTATTCACTAGCTAAATAAGGTTATCAGGACGTAAAATGGTACAAAAAGATACTTAAGTAAGATATTCAGTTATTACTAAGTAACTTTAAGATTTTTATATTAATACCCTGGGTCAGGGTCTGAACATCGATTCGTGGTTCTGGTGGTTAAGAACTTAAAAAGTATCAAACGCTCAAAGCTGATAGTTTGCAAACCACTGGGTACCTACCTCGTAGCCCATCTACATGGCCATCGTTGCCTAAAAAAGCTACGTCAAACAAACATGCACACGAAATAATCTACAAACTGGTTGATTGTGCACATTAACGTTTTTATTCCATTAGGATATACCTACGTTTATCAGTAAAGTAGATTAGATAACCACAACACAACCTAAAAAAGCTAAAAGGCTACGGGCAGAAACGTAACGTGCAATTTACACATGTCCAGAGGCCAGGCATTAACGCGTTTGTTTCGAAGTTTGTTCCAACTTATTGATCAAAGGTCCGAAACATTGTGACAGCTTTAGCGGCCTTTCGCACGCAACCCACCGCTTATTAGTACCACAAATTATATCGAACCGCCGAGAATTATCCAAAGATTGACAATTACGATTAATAAATAACATAAGCCTGTCCGTTTCAATGTTCTGCTTGGTCTAGTCAGGTCCAGTACACTCGGCTACATAAACCGCAAGACACTCGGTCAGAGCGTAGCAACCATAGATTTTTTTGTATTTCTATGGTAGCGACTGATTTATTTTCCCATCGGAAACCGTGAGTCCACTACGACAGTAAAACATAACAGCTTTTTTAACGTTATGGTTTTAGATAGAATTTTTATAAAGATCGTTTCTTTTATTACATACCCATAATTAATCAAGAAACAACTTGTAAACGTTACCTTTAAATTCCCAGGCAATTAAATTTGGCAATCGAACCTTTTTTAGTGAAGAAATCTTTTGTGATTTTTTAGATCAGCCATTTATCTTTCAGTTTTTATTTCAGCACAGTACTTACATTACTCGTTAATAGTTTGCAAAATGGACTTTATTCTCTACTTCCGGGTGAAAATGGGCATTTATTCACAATTGTGGTGGGTACCTAGATAGGTTCTTTAATGGGTATCCATTAGTGGGCCTCTTTGGGAACGATTCTTCACGGCTGTTGGTAGGGCAGTCATGGCCGAATTGAAAAAAAGCGACTAGAGACAGCGGCGTGCATTGACCTGGTAATGTTTACTGTCCTTGATCGGCGCGGACGGCGGCGTCCGGAGTGACGTCACCGCGGAGGTGCTGATGGGTTTCAGCTACGAGTCGAGCGAGTGGTTCCACTGCGCGAGGCACCGCCGGCGCCGCGGCGCCCGCCAGCGTCTACTTACTGCTCACTGTCTTCGATCTCTCGTAGCATTCATAAGTATATTTAACCACCTAATTTAAAAGTCAATTAAATCAATATTTACTGCCGACTTAAGTATTACAGGTATACGTTTTATGAACGCACACTGCTGATCATAATTTTTGCGGATTATGCATATATAAAATTTAAAAAAATGCTAATAATATGAGTTCGGCGAGGTTGTTGACCTCCGAATAGTCGAGCGTAGCTAGTGAACAATTCCATGAAATACCTAAATCATTATTTTGTTATGGAAAATCACCTAACTGAAGCCAGTCTATTGTAAATTATTTTAGTTTAACATTCCCACTTGATTTAGTCCATTAATTTAAACGATTATTTTATCTATGTAATGCACAGCTGATTGTTGTTAATAAATAATAGGTACTTAATAATTCTTTTAATTTGTACGGGTCTTAAACGATCTGTAAGGTTAAAAACGGTAAAAAAATCTAAGTACAGCTTTTCGCCTACGTATTACATAATCAACTTCAGTAAGTTTGGAGCACTTACTATCATATCTGCAGAACGGCAGAAGGCAGGCAGTGAGGCAGTGCTCCTGGCCCAGGGGCCACCAGTGACTTAGTAGCATGATGTCATGCTCGTCCTTAACAAATGACAGCCATTCATTGGCGTGAGTTGTCGTTGTTACTTGTGAGCAATTTAATCTCAACGTATATCTGAGCTCGGTTCTTGGAATGCTTCATTTAGGTAATTCTTAATCTTAGTGATCCATGCCGCAACTACGGAAATTAGAACATACAACTTTTTTATTTGGAATAAGAAAACATTTTATTGGAGCTAGGTCAGACATTGCTGTGAGATTGAGCTGATTTTCTAAATTTTTTTGACTTTTTGTCTCATCTATCTAAGTATATTTTAATAAATAAGTAGATTTTAGGTACCTACACCGAGATGTCTTGCTTCATGAATTTACAATAGCCTGTTATGTCAACATCACTTACTAATTATCTATTATTTATTAAACTTTTCTGTGAACTATTCGACCGATTAGGTACGTAATAAAGTTCTTTGTGTGGACGTGGCCGGGCGAGCTAACGGGAGAGTAACGTCCTATGGGAGGTACGTTATGGTATGGCGCAGGTAAGGCACTGGACACTGGTACATCCACATAGTTGCGGCCAGATCACGGTGGATCACACACTTTTTACCGGGCGGCCGGCGGCGAAGGTCGACCGAGGCGAGCCACGAGCGATCTAGCATTCCAACCGCTATGAATGAATAGTCGACCGACTGGTCGGGTGGCGCATACTAAGTGACTTCAGATTAATTTGACAACAAACATTTAAGTTGGCAAAAACCGGAATGGTTGCCGGCAAGGCACCCGCCCCGTGGGAACCGCAGACGAGCCCAAACGTTTGTCTCCGATGATTGTCCGATTAATAAGTACCTGCCCATTTAACGTTCCGTTTATTTCTCGCTTTTCATAGCGTGATGTGAGGCCAATTTGCCTTACGATTTTCTGACACGACAACGTATTCGGACACGCTAAATGGCTGGCTTTACAAGGATGTGTCTTATTACCTATCCGTCGTAGTATTGAAAATACTTTAGAAGTTATTGGCATTTGATAGAGCGGAATAGTTTTTTGTTAGGTAGGTGCAGCAAAAAATCTTCTCGCTCAGTTTGCATTCAATTATAAATCAAGACTTTTCTACTGCTGTCAGTCCACGTGGAACCGACGCAACACGGTGCAGCCACGAGCCGCGGTACTTTTACAAACATTTTGACTTCTACGCTACCGCAGCCCACGATGGTAGACTACACGGCTTTAGATGACAGATCCTCTTCAAAGTGAGCTAACAACTGCTCTAGAGCTATTGTTGGAGCGATGGCAACACTAAACTGTGGGAATGTATCCGTTAGCGCCGTACCAGACGCGGGCGCAGCGCAGGCGACTACATTGACGCCCGCCCACGTCCCTCTCTCGCTGATGAGTTTTATTGCCAGTCCTGATGCACTCCAAAATAGGATTTCCGCAGAAGAATGTAAATATTAATCAGAGAAATACTTGGCTCATCCGCCTGTTCAGATAACAGGATCTGATAAAAATGGTTGCTAATGTCACAGAATAGATAATAGCTAATGTTGTTACGCATGTATTGGTTAAATCTGGAATTAATGTAAGGCATTAGAAACCAAAATGTGAGACGGAGGAGGCCAAACTAATTAGGTATCTATTGGAGAAACGGTTGCTGAAAGATGTGGCAGTTTTCCTTGCCCTGACCATGCTGATCAAAAGATTAGTGCGTGAGTTAGTTTCCTATAAAACTACTGCCATGAGCGTTGTACACATGGCTACATATCAAGCTATACATTTCCAGTAAAAGCTGACCTCTCATTGTACGGATATCCTATACAATGCGAGATCAGCTCATACTGGAAATTTATAGCTTGATATGTAGCCGTGTGTACAACATAAAGGTAACTCATTGTTATGATGATGGTGAACGAGATGGATAAAGTTACCGATTGAGCCAAGGACATGTCAGGAACGTTACTTACTAGCACATTGGCGATCTTATAAAAACACAACTATCAAAGATTACCGTACACTCAACAAAAGGTTATTTTTGAATAAATATTTGCATATTAAATTCAAACCGTTAAAAAGTCTAGAAGGATTTGTCATTCCTATAAAAATAATGTATGTATGCTTGGTTAGGAAACGATATGCAAGTACCTATATAGTATTGTATTTCGAAATTTTGGATTCTACCAGGCTGGTATTTGCCCTAGGCGCTCCTAGGACCATTTCACCGAACCTGGGTACTATTTCACTTTTTTTAAACGGCCCAAATATCCTATCACAACTTTTTCTTATTTTATTTTCAACAAGTATTATTCTTAGTTAATCAAGAAAGAAATAAAATCAGCTCTACACGAACGCTATTGATCGATATTGTTCTACATGAACACACTCCTAATTTCCAAGTTATCAAATGCTTTATCTATTGATAATCTCAATATATTTAAATCATAATCGGATAACAGTTCGCCGGAAGCGAATGGTTGTAAACTTATAAATTCCTCATGTAATACCCACAGCCTTGATGGGTATGGTGATTATGTCACGGGCACCATGACTTATTCCGAAGCCGTAGCGCCATAAAAATATGATTGGACCTTGACAGCTTGCGTCTTCCTGGCTACAGGCGAGATGGGCTTGAGGATGAATATAAATGCTGGAGCTACTGTAGAGAATGGGCGAATTTGAATAGGTTATCATCATCTGCTTAGCCTTTTCCCAACTATGTTGGGGTCGGCTTCCAGTCTAACCGGATGCAGCTGAATATCAGTATTTTACATGGAGCGACTGTCCTATCTAACCTTCACAACCCAGTTGCTGGGTATCTGGGTAATACGATACTCCTATTGGTAAGACTCGTTGCCAGACTTTTAGGGCTTCTGTCGAACCGTAACGACTGTCAAAGATCCACGAATGGCAGCTGGGACCAACGGCTTAACGTGCTTTCCGAGGCACGGAGGGGTCTTGGTATGTAAAGATGGTCACCCATCCACGGACCATGTAAAGATGGTCACCCATCCACGGACCGACCGCAGCGAGCGTAACTTAACCTGATCGATAGACCCGTGCGGCTGTTATTAAGCCCCTCCCCCCCCCCATTTGAATAGGTTATATCCATCTAAATAACCTAATTTAGGTTGGACAGTAACCCACACCGCAATAGCATAACACAGTCCGAAGGATTTTGAAGGAAATAGGTAATCCATTGCTTCATATGTTTGAAAAGTTCGCCTGCACAAGAACGTAAATAACGCAATGAATGTTCTTGAACTGTCAAAATGAAAGGCATTGCTATTGTAAGTGTGCAACGCAATTACCCTGCAGGACTCTTTAACGAATCTGTAGGAAGAAAAAAAAAGAAAGGATGGTAGGTGTCACTATTTCACAAAAGAGCCCAGGAAGCTTGGCAATAGTTCTAATAAATAGACAAAATTCCTAAGTAAAAATGTTTTTTTTTTATCTGTGGACTGTTCGAAAGCCTTTGTCAATTCCAAACTTTTCTATGTTTATGTTAAGTATATTATATTCGTCAGCAGTTATAACGTTATGTATGATGAAGTAATTAGGTTACTTTTCCCATAAGCTAGGCGAAGCTGGCTAACGTGTAGAGGAACACTATCACACTGCATGTCGTTACATACAATACAACCTGTCATACTCACATAGTCGTTATAACGTGTAGACGGCGCTGACGTCACTCGCCGTTGGCCGTTAAGGCAGGTTCCAAGTTTGAAACTCGCATTTATAACGTCTCCTGCATATCTTCGCTCGCTCGGTAAAAGCTTTCAACTATCTGGCTGGATTTGGATTTAGTTTTCTTAATAGAAGAGGTGTGGTCAAGAATAGGTTAGTAGGTAATTTTAAGAGCTTTTGATTGATTGATTGAGAAAAGTATCTGCGTTAAGTTAGATTTCGACGATAACATTTTTGTTTTATGATGAAGTTTTCTATAGATTCTACATAAAATTATTTGATACGTAACGTACATATCACAAGTTATATATAATAAGCATAGGTGCGATGAAATTTTCATGTTTGCAGCAACTTGAGTATTTCGTCAAGGAATCCTTCAGACGTCGGGCAGGTTAAATAATACACTCCCAGTGTATTTCTAGCCGTATACATTAAACAATTGCATTTCGGCGATAGTATTTCTAATAATCGATACGGATATCACTTAAAATTTAGATTTACTCACACCCGTATCTTGATTAGATAGCATTTCAAATGTTTACACCGCACTATACCATTTACGATGAGCCTTTTTCGTTGCAATTTCATACTGGGCTTAATTCCGTTGGTTATGTTTCCTTGTTGATATGAAAACGTGATAAAAACATGGGGGCTGACGTAATTCAGCGAAATTTTCAAGGAGGGGCAGCCTGAAAGAGGTGATAGGCGCCGTTGACTGACGGGAACTCGCCATAGCGACAGTTGTCTTATTTCTATTTTACATAATCGTTATTGTACCGTTACTCTACAAGTGTTTTAGGTTTATTTGTGGACAAACTTGTATTGATATGCTCGTTTACGTATTATGACTTCTAAAAAGCTGTTGTAATGAACATTCAATTGAAATTCTAATATCAAACGTAAACCACAACTGCGATTCGCAATTCTCTTTATCGAACTTGGCATTTTAGACTTTACAAAACAAACGATTATTACAAGATTTATCATAATCCTTCAATATCCAAAAATTAAAATCCGTCTAATTGTTTCCAAAAGATTCATATTCTTAGCAGTTAAACCGGAAATCTTGAAGCGTTGCTACGGGACGTCACGTAAACGATTAGATTCGTAAAGCCGAGCTTTTGAATCGTTATCAGGCTCTTTAAATTACTGATGATTGCCATCCCAATCACTACAAGGAATGGCTTCAATACTTTAAAAACGGAGGAGTGCCGCAAGGCAAGGCCACACACAATGTTTTTATTCATATACATTATACATATGCCTTTATAAGGAGCTCTGTATCGTTGGAATCTATCAGTTTCTATGTAGATATCTTTAGGAGACGTCCTTCTAACGTAAGTTCTGTTAGTGAACGAAAATGAAAAGAGCAAGAGGTACTTATATCGAATCAGGATTTAAATCTGGTGGGTTCTTTCATTAGAGTTCCTTCTAAGATTACAGATCTCCAGTAACAATTTGCCAAGCGTCAGTTATCATCTCCCGCTGTAATGTTAGTGGTGAATAGTAAAATAAAAGCTACCAACAACAGCTTTGTTAGCGATGGATTAGTGTGGATTCAGTTTTGCTAAGTATTATTTTAAACAAAATGTTGTTAAGATGGCTGACATTTTGCTTTCGACTACAACTGTTACAAGTCGTGGATATTATTACCGCATGACCGCATCAAACAAAGATTTGTATTGGTGGCCTGCAGATTATTTGATGACAGTAAGTAGCCATGACATTAGAACAATCTTAGGCATTTTACAAAAATATTACAGTCTACTTCCTTACATTAAGTAGACGAATCAGTGTATGACGGCATATAAAACATTTTCGCGTCTCTTACGTTTAGCAGCACGCGAGTCCAGGGAAAGCAATGATTGTACTATTCTGTTGTAATCTGATATCACGTACCTATCCAACGCATCAGTTCATTTAATTAGTCATATAAATTACATCTCCGATAACGCAGCGTGTAATAGTCCAACGAAACTATTTTAGATTATCTGAGTTATGGCAACTGGCAAGCACATGCCTAAATGTTGAACATGTGACGAGGTTCAATGCATGCGGTGATGTGTAATAAAAAGCTCACTTTTTATACTAAAACTTGTTATAAAGAGTCCATATGTTACGAACAAGAGAACATTTACGCAGGATGATTGCTTTACAAACTGCTTGCCCCCGCGGTGCGGCCCTGAACCCGCAGGATCGTGTTTATCTGGCCGCTGGTATCGAGGTCCACGGTTTCGGCAGATGCTTGCCAAAACACCGCTGATAACTTTATGGGAGTTGGTACAACATTGCTCGTTATGTAAAATGCTGTACAATGTATATGTGCTACCTAATCTGAATAGCAAACGGGGCCTCTGTGTCGCATTCATGTTTCGCTTGCTGTATAATAACGCTTTTTATATCTTCCAAGAAGTTTGTCAGCTACCCTTTATTAAAGACTACAATGTCTGAATTAGTTATGGAGGGAACTATCTGCTTTTCACTACTGGATTAAAAGCAAAGAAGCATCTGAAGATTTTCAGCAATTTTTGAAAACAATAAATATTTGGTCTTTGGCATACAATGGGATGTAGAGTCGAATTCCAGAAGAAATTCGGCGGTTTATTCCAGATTAGATGCCCCGCACCCATCAAACCAGTTCCAATCGGTTCGTTGAATAATAAAAATGGCCTCTATTTTGGGAACGCTGCGCCTTATCGGGCCTCTCTCAAGTTCGCTTCATAGAGAGCGCCGACCCTCGGCCGTCTGGATACCAAGTACATAAGCGGCTACGTGAGTACTACTTCCTTACCTAATCTAATTAAAGTAATGGTCACGGAAACGGAATTATGATCTTTAAAAAATGAACACGATCTTTGTTCATTTACTAGTTTGTACCAAGTTCTTTACCTTTTCGTGTCCCTTTTTCAGGACCTTGGCCTGAAAAGAGCTACGGATCGAGATGGAACTAACTTAGAGTGGTTTTCAATCAGTTTTTTGATAATTTCTGAAAGATTTCATGAAATATCTTTTTTGGAGATTTGTGAAAATTTACATCAGCTATTAGGAAGTGCAGCGTTGAACGTTTGATGGATCTAAGTGCTGTTTACCTACTTTTGAAAGTTTAGAAAACGTCTATAACGCTTTGTTCTCTTCCACTAAGTGGTTTAATACGTTTGATAAAACACAAATAGAAATTTGGCATTCATGAAACACAGATTTGAAGTTTTATTATTCTTGGGTTCATGCTCTACGCGCACAGTCGGCCCACAAAAAAGTAATGCTTAGTTCTCCATGTTTATTTGTGCCGGTGATATAACACGAGCTCTTGTTGCGTTAGACTATTTATAGTTTCAATTATTCGTTGATTCCGATTCAGTATAGTATTTAAATATATGAGAGAAGGTTTGATAGCGTTTCATCGTTTTGTGGGAGTCCAAAAGCATGTCATTTGGTGGAGGACGCGGGGAGGCGGCGCGGCACGGCGAGGACGCGAAGTCGGCCGAGAAGAGCCGAGTGGCCTCGTGGCAATGACTCGCGGGCCTTGAGGCATGGTAGACAACTGCGGGCCCCACGGTCTCGACCCGTAGAGTAGGTACTACTCGCCTCTCGTCAACGAAGACGTAGGTACCTAATTATAATGACGTGAATCGCGTAAGCTTACGAAATCCGGTTTATCTAATCGAGAAAAGCTGGGTCACATTACTTACTTAGGTACTTATTATACGCAGATACACAGATTTATGGGTGACGGTTTTTTCCAGTGTGACATTAATTGATAGTTTCGTCACTTTTCAATTTACGGGGTCAAAAAATAGTTGCACGTAGCGTGTTATAGAGGTTGCTACGAATACTTTTAGCAACCTCAATTTGTAGTTAGACTACCTGTGTTGATATAAAGTGATAACGACAGCTGTAGCTGCCTGTTACAAAACTTAGTTTATACAAAAATCGCATGTCCTTGACTCTACAGCACGAATGTATCTCAATTATACATGTATGTATGGAAGTTTGTCAAGAACTATCATCACCATATATTATCATAATAATTCAGTATTAATGAATTCTGCATTAATATGACAACATGACTCATATTCATTCACAAAATTATAAGCCTATGTTTTATGAAAGATCGTCTCGTATAAACGCAATAATATTTTAATATCAAATGTTATTAAAATTAAATTAACTTCTGCGGTTGTAAGATGAAAGGAAAGCCGATTAAATGAGATTTGTCGCCATTAGGGTGGCAGCACTGCCAACTAACCGCTCAATGTAATGTGTCGGCAAAATTCAACACTGAAATTATGGCGAACGCTTATCAATGCTGGCAATGTCGGTCAAATACTCCACCGAGCAATATAGGGGCGTTATCGTGAGCACAAATTCGTACTTATGTGTGCTATACTTATCCATTCTAATTATTCAATCATGTGGTATTTATAACATACTTAAGTATATAAATACTAAGCTCGAAATAAACAACGGAGTCGATTTGAATCTACAAGTATGGGCTGCGCTAAAAATACACAGATTTTTGTGTGACGGATCTGATTTTAGCTATGGAATTTGGATCGTCTGCCATGATTTACTCAGCCGATAATAGTTTCTTTGATGGGCAAACCCTCCTTGAAGTTAGTCTTGATTGTCATCTCATGATAATATCAAACCCCTGTCGACTTCAAAGTTAAAACGATGACTTTACTTCGCGCAGGGGGTTCACTTAACATAAACCATCCACCCCAAAATTGTGAGTTCGTCTCGGTCGGTATTGCCCTTCTCAGAAGAACCACATCACAAAAACATGGTTTACTGATGTTTCAGATCAATAAACTTTTTGAATAAAACGATAGACGAATATAACAAGGATTTAAGTACTAAGAAATTGTGTAAGTTCTCAATGTCATCATAAAAACAATGCATGTTTAACTTGGGAAACTAACAGATGCTGCTAGCCGTGGCATTTTCATATGAAGTGTGGTAAATTACCTACATTAAAATATCGCTAGCTATTTGCAGTGGAATGTAAATGTTGCTGTATTTGGGCGTGTTTTCATCTGCCTTGTGAGCGATACCTCGCAAAAAATTAAGTCTCCATAAGATAATTCGTGCAAGGTAATTAATTAAGAGCTATTAATTGTTGATTCTCCTTAAACATACTGCAAACTGGACTACGTGGCGTAGCTGAATGTCTGAGAATGTTCCTCGCGGTATTGTGAGCTTCGATTTATGATATTGATTTGGTTGGCGTGTTTCTCAAAGGTGACACTGGAAGAGAAAATACCGGAGAACATTGTTGAGATAACCTCATGCTGGTGTGATGTGGACATATTAAAGTTCACACATTACAAGCGCTCGATGATCGTGTGCACGTTCTGTGAGATAAACGGGATCTTGTTAACTTAATGGGTGGAAGAGGTGCAAAAGAAGTTTAATTAAAGTATAGCTTGCGCAGTCAATCAATAATGCCGTCCAATAACTCCAATCCATCCGTCAATCTATAAGCGAGTGTCATTCAATTAAAAAGTTGATAAGTATAATTTTTATTCCTCATTGTCGATGAATCTAGTAGGTACATACTCGTAATTAGGAATAAATGATGTCATCATCATAATATATCACATGAACCCAAAACCGTGTACAATATCGAGCAAACCTCCGTTTCAGCTGATAAGGCTTCCTATATTACTGGGATTTATTGTAAAATCATCGGTGATCGTTATCAGTAATGTTATGTAGCATCTGTGTTCATCATACGGAGAGACGCGAGCCCTAGGTTTATTGACCTAAGATTAGAGTTGGAGTTAGGCAAGGAGTGTTTCCTGTGGGGTTAAGAGCGCGGGCGCCATGCGTGCTCCCGCTCCCGCTTGGTTCGCACGCCCCTGCAATGAGTTTTAATTGAGTTTGACCGCAGGAAGCAACGGTTACGGTCTACGCATAGGGTGACATCCCTGCACGACCAGTATGGTATGTGCGCATGAATCGATGTCTTTATTTTAAGTCCATGCCACTTTTTTCAATCTTTGTTTTGTATTCTGCCGACATTTGTAATGCGTAGATTTATCCGAGTTAAATGTATTCTGATGAAACAGTGAATTGATTCAAAAGGTCGCTTTTGTTTAGTTCTTTTTATGTTTTTTGCTGACATTGAATAGTTTTTTTTTCCTGAATAATAACAGATTACAAGTGATCAGTGTAGTGCGAACTCTGCGTCATTTATTACACGATGTTTTTTCATTGAGTTAAATTGGCTTAGACAGACTGCTTAGTCGCATTAAATACCTAATCGTTGTTAACATTGAACTCAGTCGGTGTTTTTTGCTGCATGATACTGTTTCTTATTTTATTGTGTTTCTCAGTGTTAAAATAAAAAGTGCCTGTAAAAGTGTAGTTGTATCGAGTCACGGTCCGTTCGTGTGCGGCGTCGTGGTCACCACAGCGCGGGCGTAGACGCGCGGCGTGCGCCCGCGCCGGTTCTGTCACCGCCAACAAATTGCTTTGTTTATGGCTTCTTATTGAAATGTGCCTAATACAAACTGCACGAGGTGGACGCCTCGGATCTGGACCGGACCTTCCTTTGAACACATGTTTCACAAGAGGCCTTGTAACAATTGCGCACACGACACGTCTAAAGTAAAAGATTGATTTGAAATTCATTATTTTACTGAATAGCTGTGGCTTGTGGACGGTTACAGTGTTTGTTGTTTTTGTCTTTTGGACATTAAGTTATGCTAGCAAATAGCAATGAAGTCCATCTCTGATGTGAGTCTTACAACATAGGCAGGTAGTGCGACATAGACATCAAAATCGAATAAAGGTATTTTTCACCGTCCGAATCATGTCGACCCGATTACCCGAACAAGTGTGTAGCATACGTTGATGAGCAAGAGACTAGGTAGTGTGGGTACCTTTTAATGTATTAGTTACTAACTAATAATGACTAAATAAATACCTACTTTAAATGATTTCCTTATTTTTAATTAAATATTTTGATAAAACAGTTCAGATAGTGGTAGTACCTACCAAACCATGATTAGATATGAACTTTTTCATGAAAATAAATATTGTGAATTCAGTACAAAGGCAGTGCAGTAGTCACATGCACATCCACACGACAAGCTCGTCACATCACTCTATTTGCAACCACTCCAACTACTGTATGTTGGTAAGCCAGAACCGACACGGCGAAGATCAGAAAAGCGCTGAGACAATGAAGCTCGTAAAGTCCCAGAAAAGATATTCAGCCGTCATGGATAAGGGTGGTAATACAATCCACACAGAAAAGAACAGTGGAGGAGTAGAAAACCATAGTTTCTACCTACTACACGGCAACAACTTGGATGCGTCCAGTTGCTTAGCATTAATCCACCACGCGGGCAAGTGCGGGTTGGGAGATGTAACATGTCTTTGAAATTTTGGTTCTAGGACATGCCGGTTTCCTCACGATGTTTTCCTTCACCGTTTTGAGAGCAGTGGTGATGAAATAATTTACACAAATTATAGCGTCTGTCTGGGTTTGAAGTCGAATCTACGACCTACACTACCTACACTCGTAAGGCGCGGCCGTTACCTGTTGGTATCGGTCACGACCGCCATTTTGTATAAATACCAGTCTATTATTGTCCCACTGCAGGGCAAAGGCTTCTTCTCATACAGAGAAGATCAATGCTCGTGGCATTGATCGCCACGCTTGTTCAAGACGGGTTGGCGATTTCAGACTTACATTGACTATAAGTCCAGGCTTGCCCACGATGTTTGGCTTTACCGACGTCAGCAATGTCCAAGATAAACGCAGAAAGAAAAGGAAAAGATGATAGGAACTTACATGACAATAAAGACAGTTGAAGTTAGTCTAGGACTCTACAGATACATAGAAAGCCTACAGATGTTAAGACTAAGGCATGTTGTGCTTTTTCAACTTTACCGCTCAGATACGCATTGGCAAACCTTGGTGTTGCTGTTGTCTTTAGAGACAGCTGAAGGAAGGGTGCCCAGAGGTATTTGGCCTCTTTGCCAAAATAGCACATACGAGGGGAGGTCAAAAAGCTCGCGGAATGAAAGGGAAAGGGGACGAAATTAAACATGAAATTATTTTTTCTTTTCTATATTGTCTCCATTAACCCTAATACACTTTTCAGACCGTTAAAATAATTTACACCTTCGAAAAGAAATTATTTGTCAAGGCCTTCAAAATAAGTAGAAATTTCCGACTTGACTTCTTCGTCATCCGTAAATTTCTTTCCACGAAGCTCTTTAGTTTGGGAACAAAAAATAATAATCAAAAGGGGTCAAATCTGGACTATAGGGTTTAAAGTTCCGAAGCTGCACTTCTGTATGGCAGCCATCGCAACATGACTCTTGTGAACTGGTGCATTGTAGTGCAAAAGGAGCACACCTCGAGACCATTTTCCCTTCTTTTTTATTTAATTGCTTCTTTAAATTTTTCTAATAGCGTAGCGTAGTATTGCCCCATGATATTGACACCTTTATCTTTATAATCGATCGATAAAATCCCCTCTGAATCCCAAAAAATTGTAGCCATAATCTTTCCGGCCGATTATGATACCTTAAACTTCTTAGGCGGTGCTGCGCTTTTTTTGTGCCACTGCAGTGACTCCTGCTTTGACTCAGGTTTATAGTAATGAACCCAAATTTTATCTCCAGTTCCAATTCGGTTCATAAACTCATCCCTGTTTTCACTACACAGCTCCAAAAATTCGCGCGAACACTCGACGCACTGTTGTCTTTGAAGCGGTGTGAGCATACTCGGCTCCCATCTTGCGCTGACTTTAGAAATGGCAATATGGTCATGGAGAATATTCAAAATGGTCGTAGATGATACTCCAGTCATCTATGCGATCTGTTTCTTCTTTAGTCGTGCATCTTCGAGAACAAGTTTTTCAACTTTTTCAACAATATCTGAGGACGTTGCCTCAATTGCTGATCGTCTTCAATTGAGTCTCAGGTTTCTGCCTTAAGACTATGCCACATGTAAATCATTGTTTTTCCAAGGCAAGAGTCCCCATAAACAGATGACATTTCTTTCATAATGTTCAGAGGCATTTATCCTTGCTTAGTGAGTAACTTAATACTCAACTCACGATACTCAATTTTCTTCATAGTTTATATCTTCTTCTCGATTGAATTGTTTATCCAGCGATATCTCAAAGGTTTATGAACCGATTGGGGTGAAACTTAGTATTTATAATTGTATTAAGTCACCAAGTAGTGACAGGTAAAAATAACTACCCTCTCTCCTCTCTAACCCCTCTATTCTGCGAACTTTTTGACCTACCTACGTAAAACAGGTGTACCTTGAAGCCTGCTCGTGGCTAAAAGATAACAGCAGATTATAGTTCTTGGATGGGTGACCAGCCAATACTTATCGAAACCCCTCTGTGCCCCGGACTGCACGTTAAGCCGTTGGTACCGGCTGTCATTCAGAAATCTTTGACAGTCGTTAAGGGTAGTCAGAAGCCCAAAAGTCTATCTTGGTTATGGAGGTCAGACAGGCAATCGCTCCATGTACAATACTGTTATTCAGCTGCATCCGGTTAGACTGGGAGTCGACCCCAACATAGTCGAGAAAAGGCTAGGCAGGAGGTTATAGAGCCTGTAACCAAGCCAGAAGCATTATACACAAAAAAAATTCTAGCCTTCGGACCTACAGGACATTGAACCGCAGTCAGATGACAGATGGCGCCCAGAAGTATTTACCACTGGCATGTATAAACATCTTGTAACAACTAGCGAGTACTTTAACATGTTGTAGAGCTTTATGTATTGTCGTCAGGGGACCTCTTTTAGGTGTACGCTATTAAATCATACCGTCTGGGATAGAAACGTTTTGTGTGGCTGTAAAAACATAACATCACGCCTGTTTTCCTTGAAGGGTTAGGCAGAGGTGTCTTGATAGTTCACCCACATTTCGCCAGTTATGTTTAAGTCCCATGTAATAGGGTGCGAGCCTATTGCATCAACCGGGCACAAATCCAGACTTCGGGCTGCTACTGAGAAATTGATGGAAAAACCCAATAACACTTTGTCTGACCTAGGAATCGAACCCAGGGCCTCATGCTCAGCAGTAGCACTTGCGACCACTAGATCAACTAGGTAGTTTGTGTTTCGGTTGTTATACAACAAAAAAAGTATAGTATAGACTTAACTTTGTTTTATGGGAGGCCTGGAGATCTCACGCCTGTCGTTTGTACACTTTTCAGAGAAATAAAGAAATAATTATGTGTACCTACCTTAGTTATACACCCATAATTCACTGATTGCCATGAGAATTTGGCTGCAAATCAGTGTCCAGTATGAGGCCAGCACACTTTTTATGAAAATCAGGGAACTAGGCACCACCTCCATATATACCTACAAAATGTCCCGGAATTAACGCACAACCTCTTTAGGATTCATTGTGCTCGTCATTATGAACAACTTTTACTACGGGACCAAGACTGAAATCACGAACAAGAAAATCTGCTGTTCCCTACATTTTGACGAGTTATACGAACATAAATGTATGGAACAGCATTTTTTTTTCACGATTTCAAGTTTGGTCCCACAGTAAAAGTTGTTCATAATGATGAGTGGAATGACAGCTCACTTCAATTATGTTTTCACAGTCGTTACAGATCAGACCGGCTGATTTTACGATCTCTATGTCTCTATGGTCGCAAGCTGGACTGTGATTGGGCCCCACTAATGAACTAAATTATAATCCAGGAAAATAAAGGGATTTCCGTGTTGCCTCCTCTTTAGGCAAAGACATTCCCTTTAGTTTTGGGTGGAACTCTTATATTTTTTACCACTGTGTATTTTTTACAAACTGAATACCAATGTGCGTTAGCCTGGGTAAAATAAATATATTTTCTTACTTTCAATGTAGGTACCACCTACCTACTCTTTCGTGTCGGTTATCTATGTATGTAAGTACAGTCACCCGCACACATCGACCGCACATTAGTGGTAACTAGGGATGGGCCGAACGTGGTTTGAACCGAATACGAACTTCAGCCAAACATTCGGTGAAAATAAAAAGTTCGGCCGAGCTTCGGTTATTTTCACTAGGAAATGTATACGAACAAAAACGTAACAGACTCCTGCCAGATAACGCAGCTTCCTTGGTGTTGTTGCACATTTGCACCTTAACCCGCCCTTGGTATCTAAATTTTAAACAGTACGGTAATAAGATTTCATTCACTTTAATAAAAATTTAAAACAGTGATTTTTGGCGATAGTTATTTCAATGTCATGTCAAAATTCTGATAATGTTTAGAACATTTTATTTTATTAATTACAGAAACAATTAAAAAGCCATTATGTCTCGCGTAGATATACGGAGGGTTAATTATTAATTAAGTTACAACACACAAACAACAAATAAAAGCATTTTACTTTATTGGATTACTTTTATGATTTTAGTCAAAACAGTTCAGTTATTTTAATATTTTCATGTTTTGAATGTTCGGCATTTGATCCAAATTTCGACTGAAAGCCGAAGTTCGGTTAAACCGTATGTGAAACGAATTTCGGCCCATCCCTAGGCCCTAGTGGTAACACGTACACTACGAAAATCGCCCATATTACATTTACATCAACATACAGGCGCTGTCAATGTCAAATTGTTATCCCTGATGTGCAACTGACTGTATAATAAATAGTCAAATGCACTCTGCTCTTGTGATGTGTGCTAGGTATGAACCAAGCCGAAAGACGGTGACTAACACCTGTATTTATAAACAAGCAATTACTTGGTGCTAAGTACCTAATTACTTAATGAAGTCATTAGTTGAGGATAGAATTCTTCATTATACATTAAAATCTTTTTCTATAGTCGAGTAATGTAGGTACTATCGAGGAAACTTACATCTGACCAATTTGAAAACAAAATCCCGTGCACACGATGACCACATCTGTTACCAAGCGGTAGAGAGCTGCAAGCTAGAATAGTCCTTTCGGTGTATAGATGTTCGTTTCTCCCATGAGTACGTCGTTACTTACTTGAGTAAGAATCAACGCTTGATAGTTGTTTCCTTCTTTCCGGTAACAATCAGTTACTGCATTTTGTTTCATTAGAAGGCAAACGTGGGATGTAGATTATTTTACTTTAAGGCGAAAGTGTCAGGGTAGCCCGCGGAATTCAAATTTTCATACGTTTTTTGCAATTTGCAGGTCAGCATTAGGTTGTATATTGATTAAAATATGATTGCGACCGTAACAAATTTGTATTTACAGAATTATAATCATTAAAGTCATTAGTACAACTCTCTAAGACCAAGTACATAATTCTATTGAATGACTATTTCATGAAATATTAACATTTCAGGATTATACTAACTTAAGGAATTGTATTACTGATTCTAATATTAAAATTCTGTAAATACATTTGTTACGCTCGCGAATCATACTTTAATTAACATACACCCAGACACTGAGCTGCAAATTGCCAAAATCGTAAGAAAATTTGAATTTCGCGGGCTACCCCCATAACATCTACTATATTACTTAAGTTTTATTTTACTTTTTAATTCTAATAAAATTACCTTAAAGAACTTAATGGGTGCAATGGATTGCCACTACAATATCTTTCAGTCCAGGTGCTCTTTAGGTTTTCGAAGTCATTCTTTGTTTTTCTTAAATTTACTGGAAACTTAATGACATCATGCATTAGCAAGGCCAGTGCACGAGTAACTCTCTTCACTATATGACACGCTGTCGATTGTGAAATATGCAAAATGTCTCCAAATACAATCTGGAAGCTGCCAGTGGCATAAAAACGTACGGCCGTTAGTAACTGGCACAGTCACAGTTGACTTACAGGAAGTTCTCTTTGTGTCTCTGATTGTAAAGAATCCGTAATTCTCGGTAAAATCACATTCATCACAACACTTTTGGGAAAAGCGAAATCTCTTTCTATAACAATCTGAGATATTCATAATCACGAAATGGATCCACATCACGGAAGCAAACTTAGCGATGTCTAGGCTCAGCAACATTAATCTCCGGTAGTATATCGTTATCGATATCATTCTGTAACACCAAAAGTCTCTTCGAGGCTTTCCATTGCTATAACCGCAAAATCAAACGCAAAATAGTCGAGTTCTCAATGCTTACGTTTAAGTAAAGAAAATGGTGACTATTACTTGGCTAAGAATTCTAACTTTTGACAGTTCTAACTACAAGCAATCACTGAACTATAGAATAAAATACTTTTACTGAAGTAATCACTTTTACTTGTTTATAAATATGGGTGTAAAAGGCTTTATACCAAGAAATGTGTATAACAGTATAATCTTCGGTTTTCCGCAACTACCAAGCTGCATCATCATGACTAAAGTATGCAGTAGGTGTAGGTACTTACCTACAGATAGTTTATGTCTGCGTATTGTTATGCAATGCAACTCAATAATTACCTATTATTTGTACAAAATTATCTAGTGGCAATAAGACTGGGTATGATGGGTATCCCTATCAACTATGTCAGTAAGCTTTATGACCTTCAGGGTTGTGCGTTCCCCGACGGTTACAGTCACTCGCTCCTACTAAGTATTTGAGTTACTGTCTTACTTTGTCCAGAAATAGAAATAGCGCTCTGATTTTGCGGCATTAGGTATTTGAGTTACTGTCAATCTGAATGTTATTCGGTAAAAATAGCCGAGACTGGATACGGTTGATAGCGGTGTGATTTCGGCGCGCGCTGTGCGAGCGCGGGGCCCGGGGGCCTGGGGCGGCCGCCGCCAGTGCGCCGGCCCCGAGTCGTGACAGCCGTTTGTTAAACTAATGGCGCACAAAAAGAAAACCACCTTCCATTCTTCCATTAACTCTGTCCAAGTGTGCGACTGTTGACTCGGCCAATTTGCGCGCGCGAATAGAATTTGTCTAAGTACCTATTTCTATTGTACCTACCACTTGTTTTGTTTCCGCCTCAAATAAGCGTTGTCATTCTTGTGCTCACTCGCTTGTTCCTCCGTCTCGACAAACTCCACGTTCATTGTTATCCGGCTCTATACTATTATTAAAGTTATAGACGCCCCCTATTCGTAGATTAATTGGTGTTAAGTTTTTATAGTGCCACTTTGTTTCATGATGAAGAAATTAGCGAAGATGGCGCCATGTGCTACGTCGCGGGGGTCGAGGGATCAGCACATGTAGCCCACGCGACACATCGCTCGAAAAATGGAGCCGCGATAAAAAGCAGGCGATGTCGGCGGCTCGGCGGGCGTGAGAACGACGACACGTGGCCTCAGCCAGGCGCGAGCTCATTCATGCATTTGATTCATAAGTTGTACGAGTGTTTTAAGGGCACACACACGACAGTTGACACCGATCCGCTTAGTGAGATTGGATGAAGTCAGTCAGTCCCAGAAACGTAAAGATTTGTAGTCCGAAAAGTATAATAACAAAGGGAAGATACCTCATAAGCGTGCCGAGTGAGTAGGTATTATTTGTGTAGGGAATGCAATCGTTCGCGGGATCAGCGGCAGCAGCCGCGGCGCCCCGCTTGCTATAAATCAGGGCCGATTGAGGTCGAACCGGACGCGAGTTATTTTTAAAATTGCGTGCACAATATTATGTGTTTAGGTGGAATATGATAATTGCGTCGGCGAGAGAGGCGCCGTAAGCTGACACCGACGATGGGATTACAGAGCGCACGCCGCGACCGCCGGCCGAGGCAGCCTCGGGGCCGCCTGCCTCGAGCCGCCCCCAGGCCGAGACCGCTCGCCTCGCATCAACACGCCTCGTTACATCCAATACTACACTTAACAAACTAATGTAACAACATTATTTACCTTTGGAACTCGGTTTCAAGATTCCACATCATTAGGTATAGGTACATGTACAGTCAAAATCATCTAAATCTGAGAGTTCTAAGTCCAGACATTTTTGGACACCACTAGTTTTCGCATAGATCGTATTATGATAAGTACCAAACTAGTGATGCGATTAGAAAGTATTAACTTCAGGATTTGCTTGCTAAACAGATTTTAGGTACCTAACTGACTGTCTTGGCCAGGAAACCTGAATTAATGAATACCTATTCATCGATATTGATTGAGGTTAGGTGTTAGGTATTCTATTTTCCAAGAGTTTTTCTACTAGGTATTCTTTTGTGAGGTACGGATGCAGTGACAAGCATGAAACTGTAATATTCACAAATTGTTAATGTTGAAAAATGGTGTCAAAAGCTTCGCCGCTGATAATTAGGTACAAAGGAATCTTACCGAATAATCATAACAAAGCTATTATAACAACTATAAATAATGTTCTGATATTACAAATTAACATAGGTAATATTTTTTGTCGCCTCCTTTGGTGGTGGCCGCGGACAGGTACAAGCTATGAGGGTGCAGAATTCTTTGAATGGGCATTCTAGTTAACCAGCTGGTTAACGATTGTGAGTCGTAGTATTGTTGAAATAAGCCTCAAAGCATCTTGAACCAACATAATCTTATTTAGGAAGAATAGAATGAAGAGGTCTATTGCAATTTGAAACTTGAGTTATGAGGCCAAGGTATGTTTTAGCATGTAGCGAAGGAGGTGCGAAGGTTGACTAAGCTACTATCAATCAGCAAGGCGCCATTGAGGGTTGGTCGAGGCTCGTGAGAAACCGTAAACACTTACCCGCTTTATCTGATAGAGATTTTTTTCGCTCAGCAGCAGGTCCAGTCAATTAATGGATTGCGCCGTTATTTGGTTTATTTTTGTTACCGACGCTGCTAAGTATTAGGAGAGACTAATTTATCTGGAAGGGTTTGACAGGTAAGGCATTACCGCGATGCAGATCGCCCTCACGGCCTCATCGGCCAGAATTAACGTCTTATCACTGATTTTATAATAAATGGAACGCATAATCCTTCTTGCCTTGCCTTGTAATTGTGTGCGGCCCTTTTGATACATTGTTAACGAGGAACCTCGTAATGAGAACGCCGAGGAAGCAGTTCAGATCGGTTTACATGGAATACGTGCTCCCTCCGAAGGATTGAATTGTTCTCTTTTATTGATTTGTAGAGCCGTGAGGTTCTAAGCGTTTTAGAATTGAAGACAAATATTTGTCGGGGTTGTGGTCTGGGCGGTCTGTCGACGCACATGTGCGCATAAAAAACTGTGTGATGTGTGCAGTGTGTTCGGTGCTGTGTGTTGACAGTGCGCATAGCTGCGACAAAGCGCTGCGCCCGCGCCGCGCCGCCGCCGGCGACCACCCTCCCCGAAGAGTCCCTCGTTATCATTTGAATAACTTTAACTATCCAACGCAACATAAAATACGTGAAACAAGAGCCTGAAATGTACAAATGTTTTAATAATCAATCCTATATTAGTATTCCACATTATGTATTCTAAAGGCATGTAAATATTCTTGGGATTTACGAGTCGATGCGTATGCTATTGTTTTAATAAAATAACTATAATTATTGTTATTGGAATGTTCAGGATAGAAGCGGCTGGTGTAAATATTTTAAATCCTGTCAGATAGGGCGATGATTGTAGATCTCGTGAGAGAGGAGGCTTATCTAAAGGAAGTCTTCTATTTTAATAAATATTTATTTTGGTAGGAAAATGTCTCGGCGTGGGGAAATAGTAATGGCGTAGTTATAAATTCCTTGATTAGATACCGTCCTTGGGAACTACCAACAAAATTAATCCCGCCGCAATTTTCCGGTGCCGACTTGATATTGTTAACCACTGAATGTCCTTTGCTGCATTAAACTGATAAGTGGCTATTTAAAATATTATAATAATATTAATATTGATAAGTATTATCGCCTAATTACGTAGGTAATTGTAATGAGGAGCTCGTGGCTAAGTAATAACAGCCGCATGGGTCGATCCATCAGGTTAAGCTACGCTTGCCGGGGTTGGTCCGTGGATGGGTGACCATCTTTACATACCGACACTCCTCCGTGCCTCGGAAAGCACGTTAAGCCGTTGGTCCCGGCTGTCATTCGTGGATCTTTGACAGTCGTTACGGGTCGTCAGAAGCCCGAAAGTCTGACAACCAGTCTTACCAAGGGGTATCGTGTTACCCAGTAACTGGGTTGTGGAGGTCAGATAGGCAGTCGCTCCATGTAAAATACTGGTATTCAGCTGCATCCGGTTAGACTGGAAGCCGACCCCAATATAGTTGGGAAAAGGCTAGGCAGATGATGATGACGTAGGTAATTGCACGAATTTGAAATTGAATTTAAATGAAACTCAACTAAAACAGCGGATATTCTTAACTTGTTTTTTCATAAAGTGCTTTCTGTGGGAAGTGGCGTAGGTAGATTGAAAGCAGAATTAATATTGTTACCTACCCGATAGGTATTGTGTCAATGCGTGGTTTTCTGTAACGATCGGTAAAGGGCGTTATTTATAGTTCATTGAAAATATAGCTCCGACACTGATGTCTATTTTTATCTAGCCATCTCGGACGGTCCCTTTCTTGGCTCATTGCCTATAATAACTTGAATTGAATTCATCACTCTAGCAACACTTCGTAAAAATTATGAAAGAACCCAGTGACTATTATTAAATTAGGTATCGTGTGTAGTTCTATCGATGGCGGTACACAAACACACTGTTTACCTAATGAGATATGTCGGCTGCACGCGATCCATTCTCACGACCCAACATAGAGAAAAAAAGAAATTCCCAAAATTTTAACGCAATAGATACATTGTCTCTACATAAACAACGGTTAAATTTCACCGAAAAAACATTCGACTGTGGCAGTGTGGAGACGGATTTCAAAAGGTTTTGTTAATGCCCGAAAGAAGCACTATTCTTTCAAAAAGGTAACCCATAAAGTGATTAACTAAGATGAAAAGACGTAAGATAAGTTAATAATTTTGAACTACAAAACTTATTTTATTAAGTACCTGAGCCCAAAGTACCGTTAAATACGCCTCCATAGAACCACGAAGAAGGTTCTATGAAGGTTCTATGGAACCATCTAGAATTTTCAGTAAATGTTTTTGTAAAGGACATCATGTATCATCCTGTTTATTCAGCGAGAATATTATAATCCTTCTAACCATAACTAGAACTGAATATTGGCAGAACACAAGTGCTCTCCATAGCATTGAGCATCGCCTCCACCATTATCTATGGAATGCTCATTCGTCGACGGGCACCGCACTTTACGCCTTCCCTCAAAACTGATTGCTTATTCTCCTTTTGGCTGCCTTTTAACAACTATAGGGCCAAATTGTTATGTAACTTATTAATTAACCTCCATCCCGATTGATGGGAATACTACAACACATAGTTTCAAATGGTTAATTGGAGATTGACATTTTTCTTGGGCGATGTGACCCGAATTGTACGTAGAGCACATAAATGAGTCGGTGAATGACACAATTAAATTGTTATGGTATGCCATCTCGTAATTTCATTTCATCAAATTAATAACTCTTTCATTAGTTTTAAGAATGTACGCCTTTTTATCATAAAGTATAACTTGCCAAAAGAAATTTCGTTTCGCACGCATTTGATATAAGTACATAGGTCAGGTGGCTACAGTTACAATACATAACTTTTCCGTTACTAAGAGATGCTTATTAGAAAGTATAAATATTTTATGTTGGACGGAATTTGTACATAAATTATTTCTCTTCTATAATTACTTATGTTGCGTCTATAGTTTTGGCTAGTCCGGGACGGGCAAGAGAATTTGATAATCAGAGTTTTGTAGCTTGCGTTTATTATTAAGGTGCATTGACATTGCTCTGTTTAATGAATGGTAAATGTTTTAAAGAGGCTTTAATCTGACGAAAACATGACCGAGCAGTGTTGCGGTAATCTGCATCTGCGATATCGTCGCCGGGACAAGACAAAGCGGGTACAATTTCGCTCGCCCCACGATGCGTAATGCGGCAAAAATGTCGCCGCCTTGTAATTAGCACTAGGCTCCCAAGACACTACACAAATAGAATTGCTCTCTTTATGTTTCTCGTTACTTGTGACACCAAAGGGGCAATGTACAGAATGAAAAGTGGACACCGGGCCCCGGTGAGAAAAGGCGCGCTGTGCCGTGAAGCGCACTCTCTCAGACTCCCAGACCGAGCAGCCACCGCAATTATGTGTTCTGAGGGAGAAATTACGTGAAACGCACCGGCACTGCCGCCGCGGCCGATACTGTGTTTATCCAACGAGTATTAACTAAGAGCCGTGAAAGTGGCTGTCCAGAGGATGCGCCCGTTAGCACAACGACTTTGTGCTGTCAGCTCCAACTTTCTCAGATCAAACATCCTTCGCCATGAGCGTGGATATGAGCGATGTTTATTTATTTACTAACGCACTGGTTCATAATAACGGAACAACTAAGATCAATAAACAAATCCATTCCTTGTAATTCTCACAGTTGGGTCGCGTCGCCTGTGCTGAACCTCAGTCCTCATTCCATTGAGCACGCGTCGCGCTCGCGCCCGCACTGCGCCACGTAAGCGCGTCTCCTTCGCCGGCTTTGTGTGGAACCGCCCTCGACACACACTTCTGAGAATCGAGCTCGTGGCATTTTTTAGAACGCATAATAATTTGATCGGGAAATATTTATGGAAGGGGTGGCCGGACGCGGACCAGTCCGACGAGTCAATTATCAGGCACTCGCTCCAGTGTCGGTCGCCTGAAAGACGCGCAATGGGTGGCTAGGCTGAGGTTAACCGATGTTAACTTACAATTTATGACGTAGATAGACGAAGGGTGGAATTTCACATGATTTCATTGCCTTTTTTTGTTAATGCCCTATATCATTATTATCGTGTATAAATAAAGTTTTTATACATCCGACAGTGAGAATGTTTTTTGTGCTAACCCTAGGCAGGTCAGGTACTGCCATAATTCGATTCCCTACATAGAAAGTGAAACTTAAACTTTTTAAACAAAAGGCTGCACACGTTATGTAATGTAAAACATCTGTACCACCACTAGACCCCTAGGAATTATTATCCTAGATATAAAGGTCCTCAGGGTATAATAAAATTCTAGATATTTATCAGTAACTTTGTATCAACGCAGTATGAAGCGATTCGTAGCACTAGTGCTACGAACATTCTGCTACGACATTCGTAGCAGTTTGGTGTTACAATTCTCGTAGGCAATACGACATTATCATTGTCTTAGTACTACATAATTCATAACTGAGTAGGTATATTAATTAATTAGTGACTTGAAATTAATATTGATTTAAGGATTTAATACTAATATTTTTAAACTTGTTTTATTAGCACCATAGATAACGGAAGGGATTTTATTTGTACCGAAACTTTTCAACCCCTAGAAATGGTTGAGTTTACCGTAGTATTATGTAACTAGTTGATTTTTACAATAATTGTTGAAGTTCTGAAAACGATACTTTATGGAGGTAGTCAGTGGTTGTCTATTTATGAACCTGTAGGGGCTGTAGGTATAACACCTGCCGAGGTATGGAATGAGGTGGTCTAAACGTAGTCGGAACTCTGACATTAAAATAAGCATAATTAGCTATTGCATTGTGGTCTATGCGGAAATGAGCCGTCATATCTTTATAAGATTACGGATATTGTGGGTGTCAAAATCATGGGTGCGGAAAATGGGCATAATGACAGGAGCTAGACCACCACCTCTTAAAGCGGTATTATTTTAATGTTACTTCAGTGTGAGAAAGAGATGGAGCTGTACAGGACGTCTAGCTCCATCTCTTTCCCACACTGAAGTAAGATTACAATAATACTGCTTTAAGAGGTGGTGGTTGGCCCCCTGAAGTGTCATTTCGGGCAGAACGAGGGAGTTGCTGACAAACTCAAGACAACCGGTGTTTGCCACTCGAAAAAAGTGAAAAAAACCTGCAATATGTGCCACCGGAAATGTGATCGACTTTTTTCTAGGGTTTTGGAAGAAAATAGGAAAAGGCTGGAAAGACTTGAATTCGCACAGGGTGTAAATACCACGTTATGGAACTGAACTAATAAGATAACAATATATAGTGTTGATGCCTCTGCCTTAATAAATAAGCCTCAAAGTTGGTACTGCCAATGCTACAGGCAAGGGGAATAAAATAAGCAACTGTGAAAAAGAGTACTCAAAAGATAATGTCGTCACTATTTACTAACGGCCGAACCCAATAACCTATCTATCACCAGTCTTGGCATACTGGAGATAGAAAAACCTATCTATCTATGGTTTTAACGTCCCAATAATCTGTATGAGATTATGGAATCTTACCGGCCTGACATAAGGACAGATAGAATTATACTGTCTACCATCAATAGCAATCTGCCTTTTACTGAAAATAGGTTATTAGGTTCGGCCGTAAAACCATAGAATTCAAAACACGAGATAAACATCCTGTTGTGCTGTGCCCAACGTAAAGCACAGAAGTGTAAGTAAAAACTTGCGAAGCAATTAAAAAGAGTGCAACAATAAAACAATGCTCGCCGCGCATGTTATCATGCACACTTTATAATCGTTTCTGCTAATTTGTCGCGGAGGCGGGCGAGGAGACGTTTCCGCTGCATGTGCAAGACAATGCTGAATGGACCCATTAATAGCACAAATGAATGAGCGCGTAAACACATGTGTCCAACTGCAACCCGCTACCCCACGGCTCGGCCGGCCATATGCCGCAATACATATACATTGTCTTATGCAAACGACATTACGTCTCATTCACTAATTTGTGAGTTGTGACGCACTTCGAGGAAGCCTCGTTTTGTGCGCTGAACTGCTTCCTTGAAATGTTTCGTTTCCTTCCGCTGTTTTTGTGGTTTGTATTGTTTTTTTTTTTTTTAAATAGCACTGTTATAATTTTAGATCTGTGACTTTGTAAGCTGATACTTCTCTGTAACTTATTTTGTTAAAAATAATAAAAACAATGTAAATGCAAGTATCGTTTATTTTAAAGTGATAAATTGAATAGTCTGAATTTAGTCTTTATTAAGCGTTCAGTAACAGTGCAGTAATCTGTGGCTTTACAGCAGGTGTAACTTTTCTGCACTGAAGCTATTGTTGGATGTAAACCTTTCAAGTCCAAAGGCTTCAGTTGTACTAATAATCAACAAGATATTGCTATTTTACTCTTTTCAGGAAGCGTTTTTCAGTATTTCGGGTAACTTAATAGTTATGATATTGCATATATCGATAGAAGTAGATATCAAATTAATTACCTAATACATTTTCTAGGACTTTGATTAAATACACTTAAATTAAACTTTTCTATAAAATCAATATCCCATAGGGAATCGATCACAAAAGATCGTATTAGGTAATGAACACAACAAAACCGTTGGGCTACTAAGCGTTGTAGGACGTGTTACTTTAGGCTTATTGTTGTGTTCTCCCGCAGATAGTATCGCTTCCTGTGCTTTTCACTTTTCGTTTGTTTACCGCATTACAAAGTGCGGACGATACCTGCACGACAATGGACAGGTACCAGCTATTGACAAGTAAGCTCACTTACAGACAGTTATATTTTTGTTGGCACTCGGACACGCTGGCGCCAGATATCCCAGTCTATTGTCATATCTACTATTACTTATTATTCTGAAAAACGTTAATGGTCAATTGTTACAGAGTACTTACTTCCTGGAAGGCATTCTTATAAACACTGTGGATTGGGAATTCCGAACGTTTTGTTTCGATAGCGCTTCATTTAACTTGATTTCACGGTTCTGAGTTTGAGACATGCATTCATGCAGTCTTTTATTATCTGTATCTTTTATACCAAACACTTGTTACAGTTGGATTGAGTTTAGGTACTACGTTATTTGTTTTCTTAGACTCGATTTCTTGATAACATGACAATTCACATTTTGTTTGCACATATTTCGTATTGAGTTTATCAATGCATCGGTGGCCGGATACGCATCGTCGCGCCGCCTTCTCGACTCTTATCTAAGTACACTCAATAAACTCTATTAATATTAAATAATGTCTAAATTTTCTGTAGCAGCTAATAATTGGCAAACATTCGTCAGCGTGCGAGACCCGCATCGTTAGGATTGGTACATAATGACTTAATTGGGTTATAAATAAGGTCAATGTAATGATCGGTGGTGATATTTTTATGCCAGCAAATAGTGGTCACGTGTCGGGAATTCGCTACAATTGGCTCGTCGAGCGGCAGTGCGGCACCCTAATCAACGGAATGGGCCCTGGAATGACGTGATTATTATGTTACATATCTGTAACACAAAACTGTTTAATTTCATAGGGGTGAAATTACTACGCGAACAGTAAAAGTTAACTCGGCAATATAGAATTTCGGTTTCTGGAAACATTGGGTGGGTCTATTTCCATTGTATTTGTATAATCGATAAGCGAAGTCATCAGAATATGTTAGCGACCAAATGGCGCCCCTTCCTTGAAGGACCGCATAAACTAAACGGCTATACGCAATTCAGATTGCCGTATCGTGGGAACATCGCGGCGTATTGACAGTGATACGTGAAACTGACAAATATATGGCGGGGCAGAGCCTCCTCGAAATCATCCAACGTCTGCATTCAATATTATGTAAGTATTAACTTTGATTACACCGGACATTCATATCATTATCGACAAAATAAGTTGTCAACGTATGAGCGTTTCTCATCACCTAGTTCCCATGGTCGCAGTGTTACTTTTCCCATGTAGTTATCGTGGGGCCGTCATGTCACTCCATAGGTCAGTGTTTCGATAAACAAGTGAACCCTATGCATTATGTGCGTGCATCTTGATATGATATTGAGCTAATATGGCAATGGCATGACGTAACCATCGGGGCCAGAGATGTGTCACCGCGCAACACATCATGGCGAACATTTTATCATTTGAACAGTTTCGTAAGTATCCTCGAATGTGATACATTATATTCATTATCAATAAACGATTAGGTAACTGCTTACCAGCGTTGTATAAATTGGGTTCGTCTTTCATTTCCACAATTTGTAGATTAAGGCTCTGAAATGTGGAAATCTGTCATCAATATTTATATCACATGGAATCATACTAAGATATCAGTCATATGGTCAGTATCTTATAGAAAAACAGCCGCAAGAGAATCGTGGTGGTTGATGCGCGCAGGCGCAGGCATACCTACCTACAAACACGTAACGAAATAAAACGTTGGAGACAGCATTCCCGACAAGTGGCGCGGAGTATTACTACATGTATATTTGTGTTATAAATTTTATGGGCCACGCACGACAACTGTTTGCATAGTCACATGGAATTTTGTGAGCTGAACGTCATTTATGCTCTATTTGATACGTCCTAAATACATAAATTATAAAGCCATCCCGACACTTTCACTTTTATGGGGAACAGAAGTTGCCATGTTTCTTTTTGTTCTTAGAGAACTGTACGAGATGTTGATGATTATGTTAAATTGAATTATCCTTATCGGTAAAGTCTGGGGCAATTCCGTCCGTATAAATAAACACTAGCACTGCAGGGGGTCCCTGTGGAGATCATTTTTCATAGAATTAGTCGAAGTTTACATGCATAGAGTTGACTGATCCCTTGTATGTTCAATATGTAGTTAGACAGAAGAGCACTTTATTAACTAATAATCTAAATATGAAATTAGGTAGGTAAGTAGGTAGGAAAATAGTTAATATCTCTTCTAAATAATAACTTTATATAATACGGTTCTAATTTGCAAAAGGATATTAATATTTACCTCATTAGGATAAGTACCAGATGCCTTCTTACCTAAAGAAATGTATCAAGTATACCTGTCTTGAATACCTACGCAAATTGTATTCGACAAGATACAAAACATCACACCACTGTGTGTGATGGCAATCGAAGTAAACAGCTAAAACTTCTTTAATAAAAAATGTCTCTTGAACCGGCGTAAATAAAGTAGTGCTAAATAGACACATGATGTAAATTGGTTGCATTTACTTTTACGCCCAATGAATCGAGGGCTATTGAGGTAAAGAAACCACCCCACCGGATAATTTGAGCGTGGGAGCAGTCGCGGTGGCATTCACTAATGGTCGCCTGATTGCACCAAATCATCATATTACTTTTGTATGATTGTCCAAAATTTTTTGCACTCCATACGACAATAAGATTACCCGCGCCGCACAAAGGCGACGTCAATACAACCATTGCACTTGTTTGTCTCCTCGATAGGAATTTTCGGGATGTATTTATCGCCTGTAAATGATACTTTTTATATTTCCCCGTAGCAGTTATAGAGGTCAGTCATCGTTTTATCTACTGCTTGCGAAATGCTATAAGAATTGGTATCTTATATCCACAGAAGAAGTTTGATGTTCTGTGCTGCGTATGCTTAAATCAGTAGAGTAGTTTTTAGCCTGGGTGGAAAATGCTAAGATCAGCTATGAAGGGCATTTTTTGTGTTATAGTGCGTTAAGCTTGAAGAGTGGTGGTGGAGGGTAGCGTGGGGCGGGAGCGGCCTCGAGGCGGCGGTGGCGCCCAGGTCAAGGCGAGGGTGCAGGCAGCAGGCCAAGAATGCGAGTTCGCCAACTATCACACGCCCAACATGAGTTGGATCTTTTTTAAAGGGCGCAATTCCTGGAAGCCACTCTCGAGCGGCCGGAGGCTGGCGCTCACCGGCCATTGTGGCGCGGCCGGCTAGTTTTGATCTTATTGTTAATGGGACGCCAAGTTTTTTCAACCGTGTTGGGAAAAAAGGTATCATAGGATCCCAGCGGAAACGTTACGGACCCTTGTGAAGTAAAACGGTTGGTGTTCTACGAAGGAGGTGTTATTTTAATCGTAGGTCGGCTTTGTTGTTCAGGAATGTAGATGGCCTGTCATAATTTTAATGGGCAGTTTCTCAGACATTCTATGAACCTGATGGTGCACACGTCCTGAATATTCATCAGGATTCTATACTGCGGTCGAGCTCATACATTGGAATGTAATCACAAGTAACTATCTAATTTGTACAGTAGATATAATAACACGTAGTGAACCGTCAATAATGAAAACATTAAAACTTTTGATTCGTTTTTCTTAATAAAAACTACAGCCCACGTTTCGGAATCGTGAAATTACACGTAGGTAATGGAAGAATAGAGCCTTTTTAAACTTTCACTAGCTCTGTACCAGCAGCTACGTGACTGCGTAATAAAGAGCATCCGAAAAAAATTAAATAAAGCTGCGTAGATATGCGGGCCTGAATGTTTACCTTTATTTGTTTATTATCTTTCCCCTTTACTCTCATCAATAAACTGGCCTTTTCGTCATATGTGCAGCGAAACAATAATGAATGCGCGGTACCAACGCCCCGTGTATCAGGTGGAGGCCACACACGATGTGCTTTGTAATGACATAATTGCTGTACGCTGCTATAATAAACATTTTAAGAGTCGCGAATACGCGTTTTATATAAAAATTATCGCGTATGTAGGTATAAACGGCAAGTCTTTTCAGTGTTACTAACTGCTCTCGAATAACAAACAAGTTCAGATTCAACAGAGCTACATTTCTGTGTGATATTCGTGTAGCTGTAGATAGTCGCCGCACTTTTGTGTAAAGATTAAATTGAAATCGTTGGAATTTAATTAACGAATGCACTTTGTTCGGATGTTATCGAAAAATGGCGCTCAGCTATCTCTTTTGTGTTTAAAAGCAACCTCGCTATCACCTATGACACATTTAATTGAAATCATTTTATTTGTTTTGTTATACTTCAACGTCGTTCTAGTCGTAAAAAATACGATTAAAATTCTTACGTTTCTTTGTAATACCGCACACAAGACGTTAAACTGTGCCTGTTGGACTGCAGGGAAGGTCTTCTACTGAAACAATCGAGTTTACGGTCCCTCTATCCACACGAGAACACAGACCGACTGCATTCCAACTTAGAAATGCAGTTGGTATTCAATTGACAACTGCATTAATAGAGCTTTGCAGCAACTGCAAGACTGCATGGAGCCACAGTCCTTGCGTACAGCTAGACAACGTTCAAAGGTCCATCGTTTATCTTCGCAAAAATCGAAATTTATATCGAATAAAATGAATATATAATATAATATATAAATATCGACCAATAGAAATTGATTAAAGGCTCCTAAATTATTAAAGATTGACGCACTAATTCAGTCACTTCCTTATCATTTAATTCAAGTTTGGTTTTTCCGAAAATAAACGAACCTTTGAACGTTGTCAAACTGTAGCAAACAGTAGATGCTGATGCTGATGGACAAACTGAATGCTATATTTTGCAGTTGAAGTTCAAAGTCCGTAAGTTCGAGTAGCAGTAACATGTCTCTCTAAAAAGTATAATGGACTCATTGCGTATTTCAAATAAGTTGTGTTTGCGTTAAATGACAACTCACAGCAAATTATTTTCTGGCTTCGCAAGCAAGGAAGCCTAAATTACGTCCTACATAGTTAGTGAATTTTTGATTGCATGAGCAAGATAAAAACCGGAAAATCGGTAAATCTAGTTGGGAGCTACGATGCCACAGACAAAAAAAGGCATCAAACACACCCTTCTTCTATTTGCGTCGGGTTTCAAAAATGTTCAAATGAAGAAGTAGCACCAGCTTGCTACAAAGTACAAAACTCGTCAATCGTCAAGTCATAATTAGTAATTAGAATTACAGAGAACTGCTAAGTTTATGTAGCCTACATCTGGCGTGTGCGATAATTAGACCGGTACCGGAACAGTTCTGATACTGCTCGAAGATAGTTCAACCACAGAATATATACGGTTTTAGACATTTATTTTCTCAAAAGATTTACACAATCACTTACAGAGAAAATACAATATTTAAACTTAAAAATACATAAAGCCGATTGGCGTAGTGGGTTAGTGTTATATAATACACCGTTACTACAAAGGTGTGGGAAGATTAGCGGAATGAAACATTTAGGTACTATAAATGAGGACCAAAATAGACGAGATTGTGACTGTGAACGTTGTGAGGTTTAATCCCGAAACCGGGATATAAAATGGCTCTACACTCCGAATTTGAAGAATCAGTTGTGGTTGAGTGACAGAGTGACCTTCGAGATCTGTCTTTCATCTTGAAACTTGAGTTTTGCGTGTAGATAGAGTCACAGGAGAGGGAGACACATCTATCTACAAAGATGACAGAGACATAGGATCTTCTTAGCAATTCCACCTACAGCTTTTTTAAATATCAAATTTGTATCTTTCAAAAAAAAATTTGGAAGATCAACAAAAATTACTATCATGAACGAATATCAGAATATTGTCTTGACATTAAGTATGTGTTGGTATGCAGTGGATAATATTTGAGCCTTTCTATACCGGTTTCAAAGTCGCTCGGAGGATTTGAATGTCTCGAAATTCTTATAACGAATTCTCAACGTTATCTCAATGCGAAAACTGCGTGTCTTCTGCATAAGCGAGCTTTGGTATTCAACGGATAATGGGCAGAAACGCGAAGGATTAGGACGGATCCTATGTTGATTTTTCAGAAGCGATCATTTACCTTAGGTTTGAAAAGAAAACCAATATATAACGCGTTATGTGTATATTTTTATGGTGTACAATAAAGAGTATTCTAATCTATCTATCTATAATAAAGTGATTATGTGATCTGTACATAATATGTCGTCCCGTATTTTTTTTTCGGAATAGCTCAGAGCCAACACTTCTCATCGCGCTCGCAGGCAGAGCATAATGAGCGGTTGTTAAAATTATGAATGGAACATCTTCCGAGAACCGTGCTAGTGTGCGAGAGTAAGCCGTTCGTTCAACACTGCGCGCACGCACACATACCGACTGAATTCTTATCGCGGCGGCATGTGTGAAAGCCTGCTCGGGTGTACTATCTGATGCTTATTTGATTTTTATTCTGGAATATTCTCTCTTACTTACCTGTGTACCTTCTCTCATATGCACAAAAGCAATCATGCCGTGTGAGTTATGAATGTTATGTTTCAGCAAAATCATTATTTCTCCAACATTGACTCGGAATGATACACTTGGTGGTTAACTGCTGGTTAAACGTCAAGTGTCTTTACAAGTGAATGTTAAAAATAATTCAAATAAAATAAGTCTCTTTGAAAAAATATGCGGAATGTGGTTGAGTTGGTTTGCCTGGAAAGTACACCTCGTTCATAATACTTTCCAGTCAAACATTAACAAACATAGATCCACAAATAATCGTATAATAAGGATTATGTTGTCAAAACGTGCTAGTGTGCGTTTATATGAAGGAATTTTAAGGTCCAATTACGAGCCGTCTTCCATTAACAACTTTATTTATAGTGGGATGAATAACTTGCGGCTTTTTAATCAATCATGAGGGGTACTAAGTGGCATCCGGTGTGCAGGACAATTGTCCAATAACTGCTGATCACTACGTTATAAACTATGCACACGATTTCAGTTAAGGTTAAATTTAAAATAAAATAATGCGCGCAGACGCACAACGTCGCGCACTTGACCCAGCAAATGGAATGCTGCCCCGACTAGCCCTCGCAATAACAAAAGGAACAAAAAAAAGGAATTTTTGAAGGCGAAAACAGTTAGAAACGTCGATCATTTAAGTATTAATCATTTAAATGACATTCGATAACTTTCTCATGTCTCCGAGGTTGGTTCAAATATTATTGAGCGAGTCCAAAATTATACTTAGTTAAATAATGGTAAAATATGTGTACTTAGCTCACACAGGGAGGTCATAAAGGCTCATAAAAGAAGGAGGGGGCTCATAAAGGAAAGTTTTGTTTGTTACGAGAATAGGATTTTGTTATTTTTGTGTAACGACCCTTATTGTCAAGATTTCTGTGTCTGAAATACGAGGGTATTAAATAATGCGGATAGAGGGCAGCAGAACCAACAAAGGACCGCAGGTTAGTCTTGGTCTTGGATAACACAGACGCAGACAAGCAAAGCATGGCACAAACAGGAGGCGTATACGCAGCAGGGGTGGAACAAGTCTGCCAATGATGATGGTGAATGCAGATGGAGTCTGAAAGTTCGTAAGAACTTTGTTAGAGCAGGGGCAGAACCAAGACTTTGTATTCGGTTAGTATTAATGAACTTAAAAAAGACTCATTATTTACATACTATTATTTTCCGCAAAATCCAGTACTTACATGGTTGCAGACGAAGTCAGGTAGGATAGTTCGCTTACCCTACGGATGGCTTACCCCAATGGAAAAGGAGCTTTCATTACCAAAGAGGTTGAACCATAAATGTTGCTCTTATGAAAATGAATTCTATAAATGCTCCGCGAAAATTTCAGGATATAATTTTAGCCTTTAACTTTTTTTTTTCATTCGCATTTATTTCCAATATTACATGACTTTATTAGTCGGCTGACTAGACTAATACATTAAATAATAGTATAGGTTAGTGTAGTTACACTTGGTCAGGTGCACAATATCATCGTTATTAATAAACAATTGGAAAATATGATTAGTTATCATGATATCAGCTGAATAAAAAGATTATGCAACTGATTAAAGTAAAACCGGCCAAGGGCGTGTCCGACTACGGGAACGCCCAAATACTACGAAATATTTTATTACAAATTTCAATGTTCCGATTTTCAAAAGTCCGAATGTATAGAAATGCCTAAGAATTATAAAGTCTATTATTAAAAATCACGAAATTTATTTTACCGAAAGTTGTAAATGCGATTTGTTTTCCGATTTTCATAATTATGTTCGAAGAATCAAATGCTCGATGGATTCTCGGTCCGAAAAATGACATTCCGTTATTTTACTACTACTACTTACTTAATACTTCGAATAAACTGCTAAAATTAGGATTCTGATTTTGATTCCATTAGTATAATATGGGATGTTAGTGACAGAAACGAATCGCTGCAAAACCAACTCCGCGTGTTCTTGTCTGCCCTACCCCTAGAGTGTAATTTAAGCCCGCGTAGGCGCGGAGGGGCGAGGCGGGCTGCGAGATGAGGAGCAGGTGGCTTTATCGCCCGCCACCGCGGCTGAGGCTGGTGGGCGAAGCCGGCCAGCAAGCCGAAGCTGCGGTGGTGAGCGTTAAAACCATCTGCGACGATAAGCTCGCGTGGGACCGCCGGAGCCCCGCAGCGCCGGAGCTGGGACAGAAACCATGCCTGCTGCATGCTGCATGCTCGCTTACATGATGCTTGCTGCATGCATGGCTGTGCAATCAGTATTTTTGATTAGGATTGGGATTTTTTTCGACACTGTATAATCACTGTTTATCTTCGTTTTCACTCATTGTCAAAATAAACAACTTGGATATTATAATATGTACCTAACACCACAAGAATAACAACAAGGATTATAACTGTATACAATCACTTAACTATACAATTATGAGTAGAAAAACGCATCTGTCATTAGTTTTTTAATTGTACCTCCTCATATTAAACATAATATTATACTTCTCTCTGACGAGCAAATTGTGTTTATTTGTCTTGTTATTCAGTTTTACAAGGCGTTTTTATTTCGTAATTCTAATTAATCGGTACTCTAATAATCGGAATTTGTATTTATTTTGTATTTGTATTTGTATCATTAAGTCGGAATTTTAGTTATTCGATCTATTGAAACTCGGTATTTTGAGAATAGTAATTATAAACGTCAGGAATATTGAAATTTCAGAATTATAAAAATGATAAATCGGAGTTGCTATATTAGGAATTTTGAACCATTCGGAATTATGAAATTCGGTGTTTTGAAATTCGTATTTGTGACTGACGGAATAAAGTTATTCGTATTTATTTAGTGTACCCGTCGGACTACGCACAATGAAGGGTTCTGTAGTTGGGATGAAAATCTCAAGAACATACTTAACATTGTAATTGAAAAACGTGTTCTCCCATACATACCAAATGCAAATGTAAGTTTGTGCGCACAATATTGGGAGATTTACCATGTTATTTTAAGACCATAGACTTCTTATAGGTTTTTCTGTAATCTATAAGTAGGTATAGAACTAGGTATTCTCTGTATTTTTTTTTTAACTGAAACTGCTGAGCCTAAAATCAACCCCCCCGGGTTGATAAAAAAAATATAATAATTTGAAATTCTCATAACAAGCCCTTTCATTTGATTTTTTTCAAATTTTTCCTCCAAAAGTGAACCCCATATTCAAAATTCATTTATTTACGTTACACATTCGTGTTTGGGTCACTGAAACTCATGTGTGCAAAATTTCAACTTAATCGGTCCAGTAGATTCGGAGCAAATCGGCTGTGACAGACGGGTAGAAAGACAGTCAGACAGACAGACAGCCAGACACACGAGTCACCCTATAAGGGTTCCGTTTTTCATTCGGATGTACGGAACCCTAAATTCATTATAATAGAAAGTTACTTTTAAGGGATTTATCGCTCAAACCGGGTTATGTACAACATGTCCAGGAATTAAGGCACAATCTCTTAAGGGGTCATTGTACTCATCATTATGAACAACTTTTACTATGGGACCAAACCTGAAATCGCGAAAAAAATCAGCTTTTCCCCAAATTTTGACGAGATATGCGAACATAAATGTAGGGAACAGCTGTTTTTTTTCGCGTATGTAAAAGCTATAATATGATAATTCTTGTTTTACATACCTACATATTTTCTTTAGAATATGTATTTATGTCGAAAATTTTTGTAAATATTAGTCGAAGCCGTAAATTAAAGTTCTCGGGACATTATTTCCTTAATTGAATGTGCGACATATCAATAGTAATAGTTATATGCTGCCCTGCCATTTTATCTGTTGTTGTTTATAAAACATTGGTCAGGCAGGGGCCATAGTCTTTCCAGTTCTAAGTAACCAGTCCACAGCCACCCAAACCCATAGCCCAATATGTTTTGTTTCCACGTTCTGCAATCCAGCACCAACAGGGAGTTGTCCTTGGGTGCACTTGCATAGTGCATACAGGGATAATCGTCGGTTGGTGCCTCCTCATCATTTAAAATTGACTAAGGGGCCTCTGCGAGTTGGCTTCGGTCCCTCGTACGCCTTCCAAAGGTCCGGAACCCCAGAGTCCCGAGATATGTCAGACATGTTAAAATAGTAATTTAATGCGTAGTCGATAGTTTCATCAGTTTTGCACATTAAAAGCAGGTACTGGTTTCTGCCTTGCCTTCAGCACGGTTACGGACAGAATTGTAGCATAATTTATATATCAGACAGAGGTAGCATTACCCTAAAGATAAGAAACGCAATATGCATGCTACGTGTTGTTTTATAGATTAAGTACTGTTACCGACTCAAACATTCCTAAGCTGAACTACAATCGGATAGGAGGACCAAAGTCGCAAAAAGAAAACCTGTTCATTATGTTTTCGGGTGATTAAATGAGATAAAGGAGCGCACGTAATTTGGTTCCACGTAGATAATGAAATCCGCCCCATTATAGGCTCGAGTGGGCAAAGGCGGCCGACCACCGCGCCGCTACCGCCGCCTGCGCAGCTCGCCCAAAAAACACCCCGAGACGTAGACGTAACATAATATTTCCCAAGCAGCCTTTTATTTATTGGCCCAGCAACGCGGCGCCGCGACAACTCTACTTCCCAGAACGCAACATCGACGTGTCGGCACAAAGCCGTTACACATTATTATGAAAAAACAATATTTATGTCCATGAAAAAATTGGGATACGAGGCGCATTTATCTGAACACCGTGAGCTATGCGCTTTTTGTTTAGACCCGATTTGCAGGAATCCGCAGGTACCGCCCAGCGTGGAGAAAAGTATTAATTTGTTAAATGATGGTCGAATGGGCGTGGTCAATGGCTGTTAACGCCAGTTAGCAAGCTTATATTATACGCACTCATGGTTTTTACTTTTAAAAATAATGGTCCTGCTGTGATGGATGCCTGTTGATATAATATGATGGTACTGTAACAATTACATAAATACAGGATACTTCACTTCTTTCAAATGATCGTTTTAATAAGTGCAGTATTACGCGGGAGCGAGCTTATATTAATTCTACTTAGCTGTTACCTGCCGCTTCGCCGGCGTGAATTTCAATACTTCCATATTTAAAACGGATTTTGTTCACAATTTCAAGGGCGCGCGGTAACCTAATTATTTTTCTACACAAATAAATAAAAATTAAGTGTCTGTTTGTAATGTCAAAATAACTGCTTTTTACTAAATGCATGATTATGAAAGATACGATACATAAAACAAAAAAACAATTTAACACATTTTTGTCTGTCTGTTCTCTGTTCGTTCCGGCTAATCTCCGAAACGGCTGGACCGATTTTGACGGGACTTTAACTGGCAGATAGCTGATGTTTTAAGGAGTAACGTAGGCTCTACATTTATTTTAGAAAAAGAATTAGGGTTCCGCGCAATTAATCAAAACCCATGAAATTCTGAACAAAATCCGATTCGAATTCAAGTATTGACATCCACGCGGGCGAAGCCGCGGGCAACAGCTAGTATAAAAGTAACCTAAGTTACTCCTTATAACATCAGCTATCTGCTAATAAAAGTCCTATCAAAATCGGTCCAGCCGTTTCGGAGATTAGCCGGAACAAACAGACAAACAAACATTTTAAAAAGTTGTTTTATTCTTTAAGTAGGGCAAAACTTGGCTAATCCGTGATATGTAGCTATTCGGTGATAGATAATATGTGTTTTATTACCAAGTTACTACTGACTTGATAAATGTATATTTTTCAATCATTATAGTATTTGCCACATTTTTAGATATAAGTTAGCAAAGCTTCTTTTGTCTACTGTATCACAGTAAATTTAAAAAATAATCTGATCAATGAATCGAATTTTACAATTAAAAAACAAAACTATCACCGATTACCCAAGTTTTGCCCTACCGTATATACTTTCATATGCATTTAGTAAAAAGCTGTTATTTTCACATTACAGGCCCTTTCATTTTATTTATATGTATAGTCTATAACTTTATCTTTACAAATATTTTTATTTTTTTTTATTTGGACCACCGTGTATACTCTTTCATATATGCATTTAGTAAAAAGCTGTTATTTTGACATTACAAACTGACACTTCAATTTTATTTATTTCTAAGTATAGATCACTAATCGAAGTCTAGATTCCATTGAATGCTCATAGAAAAGATTTCAATGGAATTTTATATCGACGATCTTTTTAATATTTATGTTTCCATTCCGCAGATTGTAGGTATTTGAACAGCCAGCAGAAATATATTCTAAGGAAAACGCGAGTCTATCTACCTATTAGTTATGCGTCTATGGACGATCGAAATACCAACTTGCATAATATAATACAAAGGTATACGTTACACACCTTACTCACAACAAGTTATGTAGAAACTTGATCATACAGATCATATCAACAGGCAGTGATTGCGAATGCATCGCTTTGCAAATTCATAATGCGTTTTCAGGAAAAAGGGCGGAAACAGAGCATACTTATTAATGTAGTCAATCAGTGATGAGTTGATAACCAAATGGAATGTTCTATCCTTTTGAAACTTTCCCACGTAATTGACTTCATTAATGCGTTATACCTACGCATGCCGTTTAAATCGTTTATCGCCAATGAAAGCCACTCATTGAACCGGTTTCATAAATAACAATAAAAAGCGTCATCTTTTGACTATTGCCTGCGTTATTTTTGTGGGCTATTTATATCCATGATGATGGTATACACAATCAAATTGGAATATATGAATCATTTGGTACCTACGTAGATGGAGATCCTGTTGTATTAAAAACTTTAAAATGTATTTTGTGATGCATTTTATGTCATCTTTCCTCAAGGACGTTGGAGTCCTTTGTTTTCTAGAATTCCTTTGTCTTTGTGCCTTAACCTGGGTCAAATAAATGTATTATCTTTCTTTCTTTTCTTTTTGTCCTTAAATAATCTCTCCAACCATTTCTTTTACTTTAGTCCATGACGTATTGCATTTTTTCGTCTATGGTTGCCTGTCAGTAATTAAGGTAAGTTTTACACTAAAATAATGTTAACTATGTCTAGTTAACATTATTTTAGTTTAATACCACCGGACATCTAGACGCACTGCAGGTTACCATCCCTACCTATTGCTATTCCACCAATTCGCACTAAGCGTTTCCAAATGTCTTTTGTGATGCGCACAGCAAAGGAGTGGAACTCTCTGCCTGCGTCTGTGTTTCCGAACGCATACAACCCCGATCTCTTCAAAGTGAGAGTTAACAGGCTTCTTCTGGGTAAGCTTGCTCCATCGTCGACTTTGTCTCTGTCATCTCTGACCTAGACTAGAGTCAAGAGCAAACCTATCTCAAATAAAAAAAAATAAAAAATACTTCATAGGCGTGCTTATGCCAATAAAATAAATGGTTGGATAGATTATAGTATCTTAAAACTCGACGACTCCTCTCTAAGTTAGACTATTTCCCATTAATAAAAAGTTACTGAGCTAAGTTTTTGCGCTAACTTTTCGAATACTCGTTTGCAATAATTATGAGGGTTTGGACGGTTTTCTTATTGGACAGAGACAGACTGAATAATCTACAAAACAAAGACTACCTTCGTCTGCTACCAGTTTAACTAATCAATTAATCTCAACTGCCAAAAGTATGTCACTATGGACACTTTGGGACACGGAGGTAACCACTACTTACTAGCTAGTTGGTGATATTAAGACATCAGGAAGTTAAACCCATCTATGAGCAATCCATTAAGCCAGTTTTGTCCACGAGAGAATATGGGAACTTTGCCTGTGGTCAAACTCTCCTCAAACAGTTGGCTGACTTGGGATGATTGATCCGTATACATAGCCATGGGATACCTGCACCTACCTGGCTTTATGAGTTGTGATTTGATTCTATGATATATTGTCTCCGAGTTATTTAGTTCTACTGCTCTATCGCGTACGAAGCGTTATCCTCTACGACATTTTTAACTTATACAGGGTGGCGATTAGGTTATCACATTAATTGAAACCACGTATTCAGTACTTACATGATTCTGGACACCACTACGTTAAAATTTTTCGTCTGTTATTAAAAAACAAAATTTGCTGCTCCATACATTTTTGCCTACCTACGAGGTCAAAATGTATGGAGCAGCAAATTTTTTTTGTAATAACCGACGAAAAATTTCAACGCAGCGGGGTCCAGAATCATGTACTGAATGCGTGGTTTCAATTAATGTGATAACCTAATCGCCACCCTGTGTTTAATTTCAATAGAGCCTGTTATAGTTTATTTGAAAAAAAAACTGGCCAAGTGCGTGTCGGACCACGCACAATGAAGGGTTCCATAGTTGGGATGAATTTATCCCAAGAACAAACTTAACATGAAAAACATATTATTATTCTCTCATACATTCCAACTGCAAATGTAAGTTTCTACGCACGATATTGAGACTTACCATGTTATTTTACGACCATAGACTTCTTATTGGTTTTCCTGTAATCTTTAAGTATAAGTATAACTATTTTGTGATTTTTTTTAAATTTTAGGTCTAGAAGTTTTGGAGAGAAGGGAGGGAGGGGAAATGGTCAATTTTCATCTATTTTCTTAAATTGCTTTAAACCTGTTTATTTTAAAATTACAAATAAATATATATTTGAGACAGTAAGCCCTTTCATCTGATATGTCACACGGTACAATTTGCAAAACTTTTTTTAAAATTTTTAATTGCCTCCCAAAAATGAATATGGGGGCTATTCAAAATTCATTTATTTACGTGACACCTCCGTGTTTGGGTCACAGAAATTCATATGTGTATCAAACAACTAAATCGGTCCATTAGATTCGGAGCAAAATAGCTGTGACAGACCTACAGACAGATAGACACAAGAGTGATCGTATAATGGTTCCGTTTTTTTCATGGAACCCTAAAAAGACGAATAAATTACGGCATTCTCAATCCTCAACTAGATAAAATGATAACATACCAGACATTCTTTAGCGCATCTAATCACGACAAATAATCCAACGTTTGTATATATATCAACGGTCCCTACGCACTACATAAAGACATGTCAAAAATCGTACGAAACGATACGTATAGATATCCGTATCTACGACACTTATTCGTTGTAATTATAATACTTGTTCTCCTATAATATTTGTAAATGAAGTTAAATACATAATATTAAAAAAAAAAAAAACTTATATAGGTATGTGCATATGGAAAATCTAAAGCCATTGCAATTAAAAGAAAAGCCATTTTTGCCTTGCCTTAGGGACCGTCGATATTAGGTTATTAGGTCAATGATCCATCGTTAAGGATACTTTGGAGATGTTCCATTTAGTCTTTGGTGCCATTATGTTATAGTTCTTAATGAAAGTTCTAAAATTCCTTGATAAAATCATCGTTATCCTATAACACCTACGTAGTTCCCCATCTTCTTTCATCAAATGAACGAAGAATGAACGGCCTTTTTCCAATCAATTAATTCCCGAGCCAGGTACCAAGTGTAAAAAAGGATGTAAATACAGGGTGATCAAAAATAATATTTTTATTCCTGTCGTGGCTGACTCACATAATATCGATCCTTTCTGGCACAGTAAATGTCGGATTTTTGGGCTGGTCTCTCTCAAATATAAAGAAAATATCGATTTAATTTGGAACTACTTTACTGTTAATCAGAATCAAATCAGATCAAAATTAATACATACATAATGTATAAACTCTTGTTTATGAATTTTGTATAATGTTAGTCAAATCTAAAAAGGAAAGTTATTGATAATGGGGAACTTTTTAAATCTAATCGTTATCAGTAATTCCAATATAAATCATTATCAGTAGATGCAACCGGCTTTCTTTAAATATCGGTAGGTTATACGATGATTTTAGACGACACGATTATCAGATATTTTTACCACAATATGATCAGGTCCAATTCAGTACAAGTAAATTTCGAAACATCCTGTATACAAATAGACCGTCAAATCAAAATAAGAAAGCGCCACGTAAACTGGCCGAGTGAATGCACTTGACACCGTAATAAATAGAACGCACGGCAACAAAGGGCGGCAACAGAGGTGTTTCGTTGCGCCGACCTTAAGCGGTAAGCCGATTGTCATCCACCTAGCAGTAATCTGTTTGTGTTGCATTGCCGATACACTATCTATATCTACTGTATACGGTTTTTTTACTTTCCCGGTTTTTTGAAATGTCATCTTTTGATACATAGTTTTTTTTTAAAGCATAATTTTAATCTTTTTAGGTTCACACGTGGCAAGGACAGTAAGAAATCAGGATGCATTTACATCAATTAATACCCAAGGATTTTTTCCGGTGATTTCTCTTAAACGGCTATAGCTCATCATACGCGCCGCAAGGATTTTTCGTAGGACCAGAATTCTTTCAGTGCGTACTGAATTACTGATACTGACCAACTGTGCTTTCGTAGCCTTATTGCAAAAACCGATTATCTGCATTTTTAACGGGCTTTACCTGTAGCTTCATCGTGACTGAGAGAGTCGATTGTTATATTTAACAAAATTTTGGTAAAAAAAAATGCAGATAATCGGTTTTTAGGGTTTCGTAGTCAACAAGGAACCCTTATAGTTTCGCCATATCCGTTTGCGTCCGTCCGCAGCTTAGCTCAGACTCTTAGTATTAGAAAGCTGTGATTTAGCATGGATATGTATATTAATTGCGCCAAGAAAGTGATAACGTAAAATCATAAAATTAAATTTTTGGGTACCTCCCGTACACGTAAAGTGGGGATCTTTTTATTTCTCGTCTACCCCAAGTGTGGGGTGTTGTTGGAAAGGTCTTTCAAAAATATTGCAGATTTGTGAAAACAATTTTTCGATTAAGGGAACCGTTTCTGAAATATTAATCTTTAAAGTGCTAACTTTTGTTAGAGTCAAGTGTCCCCCTCCCTACCAGCTACACGGTTAGTTTTGGAAATGTAAAAAAATTCACGGTAGTAGTAGGTATATACAACGAAGTTAAAAAGAAAACTATCACAGCTAAGTAGGCTTTATAAATTGTGCGTGGTCCAACACGCACTTGGCCGGTTTTTGCAATAAGGTACGCTTTGTTAACTGGACCTGACCTTGGAGATAAACCAAAACCAAAGACTTTTTAATAGAAGCAACAATATTTTTGTCTGTTCCGAAAATATTTATTCATTGCACTATAATTTATAATCCATCAGCAGTAAGTTTACTTATATTTTGGGTATATCCCAATGGCATATATAATTATGTTATCAATTTCATACAAAAAAGAAGAGATAAGTAGGCAGATTCGAAATAAAAACTGAATAAATTCCAATCCTATATTTAAATGAAACCTTATGAATACATTGGTTTAGTGCGAATCACTGTCGCTACCGGAGTAGCTCGCTAGTAGCGCGAGCCCTGCAGGAGCTGTGGCCGTCTTTTTACTTGTACCACTCTTACTAGCTACGTCAGTACTTACAATAGTGGTCGAAACTTTTTCATTTTCAGTATCTTTCTTACTTTTCACTAGGTTCATTAGTGGGCGCTTCCTTGATAGAGCTCCTATACTTCTGTTCCACGACGGTTTCGTGTTTATGCTCCTCTGTGGCATGAGTTCTATTCTAGGTGCCTTGGCTGGAGGTTCACTGTCTTCATCTTTCACTTCTTCGATTATTTCCTCTGCTATCACCTTTTTTGTTGAAGGATTGTTAAATTTGATTGATCTGGAAATAAGAGAGAAACGTTATTTAGTTTACACATTTCACAGTACCTAATCTGTTTTTACCTACCCAAACCTGAAGAACAAAGTAAAATTTATAACTTTATACACGAAAGCCAGTCTAAGTCCTGCCACTCAGACTGTCTGCCGTGAAGTGTGGGGATGCTAAGAAAAGTCCACCTATAAACACAGTTTACAGCTTAGCTTTATAGCTCTTTTGCACAATACTGGTGGAAGGCCTGTATCTAAAGATAACTTCCTAACACAATTGGTTTGGACGATCTAAATCGCCAAATCTCTACTGTTCCAACTCTAGATAATCTAACCAAAGTCTAACCCTCGACTACCTCGCTGGTCTGACGCGTCCAAATATCAACCCTTTTGTCTTCACCCCAGTCGACCCAGGAGAGATCAAAAAGATTATCCTAGTCATTAAATCCAAAGGCACCGCTATTTTCTCTTCCCTATGGCGTAAAGCCCTTGGTCGGCCCCTGCCTATGATACCCATCCCTCTCTTCCTAGTCACTTTCGCCCAATTTCCATCCTTCCCTTTCAATCTAAAGTGCTCAAGGCTAGTGTTCACAAACAATTCTCCCACTTTATTCACCACAACTCCCTTATCAGTCCATTTCAAACCGGTTTCAGGCCCGGGCACAGTACCTACCATTTCAGCTCTCCTTAAAGTGACTGATAATATAAGACGGGGAATGGAAGATACTAGTTACAATCTTAGTGTTAATTGACTTTTCCAATACTTTTAATATGGTCAGTCAAATAGTCCTTTTATCCATTCTTTCCTATCTTATGGTCTCTCCGGAGGGATTGGATTGGTTTTCCTCTTATCTTCGGTGGCGTCAGCAGTCTGTTTATGCTGGAGACTCTTCGTCGAGTTCGTGTTATCTTGCAGCTGGCGTCCCTCAAAGCGGTATATTATCTCCTCTTTTATTCTCCATTTTTATTAACCGCATTATTACCTAGCTTCGGACTACGTAACATCTTTATGCTGACTATTTGCAGCTTTACTGCCAGGCAAGTGTTGAAAAAAAAACTGGTCTGATCGATTAGGAGTGGCGGTTAACCCAACCAACTGTCAGGCTATCATAGTACGGAGCTCCTACAGTATGAGGACGCTGAATGGCTTAACTGTGCCACCAGTAATCTTCCACAATTTATAATAAATGGCTTCAGCTTAACTCACTAACTCTAAATGCAGACAAGACAAATTATATAAAGTTTTCGATGCGCAAACCAACTTCTAATATTCCTTTAACGTTGTATGCTCATTGCTGTACAGTACCTGCAGATTGCCCGTTTATGTGTCCCTATATTAATAAGTCGAATAAAATTAAATACTTGGGTGTTATAATTGATGAAACCCTAACGTTCAAACAACATATGGATGCTCTAAATAGTAGAATTCGTAAGCTGATATACGTATTCAAAAAGCTACGATATATTGCAGACCCAATAATAATTAGGCAAGTTTACTTTGCTCTATGTCAGTCAATTTTGACGTACTGCATTACCTCATGGGGTGGAGCATGTAAAACTTTATTACTACCCATCGAAAGAGCGCAAAGAGCGATTCTCAAGGTGTCTACTTGCCGCCCGTTCCTCTTCCCCACTAACCTGCTCTATAAGTCTTGTGAAGTACTAACAGTTCGACAATTATTCATAATGAGCATTATACTAAAACAACACGCAGCCCTTCGGTACAGCACTGAATTTACTAAAAAGAGACGGAAAGATATTGTTTGCCCCACAAATAGTACAAGACAGCCAAATTTCATGTTTTCCTTGGACCATTACTGTATAACAGACTAAATGCAAAAGCAAACATCTATTCCCTAAATTATGCAAATTGCAAGAAAACTCTCAAGGTAGCTCTTCAAAGTTTGTCCTATGAAGATACAGAGAAGTTGTTAGTAGTATTGAAATAAAGAGTGTTTAGCGTACTATTTATTTTTAATTAGTTCGATAAGTTAGTATGATAAGATTTTAGAAAGTAAGATTTTACACCTTACTTACATACCTATTAGATGACTATTTTATTTTGTAAAATTACAGTGATTATATCTCAATATTTTTACCTCCTCTCGCCTGAAACACAGGATGTCCTAGTTCAGGCAAATAACACTAGTGAACTTGACATAGATTTAAGCAAAATTGTATTTTCTGTTTTACTTTATAACTTGAATAAATATATTAAATATATATTATTAAACAATTCAGTCATCCCGTTTAGCTCCGATATTCAGGATCATGGTCTGCATGGCAACACTTGTCTTGACCGGTGAAAGCAAGTCACGACTGTAAATCAAAAAGTCACCGGAACGTTGCGGTCGCTCTATCGGTTGAAAAACCTTCACCCATCACACGTGGCAATGCTCTTAAACTCACAAAGGCAATGCTTGTGCAGTCCCTAATCTTTCCCATAATTGACTACGGTGGTGTGTTTTACTATGACCTGAATGCAGATCTCCTTAATAAACTTGACCGCCCTCTCAATAACTGCATTCGATTTGTTTTCAATCTTCGTAAGTATGACCATGTACCCGCGCACCGACTGCTTTTAAAATGGTTACCCACTTGTCAGCGCAGAGAGTTGAGGGCTCTGTCTATGATGTTCTCTATTCTCAACAAACCCACTTCTCGTTTTTACTTACCAGAGTTCTCAAATTCAATACTTATGCTCTGCCCATAGTAAAAATCTTCGTTCCACCAATAATTGTCTTCTACGATGTCCTTCTCACCGTTCTGGCTTCATTCATTCTTTTTTCTTTGTCCAGGCGGTTTTTCTTTGGAATGCGCTCCCTCTGAAGCTGAACATTAGGAGACCACCAGATGGTTATCTTTTAAAGTGAAGGCACGTGGACATATTCGTCAGAAGCTGGCAGAATCATCCCAGCGCTGATTTGCTGGACTTGTTTCGGACTCCTCTACCAATCGTTATTTCTCCTGACAAAGGTTATTTTGTTTATACTGGGTGGCGCATAAATAATGACACAGGTTCATTTAGCTATAACTTTTTTTTAAAATAAAGTACACGCAACATTTTTTTTGGAATACATATAAATAGACCTGTAAAATTATTCCTATTAGGTTTTGAATATGATGTCTTTCAAATGATGGCCTCTAGCGTTAATGCAAATTTGAGTTCTTTTTAAAGCATTTTCCATCATGCTTCTCTAAACTTCCAGTGTTTTGTTCTGAATTTCTTGACGAATATTGATTTTTAGGGCTGATAAAGTTTGTGGCTTATTCCCGTAAACCAGCAACTTTAATAACCCTAACGTACAAAACGTGACTCAACTGTTAGGCAAAAATATGAAGCAAAGCATGAATTTTTGGAATAACTAAAAAGAATGCAAGCATGCAAAAACCACACACACAACAGAAATTATATTATCACGCTATTTCTTAGCAATCTTAACATGCTGAGTCTCTTACAAACCTATATCATTTGTTTTGGTAATGTTAAGATAAACAAGATCTACATCAGATGTAGATCTTGTTTCGCCAGATTCTGGCGTACCCTGTGCCAGGCCATTTTCGTATTAAGCTGATTCAATAGTAGAAGAATAGAAAGAGGCTGCATGGGTCATGACTTGCTATGCTACAAACACCCAAGAAACCTAGTCGTGTATTCAACAAGGAGTTTTCATGACGATGCAAAATATGCGCTCAGACTTGCGATTGCGGCAGACGGCTTGCTTTTTATGAAACTCAGCAAATTTCGAAACTCCTAAGATTAATACTACACTTACATTACAACTAGTTAAATCCTAGTTGTTTATGGAAGACTTACTTGATGAACTCATCATCTTCTTTCTCTTCTCTGGCCTTCCTCTCGTCTGTTGTCTCTGGTTGGTACTGCTTGAGCATGCCCTCAAAGTCAACTGCATGTTGCCTTCTGTTCAACTCTTTTAGCTCTTCTAGATTCTCCAGAGATTCAATCTCTTGTTTGGACTGCTCTGTTCTGTATTCTGAAACATTACAATCAATATTCAATTTTGGTCTATTTTTCTTTAAGTTTACCTTCAATGTTTGGGATATAATGTGAAGGTGATTAATCAGCTCATTCAATGTGACTAATCAGCTCATTCAATGTTTTAGGTAGAGATGGGTAGGAGTAGCATTACATTCATATCTATACTCTATACAAATAAATAAAATTGAAGTGTCTGTTTGTAATGTCAAAATAACAGCTTTTTACTAAATGCATATGAAAATGTAAAAGGTACTTATAACAAAAAACAATTTTTAAAATTATTGTCTGTCTGTCGGTTTGTTCGGGCTAATCTCCGAAAGGGCTGGACCGATTTCGACGGGACTTTCACTGGCGGATAGCTGATGTTACAAGAAGTAACTTAGGCTACTTTTATTTTAGATAAATAATTAGGGTTCCGCGCAAAAAAGTTAAAACCCATGAAGTTGTGAACAAATAGAGCGGGCGGGCAATGCAACGCGGCGGGTCGGGGGACGAGGGAGTTTTATTAAATATTTATTGTGTATCTTACGACTTCTACGCGAACGAAGTTGCAGGACACAGCTAGTAAATTAATAAATAAAAAGTACTGACCTTATGGATCAAGTACTGCATGCATGGATCCATTTGGTTGTTTGTTATGAAGAGGCTTTGTTATGTAAATTGAATAATGAATTGCAGTATGGGGAAATTAATTAATAGTTTGATTAAAATTTTCATCTTTAGCGCTAGGTACCCAGTAATGTACATGTACAGTATTGACATGAAAACTTTCAAAACAATAAATGTCAAGTAAGTATAAGGTTAATTTGCCCAGTAATAAACATTAGTGTTACATACCTAATAATTTCATGGGATTATTAGCTTCTTCTTCTTTCTGTTCCTCTTCCTCTCGCTTGGCTTGTTCCTCTGCAAGCTTCAGAGCCATGAAGTTTCTTGTGGCACCCGCTTCAATCTCATAATCTGTGTTCTTTGGGTCCGTCTTGAATGATATCTCTTGAAGACATCTTGTGCACTGAAACATAATAACTTGGTTTTAAGACTTGATTCATAATTGCATTATTTAAAAAAGGTATTATAAACAAGTGAGTTTATGATGTTAAGACCTAGTTTCACCATACCATGTTAGTTAGTTTAATCTTCTGTTAACATATTATGAGGACATTAACAGCCAAACCCAATAACCTATTTTCAGTAAAAGAGTGATCGCTATTGATAGTAGACAGTATAATTCTATCTGTCCTTATGGCAGGCCGGTAAGATTCTATAATCTCTTATAGATTATTGGGACATTAAAACCATAGATAGATAGGTTTTTCTATCTCCAGTATGCCAAAACTGAAGACAGATAAGTTATTTGGTACGGCTGTAAGAGTAGCGAGTGTTTCACCAAGCACTAATCTGTCTTAAACAGGCGTTAAATTTAATTGCTGCCCTAGAGGTCCTTAACTTACTAACCAACATTTAGTCCATTGTTAAAATCATCTAAATAAAAAAACGCGAGTTTATACTCGCGTTTTTTAATTTTTTATTTAGATGATTTCATTGAAAGTATTAACTTTGATGAGACTTTTTATTTGGTTGCTTTGACAACTGACCGATATAAAAGTGAATGAGACATCCTAATGCCAGGTTTGTTATTTTTTTCTGGTGGAACGTAAATACCGTTAACATCAATGTTTATTTTAATGGCTGATTATAAAAGTTTGGTGAAACTAGGTCTTAGTAGCCCATATTTTATTCTCTAAACTTATTACTAACTATAAGTAAGTACTGAACTGTTAGCAAATCACTTGCAGAATGTTTGGGTCGTCTTAGGGGCTAAGTGGCTAGTTCTTATATTTTGATGTCGATAATCAAGTGTGAAGGCGAGTGGGTGTGAGTAGTTAACAGCAGAGACAATTCTCAGTAACATACTTATTCAGGTCTTGTAGGTATTTCTATAGTATTATATTTTGAAAAGATGATTAACACATTCACCAATGTCACTGAACTACTTACTTTTATGTAAAACCTGTATATTCTGATACCCAAGTAGTCCTCATTCTCAACGTCCTCCTTTCTAGCGTTGAACTTCTTCCCCTTGTAAATGTACTCGCCGCAGGTGGCGCATCGCATGTTGAAAGGGGCCATGAGTCGTACGGTGTACTGGCGGTTTTTAGCCAATTTCATACGAGGGATCTTCGAAGGATCGAAGTCCGGAGGATAGTATTTCTGTAAACATAATAACAACTTATTGTAGGTCACTGTAAAGAAGGCAAATCTAACGATTTAAATCTTTGCTGTAAAGTAGATGAATAACAACAAAATGTAGGCCTATGCACCATTAGTTTATACTTACATTTAACACTTTTCTTTCCGACATTTTTAGGCAAAACTGGATTTATTTAGGTTTGGTAAACACGAAGCGTTCACACAATTTTATTGCTTTGCCTGCCAGACCACCAGACTGTCAGTTTGTTTGATAAATGACAACGTCAACGTCAAGCGTCATTGTGACAGTGACATGTGGCAATAAAACTTGACTTGACGTTTTGACCACAGATAAAACTGACACAGACTTTTGCTCATGGGTGCGTTCAATTATTATGCTATCTCATACTTTTTTTTTTGTGGATGGGAAATCATCAAATGACTTCTCCCGCTCTGGGCGGAGCGGGAGGGCGTGTCAGACTTTTACTGACTAAAACCCACTTTTTTTTCTTTGTTCCTTCTGTTGTCTGTGCTGGGGCCACGGTAACTCTTTCGAACATCCCGCAACCCTAGCTGGCATCAGCCCTAGCGGACCCCGTCAATAGTGCTGACATCTCTTTGAGGCGCGCATGGAACACAACGCGCCGTCGACTCGGGCTTGGTCCTTACCGGACGGCGAGCTACCCATTGCTCGCCGTCCGCAAGCCCGCGCCTACGGTGGCCGGGAATCGGCTGCCAATTCCCGACGCCCAGGGCGTCTCCTGCGGCGACTAGGGGCGTGAGGGCGCAAAGCTTGCCCCTCCCTCACGCGTCCCGCCTCCTCCTTCACGAACATTACTACTTCGCAGAAGGAGGTAATGGCTTCCCATGTACTCTCGCTCCGTACCATGGCCTGGACCAGGGCCGGACGCGAGAGATCGCCGCCGCCTATCGCTTCCGCGAGGACACGGCGGTGCTCCGCCCAAGCCGGGCAGACCTCCACCGTATGCTCCACCGTGTCCTCCGGGCGATCCACACAGTGGTGACACCCGGGCGTTTTCCTCCCGCCTTATCCGGAATAGGTACCTCCCGAAGCACCCGTGTGCGGTGAGGACCTGCGTCAGGCGGAAGGCGAGGACGCCGTGGCGCCTCTCCAGCCACTCCTCAAAGAGGGGACTTATCGCCGCAATTGTGGCGTGCCCAGCACTGGGTTGCGACAATCGCACTCTCAATGCCGCCATGGGATCCTGCCGGAGCTCTGTCCGCCGTGCCGCGATTTCTCGCGGTGCTATCTCATACTTGACGACATCACGACACATGGAATGGAACCCAACAGAATTTACTTTGGTTGTTGACGTGGGGTCCCTCCGCCTTCTGGGACCACCAAACCCGGTTTCAAACTTCCGTACAAAGTGTGCTGATCGTCCAACCTAACGTTCACAATGAAAAGAATTTAATCCCCTGGGGGGGATTCCCCCGGGGTTATAATACACACGCTGCTTAATTTTAAGGATCACTGTTCAAATAACTATGTTACATATTCTAGTTACAGTAAGCATATAGAATTTATTTTGTAACAGTGGACCAATAAATTATTCATATTCTTGTTCTTATCCCCGGGTCAGGCAATTTGACATCTTGTTAGACCCAACACCAGTGCGTAGCATGACCACCATAGAAACGGGTTTTGTCGACGGAAGAAAAGACAAAATGACAGATTGTAGAAAGATTTCTAACGTATAATATGCGTTTGCACCAGAAAACATTCAACATGTAGATCAGATACTTGTCACTTAAAACAAATCTCAAAACTTGTCTTGTTGTATTTGCGTTCGCACTACACGAAACATGAGTAAGGTTAGATAGATATCAAGATTTTTTGTTGGCTGCGTTCGCACTGTTTAGAAACGTATTCATTAGACATGTTTTGTACAGAGATTTGTCACGTTTGCGTTCGCACTGTTGTTTGTTTTGATCAAATATGTCTCGCAACTTGTCTATTTCTTGATGTTTAGTGTTTTCTGAAGTATGGCGGTAAACATCCAATATTTAAGTCGAAACACGGAGTGGGCCAAAGTAGACATGATGAAGTTCATAGAGCTAAGGGCAAGGCTTTCGTGGGATGGTCATTCTGAAATTTGTGTCGTTTTTCTTTATGACTGGAGCCACTTTCTGTAATATAATAGCCACATTTTAATAAAACTCCCTCATCCCCCGACCCGTCGCGTTGAATCGAACGCCCGCGCTATTACTTGGCTTTTGCTTAGTGTTCTTTCTAACTTTTATCTTCTTGCACGGCTCCTAAGGATCGTAGCGTGATGTTAAATCCAAACTAATATTATAAATGCGAAAGTAACTCTGTCTGTCTGTCTGTCTTTCTGTCTGTCTGTCTGTCTGTCTGTCTTTGCTTCACGCCTAAACTACTGAACCGATTTGTGTGAAATTTGGTACAGACATAGTTTGGAACTTGAGAAAGGACATAGGATAGTTTTTATTACAAAAAATAAAATAAAAAATAAAATTTATTCCGGACATACAGCGCCATCTATTGGTCAAGAGTCGGCATCAATTCAGTACTGAAAATTCATCGGAAAAATGTAAATAAATAGTAAAAAGGTATGTTTACACGCTTATACACAGGACGCATTCGCTTACGTACGTACATATGGTCGCCCCGATTTGTTCGTGACTTTTACATGCAACCCAAGCTGGCCTGAAATAGTTGAAGAGTTGCTGCCGGGACAGAGGGCAATCGATAGACATGATATTGTTGCAAGGGTTTTTCGATTAAAAGTTAAAAAGCTTATGGAAGTTGTCAATAAAGGAAATGTGTTCGGTGAAGTACTATGCTTTATGTACTCGATAGAGTGGCAAAAACGCGGGCTTCCTCACGTGCATATTTTAATCTGGCTGAAGGACAAGCTGAGACCCGATCGAATAGATAATGTTATTAGAGCGGAAATACCGGATCCAAGTAGTGACCAGGCACTTCATGAAATTATTATTAAAAATATGATTCATGGTCCTTGCGGTTCTGACAATCCTCAAAGCCCCTGCATGAAAAATGGAAAATGCTCTAAAAAATATCCTCGCGCGCTTATTAAAGAAACTGTCCATAATGACAATGGATATCCGCTGTATCGTAGAAGAGCACCAGGAGATGGGGGACAAACGGCGTCTGTAAAAGTTCGAAATGTTTATGTTACTATTGATAATAGTTGGGTAGTTCCTTTTTCGCCCGTATTGTCAAAAATGTTTAACGCCCATATTAACGTAGAGGCTTGCAGCTCAGTGCGCGCTATCAAATATATATGTAAATACATAAACAAAGGTAGCGACCAAGCTATTTTTAATTTTAAAAACACCGATGCTGCTAATCCCATAAATGAAGTCCAAACGTATCAGTCTGGTCGTTATGTTAGCAGCAACGAAGCCGTGTGGCGGCTTTTAGCCTTCCCGTTACACGAAAGGCACCCGACAGTCACACACCTGACTGTACACTTGGAAAATGGTGAACGTGTCTATTTTACTGCAAACAATTTCCAAGAGAGATTAACCTCTGCTCCAAAAACAACACTCACCGCTTTTTTTGAGCTCTGCACAAGAGATGAATTTGCAAGGACGCTCCTCTATGTTGATTTACCAAGATATTACACTTGAACGCAACAAGGAGGGAATGGAAACGACGAATCCAAGGAGTACCGGTTCAGAATTGGCCTGGTGTCAAATCTGGAGATGCCTTAGGCCGAGTTTACATGGTCCACGTTACTAATATGGAGTGTTTTTGTCTGAGAATACTGTTACACCACGTGCGGGGGCCAACTTCTTTTGCAGATCTCAAAAAGCTAAATGATCAAGAATTCTCGACATTAAGAGAGGCATGTGAGGCAAGAGGACTATTCTTCCACGTTTCATTTTTGAAGAGATCCCGCGAGATCGGGAACTATGTGGGTAAAACCAAAAATCTGCCGGAAGTCACTATTCCACGCGAACGAAGTCGCGGGCAAAAGCTAGTAGCCTATAAGCTATAACTATCCTCTAGAATTGGGCTATCAAATCGCACCTTTGGTAGAACAAGAGCACAATTGCAATTAAAAAAACTAGCAGTTTTTAATATTTGTAAACGATACACCTAAAAGAATATAGTATATAGTTTATGTCATACAAAGCAGAACAACCTTAGAACATTATTAACATAGCTAGACCACATTAAGTACAAAAAATATCTTAAAATGACTCTCCTGTAAAATTGCAAAAACTGCAATTGTGCCCTTGTTCTACCAAAGGTGCAATTATTTTTGCATTTGCAAAAATAATTTTTCAAATCCGATTTTTTGTTCATAATTTCATGGGTTTTAATTTTATTGCGCGGAACCTTAATTATTTTTCTAAAATAAAAGTAGCCTAAGTGGGTAACTTTTAATTTCTTTTTTGGGGGACCCTAATTATTTTTCTAAAGTAAAAGTAGCCTAAGTTACCCGCCGTAACATCAGCTATCTGCCAGTGAAAGTCCCGTCAAAATCGGTCCAGGCGTTTCGGAGATTAGCCGGAACAAACAGACAGACACAGACAAAAATTTTAAAAATTGCTTTTTTGTTATAAGTACCGTATATACTTTCTTATGAATTTAGCAAAAAGTTGTTATTTTGACATTTCAAACACACTTCAATTTTATTTATTTGTATAGATGTATAGATAGATGTATAGAAATAGAATAGATGTATAGATTATGCCGGTCACGCTCTAATAACAAATATGAAATAACTTTTGACCGAGTGGACAGATTTTATTAAAATGAGAAATGCACCGACCCCAGCGTGGTTTGATCAGACTCGATTACTCGAATGAACCCAAAGATTCACAGTAGGGAAGACGTGCCCTTAAGATATGGAAGGATTATTAGAGTCTACCGAATATGCACCCTAGAGTACCTAACCATTGGAATATTGGAGAGACGGGTAATATTTATCCATGGATGGGCATCTTTCAACCACGTCGCCGCCAGGTTGTTTCAAGTCCAGCTTCACCGGTGAATCTTATGCTATGCTGTACTACGTGTTGCTGTTTCCAATGTCGTCGTCTGAGGTCTCGCTGCTATCCGTTTCAGGTTTCTTGTAAATCTCGCTAGCAGCCTTCCATGACCGCAAGTAGCGCAAGGAGAATGTTAAAACTACCAAATAAATCTTTACATCGAATTTAAAAATCTCGTTCATCAGCTGTGTCTGTGGTGGCCATATCTACATCGCCACAATGGAATGCAACACACTGACGTCACGCAAAAATCCTGCATCGCGCAATCAGAGTTTACCGCGCGACTAGCATATATACAACATCCCGACATCAACCGTCGGGCAGTAGCCCACCAGACACAACACCCGTCTGGTCGGAGGATCCTCCCTTTTCTATGGACGATGAGTGAACTTTACACCCTGTTCCTCATGCCTCTATATGTCCATCCAAAAATTGATGTCTTTATCGAAGTAAGTCATGTCCTGTTTTAGGTTGTCATTCCATGTGTAAATAGGTCGGCCGACTTTTTTGGATTTGGCCTTGTAGGTACTGCATTGCTGCATGTAACAGGTGCGGTTCGCGACGCCTGTGAACATGTGCGAGATAACACATCCTGTGGTTCTTGATGATTTTAGTTACGATTTTTCCGTCTAAGATTTCATGCATTTTCTTTTGTATTGGTTTATTTCTAGCGTGGTTAATCAAGTCTCTCATGATAACTCTCTCATAGGTATTTCCTCAGTCTTGACCTGTTAGCTTTAGTGAGTGCCGATACTTTCAAACCGTGTTGATACACGGTACCATCACCATTCAATACATAAGTCTGGCTAATTTCCAGTCCATCTTTGAGTTTATTATGAATGGTAGTAGTGACTTCGCGTTTCTAGTGGCTTGTGAACAACGTTTTTTAATTGTGCTTTTCCTGCTTAATGCAGATGTATGTATGTGCCTATTATAGACATTTAATTTCCTCAACTGTAGGTAGATTTATTCCATTAATGTTTACGTACATCGTTTTCTGTGTAGCTATGGGGTTCCCTAATTAGTATTTTTGTTTTTGTTTCGTTTATTTGGAGGCCGACACTAGCTAGTAGGGGTTTAATATGGAATAAGATACTTACCTTCTAGCCCTTTTAGGTCATCTGTAATGAAGATAAGGTCGTCTGCAAATGCCAGTACCTGGGGGAGATTTCATGATCTTGGTCTAGTTTGATTAATTGCATTCCGTCCTCAAGAGTCCTAAGGACATTATCCATGACCAGTGTAAAAAGACGAGGGGATAGAAGGCAACCTTGTTCCACTCCCTCCCCTTTGATAATCCAGTTGCTTTGTTGGCCACACCATTAATTGATGTATGTTCGTTCGTTTATGTACACCTTGATTATCCTGTTAGCTAATGATTTGTTTGTTCATTGTATTAAAATATCGCGCAGTGCATTGAGGGCTACATTATCAAGGGCTTTATGTCAAGAGCGAGAACAAAAATTCTTCTATCTGCACGCCATTCTTGCAGACCAAAAGCTAAGCTAAGTTAGTTTAGCTTAGCTCACATAGCTGGCGTAGTTTTTCACTCTTGTGTGCAGACAGTAAACTATGACAAGTATGAAATATTACCTCAGCTGTGCGAGCTAAGCTAAACTAACTTAGCTTAGCTCTTGGTCTGCAACCGGCTTTAACTAAATGCATGTGAAAGTTAAATTAGGCGCCCAAATCCAACATTCTACAAACCCGTTTCTTTGGTAGTCACGCTATACGTGCTGAAAAGCGAGAACGAGCCGTTGTTAACTCAGGGATTTCCATGGGTATTCTTTAAAAATCAGTAGCAGCCTGAATCTTATAGCAGCCTGATTCTTTCAAAATCAGTAGCAGCAGAATCTGAATGACGAAGCTTTTCTATTTGCCTTTAACAAGGCCCCCCGTTTAATAGTTAATGGCTTTGATGATTTATTAAAACTTTCATCGTATAAATTGGGGTTCCCATTAACAAACATTTTACCAAAAAAACATTATACATGTATATTTGGTTACCGTTTTGGAAACAAAATTGCGAATGCAGGTTAGCGTTTCTTCCAGCCGGAGTTGCGGGATGTTCGAAAGAGTTACCGTGGCCCCGGCACAGGCAACAGAAGGAACACGGGTGGGTTTTAGTCTGTAAAAGTCTGACACGCCCTCCCGCTCCGCCCAGAGTGGGAGAAGTCATTTGATGATTTCCCATTAACAAAAAAAAAAAAAGGTTAGCGTTTCTTGTTTCTTGCAATTGTATAAAATTAAAAAGTTATTCACGTTATTCAAAATAGCAATTTAATCGCAAATAACGAATCAATAAAACTTTTCACATCAACTGACATTCACAATTTTCACCATTGCAAGGCACTTAAAAATTTTCTGTGACGACACTTCCGCTTTTGATTATTAGAAGAACAGGAACTTTCTGAAAAAAAAAAGAAAATTATAGATTAGCACTTTATTAACATAATTGTGTTTAAAACAGATTATTAACATAAGAATATAATATCCTAAACTTACTAAAACTATTAAAAAACTAAAATATGGCGTCGAAAAATTCCTCCGCATCGCTGTCGAATGGTAAGTAATGCACCCAAGAGACTGGCGGCATTGCAACGCTGTATGGCAATGCTTAAGCCTCTGGTCAAGGTAAAAGCCAGCCCTTGGGTCACGGGAAGTGTCAACCAAAAATGTTGAATGAACCAATTTAGATTTGATTTTAGACTTTGGACAGTTCCGAAGCAAGCAATGCATGCATGTAATTCATGATTTCCCCCAGAATTTTAGTTCAGCCATCCTACACGTACATCCACCCCATTTTTAGTTATTCCAAAAAAGAGGGTTCATAACACGGCAAATAGACGTAAGGCCTGTCCCAAAAATATTTGCTTAGCAATTAATTTTCCTGACTTTACCTACACGAGGTAAACCGCTTTTTATTAGTTTGTCCATCTTTGTCGCCGAGCCGTTCTAAGAACAGAACTCAAAAAAACCTCACCGTTCTCGTCGATTTCCACTAGCAGCAAGTTCATGTTCAAGCGCGGCGATCTTCTCTTCGTGCCGCGTCCGCTGCGCCTGCGCACGTCGCTGCTGCTCCTCCAGCGCCAGCACGATCTTCTCCAGGCGGTGAATCTGTTGCTGCTTGTTCTCTAGAGTGGTGAATAGCTCCTGGATTTCCTCCGCTTTTGCTGCTATTTGTTTGTTCACCTGTTGGAGACACACGAGTTAAAAGACTTGCATGTTCATAATTTTTACCTGCTTAACTTTTTTTGAAGGTTATTTCTAGATGTTTGGTATACTTTCTCAAGATTTTAAATGCTTCAATAAAAAATGCGGACCAGCGGTTGCTATAAGTTGCTGATAAAATTATGTAATTTTAGAATGATTCTAAAATCATCTAAGTATAGTGTCATAGTACCTACCTACCCTATTATTTTGAGATACTTATTAATTGGTAGGTACTGTTCTTTAATGTTTAATTTTAATATTTCATTATTAATTAATATTAATTTAAAATATATTATTATAATATTAATTAAATTAATAATTAATTAACTTTAATTAAGACGAGGATTTTTACACATTTACAATTACTTATGATTCTTTACATCATTCTTTTGCCCTTATATTATTTATCATTATGAAAAAAATAATCATAAAATCTTTTAGGTGCAATGGTAGAAACAGATTATTATCAATCTGCCTAACCTTTTTCCAACTATGTTGGGGTCGGCTTCCAGTCTAACCGGATGCAGCTGAATACCAGTATTTTACATGGAGCGACTGCCTCTGACCTCCACAACCCAGTAATTGGATAATACGATACCCCTTGGTAAGACTGGTTGTCAGAATTTCGGGCTTCTGACGACCCCCGTAACGACTGTCAAAGATCTACGAATGACAGCCGGGACTAACGGCTTCCGAGGCACGGAGGAGTCTCGGTAAAGATGGTTACACAATCCAGGCAAGCGACCCGCGCGGCTGTTATTACTTAGCCAAGAGCTCGAGCACTTAGCCACGAGTAGAAACAGATTATATGAAAAAAAAAAAATAAGCACAGCTATTCACAACGGTTCGATTTGTTATTCGTTATTCGTTTAGGTACCTCTATCGCAGAAGGTTTAACAGGAAAGCTACAAAAATGGTAGTTTATGGTAGACATTGTTTAAGAGGTAAACAAATTATTATATAGGTAAAGTACTAGCTTCTGCCTGCGACTTCGCCCGCGAGAAATTTCTTGTTTTAACATAAAATAATCCTATGACTTTCGGCAATACTATAACTTCCCATTAGTAAAAGAATTTTCGGAATTTGATCACTATCTAGTTCCAAAGATTACTCCTACATATAAACAAAAGACCATGCCCATCTGTGCCCCAGACATGCCCAGATAAAGAAAATTGCAACATCGTACTAATAAATGAAAACTAGAATTAAGTTGTTAATTTTGAAACATAACAAGCACTGGATAAAAAAAAAACGAAAAAAAAGACTTGTTTACATTGCAGTACCTATGATAAGTAATGTTTCATTCATTCATTCATGCACTAAAAGTGCAGTTTATTACGGTCTGGAACGGTCTGGAATCACGTCCTTTGGCCGATTTATTCTTTCGTTGTGATAGTGTTGTTACTTGTTAATTTGGGCATTGCATTGCATTGCTGACTTTCACCTCCATGTTGAATGGGCATGGTCCTTTTTACCTCTTATTAGTACAGATTTCAACAAAGGACCATGCCCATTCAACATGGAGGTGAAAGTCAGCAATGCCATGCAATGCCCAAATTGCAGCTCTATGTCATACGACAAATTATTAACAGTATTTTTATGAAATCTAGATTTAATGTCATATAAAGCACTGATTGAAAAGTTATTGGACGTTAAACATTAACTGCCCACTGGTATTGTTTATACATTTTATCGTTTACAGACAGCATTGCTATTAGTTTTCCACTAGGAACTTCAACTTTTCGAAACATATTTAAAAATATTCAATAGGACAGTCTCAAATAAATACGTAATCTATATTCAAAGCACTATAGAAGGCACACAATATGAATACCTACTATAGTCTACATGCGGCTACTTTTTGTGATGTTCTGTCTTGCCGATCGTGTCAATAATACGCAAATAAAACCGCAACACTATAATAGTAGGTATTAGTTATCATCGGTAACAAGTAACAACACTATCACAACGAATGAATAAATCGGCCAAAGGACGTGATTCCAGACCGTTCCAGACCGTAAACAACTGCACTTTTAGTGCATGAATGAATGAATGAAACATTATTTATCATAGGTACTGCAATGTAAACAAGTCTTTTGTTTTCGTTTTTTTTATCCAGTGCTTGTTAGGTTTCAAAATTAACAACTTAATTCTAGTTTTCATTTATTAGTACGATGTTGTAATTTTCTTTATCTGGGCATTTCTAGGTGCACAAGATGGGCATGGTCTTTTAAGTGCTACTGTAAAATATACGTTAAGTTATTGGTTTAATAAAAAAGGCGACCATTAGTCATTTAATAAAATATCAGTTTGCTTCGTTAACGTCAGAGAAGTAAAAAATAAGTATATAGATGTAGTAAGTACGGTAAGTCAACCTGAACTGATTAAATGAAAAAAATTTGCTGCTCCATACATTTTGACCTTCGTAGGCAGGCAAAAATGTATGGAGCAGCAAATTTTGTTTTTTAATACTTACGACGAAAAATTTTAACGTAGCGGGGTTCAGAATCATGTACTGAATGCGTGGTTTCAATTTATGTGATAACCTAATCGCCACCCTGTATAAGGTTGCATGTTGATTAAAATACGATTCGCGACCGTAACAACTAAGTATTTTTACAGAATAATGACTGTAATTCCAAAAAAAAAGTTTCCTTCTTCATACGTAGGTACATAACAATGAAACACAGTATGAGGTCAGTATGTACATACATAAGTCTTCCATAATATGATGAGATTCGCCGAATTCATGTCTTTTTAAATAATTATGTATATTTCACGCACCCATTCATTCGGTTCTACGACAACAAAGACGCCGGCCGCAGTCTCAGAGTTATAAGAAAATTATTATCTTGAATATACAGATTATTTATCGCGCTCCAAAGAGGACTTCACGAATGCAATATCACTGGAACACTACCTCTATTTGACGGAGAAAAACGTATTCAGTGTGCACACTCAATTCGTACGGCCACGATCACGTTTACGTACGATACAAATTCGCGTCCAAAATGCGCGCAGCCTTACAATTTGTGAATAGCGTTTTGAGGACTCCTTCGATATACTATAGTGCTTACAAAGACTTGAAATAAGAAAAACATAATACAGTCTCCAGTATCCATCCAAAGGTTGTCTCAAAGATCGCACATAGCGATAATACCGCTCATTATGTCACCCCTTGTAAAATTTCTACTTTTATTATATCTGTAATATTTATGGTGTAGGTGCATAATAAAGAGTATTCTATATATCACGCTAACTGTCTGATCGGAATGAGCCGTCGTGGCCAAAATGTGAACTAACGTTACCTACGCTGTGTGGTCGCTAAACAAACATATAAATAAAATATCGTCGATTAGTCGTTGGATTGAACTAACAATGATGGACAGTGGCATAGATATCAAGAAATTTACTCCTCATTCAACACGTCAGGCATCCACCTCAGTGGCGAGTAGAGAAGGTGTGACAGTAGATAGGTACTATCTTTAAAGCCGCTGGTTGCTCCGTAGGATCAAAAGTTTTTGCAAATAGACCTTTGATTAGAAAAAATTATAAATATCTCTTTGCCAAGAATGTTTGTAATGTTGAGATTAACAATAAATAAAATAAGTCCATTGGATAAGAGGAAGGGGTTTTAATTCACGTCATGCTCCCTGGTGAAACCACCTTTGCGTTAACAATGAATAAGTTACATAAAAAATGGTTGGTATTTGGCTCGGCCAAATACCAACTTGCCGCGCTTGACTCGGTGGAACGCAGAGCTAAGAGGCTCATTGGCGACGTAAGACTGGTGGATGCAAAGCTTCACAGCTTGGCTCATCGCCGCAAGGTTGCCTGCTTGACGGTCTTCTACAGATTAAGTATACTTCGGGGAGAGTGCTCAAGAACTCCACGACCTCATTCCGCCGGCCCCCTTTTATCAGCGGACATCTAGACGCACTGCAGGTTACCATCCTTACCTAGTTGCTATTCCACCAATTCGCACTAAGCGTTTCCCAATGTCTTTTGTGATGCGCACAGCAAAGGAGTGGAACTCTCTGCCTGCGTCTGTGTTTCCGAACGCATACAACCCTGATCTCTTCAAAGTGAGAGTGAACAGGCTTCTTCTGGGTAAGCTCGCTCCATCGTCGACTTTGTCTCTGTCATCTCTGACCTAGACTAGAGTCAAGAGCAAACCTATCTCAAATAAAAAAAAAGTCGATGGAATGTCAAATTCTAGTCCTATTAAAAAACGTATATCTCTAGTTTCGACGTAAACTTTTATTTAAAGTGGTTGCGCTGCGGAGTATCCTTCCCGACGAAACCACCATGATATATCTATTATTATACATAGTATAAACAAATACTCGTATATAGTATCAAATAATTCTATAACAATTCTATATTGAACTAGCTGTGCCCCGCGACTTCGTTCGCATGGATGCCGTAAGATACACATTATACTAAAATAACAGCAACATTTTAATAAAACTCCCTTGTCCCCCGACCCGACCGCCAACCGTCGCGTTGAATCGCCCGCCCGCGCTATTACTTCGTTTTCGCTTAGTGTTCTTTCTGACTTTTTTCTTTCTGCTCGGCTCCTAAGGGTCGTATCGTGATGTTAAATAGCCTATAACCATCTTCGTGAATTGGGCTCCCAAATGCAAAAAGAAGTTTTCAAATCAGACTTTTTGTTCATAATTTCATGGGTTTTCATTGTTTTGCGCGGAACCCTAATTATTTTTCGAAAATAAAAGTAGCCTAAGTTACCCGCCGTAATACCAGCTATCTGCCAGTGAAGGTCCCGTCAAAATATGTTCAGCCGTTTCGGACATTAGCCGGAACAAACACAAACAGACAGACAAAAATGTTAAAAATTGCATTTTTGTTTTATGAACCGTTTATACTTTCCTATGCATTTAGTAAAAAGTTGTTATTTTGATATTACAAACACTTCAATTTTATTTATTTGTATGTATGTATACGTATATATAGATGTATAGACTAGGTACCCCTAAATCCTCAATTTATACAAATAAATAAAATTGAAGTGTCTGTTTGTAATTTCAAAATAACTTTTTACTAAATGAATATGAACGTAGGTATACGGTACTTATAACAGAAAAGCAATTTTTAAAATTTTTGTCTGTGTCTGTTTGTTCCGGCTAATCTCCGAAATGGCTGGACCGATATTGACGGGACTTTCACTGGTAGATAGCCGATGTTACAAGAGGCTACTTTTATTTCAGAAAAATAATTAGGGATCCGCGCAAAAAAATTAAAACCCATGAAATTGTGAACAAAAAATCTGATTTGAAAAATTCTTCCTGCAATTGGTAGCCCAATTCTCGAGGATAGTTATAGGCTATTTAACATCACGCTACAACCCTTAGGAGCCGAGCAAAAAGAAAAAAGTCGGAAAAAACACTAAGCGAATACGAAATTATAGCGCGGGCGGGCGGTGCAACGCAGTGGGTCGGGGGGGATGAGGGAGTAGTTTTATTAAAATGTGGCTGTTATTTTTAACCGACTTCAAAAAAGGAGGAGGTTCTCAATTCGGTTGTATTTTTTTAATGTTTGTTATCTCAGTACTGCGTCATTTATAAACCGATTTCGAAATTTCTTTTTTTATTTGAACGGGTATACAGATTGGTCGCATTTTTATCAAAATCCAGTTCTGATGATAGGGTCCATGAGAAATTGAGTGAACTCCTCAAATATTATAGGCATACACATAGCGATTTTCATCTTTTCATCAACAAGTCAAGCATTTGCATTTAGAAAGTATCATTTGGTGAAGTGGAACTGACGAAGAAGACCACAGATGGCCACGGTAACTCCTCAACGTATTTCACGGGTAGCGATAAGATATCTCGATTAAGATAGTTAAGCGACTGACGAAGCAAATTCATTCAAATCATCAGAATCATTTAATTATACATGGTTTTGATGAAACTGGTACCAACGACCTGATCTGATAATGAAGCCGGAAGGTAGGCACCGGAACTCCATAATACTCCATAATGGCTATACAATACACGATTTTAATGGTAATATGCTTCTAATCGCGCTATTTGAGATGTACGTTATGTGTGGCCTTGATTGTAAGAAGACAGATTTCGTCAACGATCTGTCGTCGTGTGGTGGATTTAATCATTTGTTGGCGACGGCGTCCAAACCTGATAAAATTACGCCTTCCAAACTTCTGACACGACTTGGCGTGACATATACATATGTATTTGCTTTTTGCAAAGTTTTTATTTGAAAGGGTATCCTGTGGTCGCATCAGTGGTGCAGCTACGATTATCATTAGAGGGAGGCCGAAGAAAAAATTGTTAACTTCTCATAAATTCAGACAAAACAATTTTAGGCATTTTTGTAATGTTTTTAATCTTATGATGACTGTATTAAATTGGTATTAAATAGATATAATGTGATGTAATACACAGTTACACACAGAGGTGTACATTATTTGGCAATAGTAGACATTAAGAAGAGTGGGAAAGGGAAGCCGATAGGAATCGGGTTGTATGAAGGCTTCGCCACTGGGTCGCATATACATAAATTTGGTCAAATTATGATGAGTGGTTTTTGAGTTAGCTTCAATCTAAGTATTTTGTTCCATTTAGTGTATGTTGATGATGTTATAATAATTTCCTGTTACTGTTATTTACTTAGCAAGTAGTGGTATACGAATTCGGGTGGGGTAGGTACCACAACTAAAAAGTGGAAAATAAAAACTTATTTAATTAAAGTTATTTTTCACTTTGTAGTGTTTTTTTTTGAAAGTCGGTCGCTTTTTTTATAAATAAGATTTAGTAATTATATTATGTATCTTACGACTTCCAAGCGACCGAAGTCGCGGGGTACAGCTAATCTATAATAAATTAGTATAAGAACTTACGACACCATAACCTTTTTCGTAGAAATGGTCATTGAGCGCCTGAAATAACAAAAAAGCAAAGACTCAAGTTTTCCGTAAATTAATAAGAGGTTATTTTAGTTCAGGCGTTACTACATAAATAGACTATTTCATCGAGTTAAATAATAATTAAAACACTGAAACACAGCCAAGTACAGGGATCGTAACAAATTAACTACTAATATTTACACACACATATATTTTTAATTTAAAACACACCTTACTGTTGTCTCTGACTTTGTAATTAATACTACAAGGCATTTTTTTCGAGTAAATCATCTATCTAAATAAAAAAATAAAATTATATTGTCTGTTTGTAATTTCAAAATAACAACTTTTTACTAAATGCATAAGAAAGTATAAACGGTACATATAACAAAAAAGCAATTTTTAACATTTTTGTCTGTCTGTTTGTTCCGGCTAATCTCTGAAACGGCAGTACCGATTTTGACGGGACTTTCACTGGCAGATAGCTAATGTTACGGCGGGTAACTTAGGCTACTTTTATTTTAGAAAAATAATTAGGGTCCCCCCAAAAAGAAATTAAAACCCATGAAATTATGTACAAAAAGTCGGATTTGAAAAATACTTTTTGCATTTGCTAGCCCAATTCTCGAGGATAGTTATAGGCTATTTAACATCACGCTACAACCCTTAGAAGCCAAGCAAAAAAAAAAAATCAGAAAGAACACTAAGCGAAAACGAAGTAATAGCGCAGGCGGGCGATTCAACGCGACGGGTCGGCGACGGGTCGGGGTACGAGGGAGTTTTATTAAAATGTGGCTGTTATTTTAGTATATTGCGTATCTTACGACATCCACGCGAAAGAAGTCGCGGGGCACAGCTATTAGCTATAAGCTGGTAGCTATTAGCTATTTTAATAAACAAAAAACAAAATCATACTACTTGTTACAAATAAAGATACACATGAAAAAAATTAGATTTTGGCATAAATTAGTACATCCAATTGCATTGAATTTCTTTTTACATTTTACTTTAGTGTGTGTAGTTTTTATTTTAGTGTTTGAAACTTTCTTATCGCTTTCTTATTTGCTAAGAACTTTAATCTAGGCGCTTAGAGACTATTTCGAAGGAAATGTTTGAGGTACTGTTTTGTTCGTATATTTAAATTAAATTGAGGATTTGGTACTAGTTCAATATAGAATTGTTATAGAATTATTTGATACTATATATTTGCTTATATTATGTATGTTTCGTCGGGAAGGATACTCCCCGCAGCGCAACCACTTTAAATAAAAGTTTACGCCGAAACGTAGAGATATAGACGTTTTTTTTAATAGGACTAGAATTTTATAGACATTCCATAGACTTTTTTATGTAACTTATTCATTGTTAAAGCAAAGGTGGTTTCGCCAGGGAGCATGACGTTTTAATTCAGCTTACAAGATTTAACCCATACAACTAACAAGGCAAGTTAAATAGAAGCTTGTAAAAAGGTAATTAAGTAGGTACATCTGCGCCCTCAAATGCCACGACGGCGGCTCTCTTATATTATTTTATAAAAATACCACTGGTTCCCTTTTTTAATTAACCACTCAATGTATATTATAAATTAGCACTTAAGGTATGCTACGAAATACCTAATAATAATAATTTATTTACGATTCAAACATTTTTTACCACAAAAGTTACCATTTTGTAACGCGGGGAACGCTAAACGAACCTTAATAGTCGAAAACAATAATCGAGCGGTTGTGAATAGCTGTGCAGAAGGTTTTACAAGAATTAATAGTGAGAGTCAATAGATTCCAAACTTTCTGTATTTTACTTATAGACGCTTTTGGCGTCTATATGTAAAATACAGTTGATTTGTAACGTCTTCAAGACAAAGTAATTAATCCCCCCATGTTTAACTGACTGACCTTAAAAAGTTGACTAAAATCACATAACATAACAGCGATGTTAATCTAGCCTATATACACTGAAGGGTGGGTTAGGCAGATGTGTACTGTACAGTACATAATACACCCTAACGCGAGTATGTCTAAGTAAGTCTCATGTAATAGGAGGGGGCGAACCTATTGCCGGGTACTATTCCATACTCCGTACTGCTACTGGGAAATTCCAGATAGGAAAACCGAGTAACACTTCTGTAATCTCACTCTGTAATCGAAAACCCAGGACCTCATGTTCAGCAATAGCGCTTGCAAAAAAATTAAATTAAATAAAAAAACCGCGCTCACTTCATCAACGATTTTCATGCGGTGCTCAAGGTCCTGCTGTAACGCGGCCAGCTCGCGACTCTGCTCCGTCTCTTTGTTCTTCAGCATATTGATCAACTCCTCGCGAACCTGGTTTATAATCAACGTAAAATTGAAATATACTAAACAATTGCGATGTCTCCAGGTCGCAGCCAAGCTAGGTTATATTTACAATATCCATATAACTCAATCAATACTAATTGGTCAATGTGTTTTAGTAGAAAATCCAGTGGAACTAATTTCATGAGTTCAAAGGTTTGGGAAATGCTTCTGGGGAGGACGTTTTGCATGACTTATTATTACAGAATTCTGTGAAGAAAAAAATAATTGATGGATCTTCCGAGGAGCATAAAAATAAAATATTTCTCATTTTTACGGTGTTCGGAAAGTATCTATCAATTTTATTACCATTATTAACTATTATATGTCTGTGATCTTAGGTATTTTAATTTACTTTATTCTAAAACTATGGCTAGGCTATTTTCTGTTTTCAACTATGATTGCAAGAAGGACCTAGTAACCTTTATGATTCTTGCCTGGGCACGTGAAGTCTTGTCTTGTTGCTCAAGCTGCTGTTCCTTTTGCACTAACAGTTCTGACAACTCTTCATTTCGGTGCACGGCGTCAAGAAGGCCCATTCGTAAGTTCATTATCTGTTAAAATGTTAGAATGATTAAGTTCGAATAAATATTGAAAATGTCAAAGGACCTTTGGAACTTCAGCCAAAATTTTCATTGCATTCATTACCTGTTTTAAAGGCTAAATCGTTTTCGTGCCATGTTGTCCTCCAACCTTTGTTGTCCCACGCTTATCTAAATGCTCAGTTTCCCATATCCCCCCCCACCCCCTTGTTTTGCCTACTTACAAAAACCCACAATAGGTAAAGGTGACAGCTTCGCTTACTCTATTAGCCCTTATTGCAAAAGTACGCAGAACCATTTGCATGTTTTAGTTACCTCCTGCTGTAAGTCTTGATAGCTGATACCATCTGGAGCTTCTTGGCAGTTGGCCACGGCTCGATTATGCGCCTGTAGAGTTTGAACATATTGTTCGTACTGAATTACTTTTTGTTCGCTGAAATATAATTCGAAAAATAAAATTTGCTTCTTCAAATAAAATCTTAATTGCTTTCATGTATTAAGATAATAATCGTTAGTACATTGTTGCACCTACCTTAATTTAATGTTTTTCGATAACTCTCTTATTTGTGTTTGCATCTTTGCTAATATTTCTTCCTTGCTCAGAAGCTCGGCTGCCAATTTCTGCTGCAAGCCTACTTTGTTATCCGGTTCCTGAAACCCATCAAGGATTTTATTCAACAACACTTGGAAAATTATAAAAGTTTATAACCAACTGTAATCACCTCACTGGTAGAGGAAAAAAGTTATCTGGTACATAAGACTGAAAAAGAAAGTAAGAATAACTTTTTATCTTATAGAACAAGCACAACAAGGAGAGGGCAATATTTACAGTAATTTTAGTCAGGGTTTCCAAAAATCGCACGTTTTCCCTTTTGCAGGAAGTCACTTCGTCCTCAGTCACACGCAAAGTGTCTTTTGTAGATTGTAGTTCTGCCCACAGATCCATTTCTCGTTCTGTTGGTAAATCTGTAAAAACAACATTATCCAACGGTAACAACTATATGACTGCCATAACGTATCTATGTCTACTTACTTAGTAGTTAGCTAGTTACAATGTTAATTTACCAGGATTAGGTTTATTAAGTTCCATTTCGTTGATTTTAGCTCTTAATTCTTCGATGTTATTTTGGCTCTCTAATAAGGCAGCTTCAGCTGCCTCTTTCATCTCAATTTCCTTCTGTGAAATATTACGTTGTTCATCCAAATTTTTCTTGAACTCTTTGAGCTGAAGAGTTAGTTCCTGTACGGTTGCCTTATGCTGGGTGGTTAAATTTTCTATTTGTTGCTTAAGATCTAGAACTCTGAAAAGAATATTATTGGTCGTAGTGATTAATGATGACAAGATTAAATGCAATTTAATTTATTATTTTCTTAAATTTAACTTACTCATTTTGAAGTGAGTCGCGTTGATGCACCAGTTGACTGCTGGTTACTTCCCCGGTCTTTAAACTTTCTTTCAATTTCCTAGCTCGAGCTTCCAACTGCACTTCCCTTTGACGACTCTGAATATTAAATTGACATCAATAACCTGAATGCCTTCATGGTGGTCATTGTATTATGAACGGAGCGTAGCATTACCTGGTCTTCCAACGTCTTGACAGTGCTTGTGAGACTAGTAATACTTGCTTCTGCTTCGCGCAGTTGTCGGTCCATTTTTGAAATACGGATGCGCGCTTGACGGAGCTGGGACTCAGTGGTCGCCAGTTTATCTTTGGTGACGGCTTTTGCTGCTCGTTCTTCGTCCAACTCCCGACGCGTTTCCTGTGTGATACCAAATTAAAATTTTAAAAACAATTCACAAACGTGAAATAGTTTCGTAAATATAGTACACAACAATATTCTTCCCAAACTGAGTTCTATTTGAAAAAAAATACGTATTTTAGCATAATATTGTGAAGGATTCAAAAGTAATGTACCTAATATAAGCACTAACCTCAGAAGACCTGTTGCGCTCAGATTCATCGTGAATTTCCTGCAACTCACTTATTACGACAGATCGTGTTTCTAGATCCTGTCGAAGTCGCGCTATTTCTCTTACTAACGACTCTCCGACAGCTACCAATGCACTTCGTTCTCGACAGGCTCGTCTAAATAAAATTATTTTAACGTAAATGTTACAATTTGGTAAGGTAACCAATACATAACATCACACATGTTTTCTTAGAAGGGCTACGAAAAGGTGTCTAGCACACCCACATTTCGCCAGATAGATTTAAGTCCCATATAAAGGATCCGACTGCAGGTGGTTACTGAGTTCTTTTAAGGATAATACTAATAACAGTTTGATGATCGAACCCAGGGCCACCTCTTCGTGCTAGTAAGCGATAAGGAAATAGCAATATCAATTAATATTACTTGGAGAATTGTGTGGCAGTTTCAACAGCGTCAACAGCCCGGGATTTCAGTTCACGGAGGGACTCGCAGAGTTCAAATCCTTGTGCGTTGTAACGAACAATACGCTCCAATGCTTCCCCCTTACCAGTTTCCTACACAAATATTAAAAGGCATACATTTTTATGTCTTGCAATCAACATTATTATTACACCTAATACATAATATCATAAACTCACGGTTCTTTCGATGAGCTCCTTGACCCAATCAATGATTTCTTGTCGTGCCGTAATAGCCTGCAGACACAGATCGGCAAAGCATGTAGGCACGTTTGCAACTTTGGTGTCCAGTTCCGCTAGAACACATTCATCTGCGCACGTAACAATACATTCTATTACAATCTAAAAGGCTATTTTGCTTTGGCATAATGATATCACAATTATAACCTTGAAAATAGGTACCTACTTCTTCAAGTTGCAAATCTAAACTAATTTACTTGAGAACATAATACTAATACGACTACACTAGCGTAGCTCGAGGAAATTAACAGTACTGGGGAAAGCAAAGGAATCATTTGAAAACTTAATAACTAAAACTGTTATCACATTGAAATTACCCATAGGAGACGCGTTGTTAATGATTTCGATGCCATCGGTGCTGGCTGAGGCGACGGCGTCACGACACAGCTGGGCAACCTCGTCCGACGTCCAGTCCGCTACATTGAATACTACTAGTTCTTGTAGCTGGATCCCCTCGCCGCAGCCTGTCAGGTCTTCTCGTGTCATGTGTTCGCGCAATCCACGCAAGTTGTCAAACAGTTCTAGAACTACTTGCTGAAACAGTTTTATTGGTCTTTACAGAAGTCATTCGGGAAAAATCATCATCCTCCAGCCTTTGACTCAATTTATTTGGGGTGCAGCGTGTCTTCTTTTCCCTTCATTACTTTAGCTGTTTTTATTTCATTTCAGTTGTCATTATTTCTACATATTATATAATCTTTCACACAATCCGTCCGTCCTTTCTTTGGTCTTCCCAACCCTTACAGTCATCCAAAATAATATAAAACAATTCTAAACATTACGTTGATGGCAATACGAATGATATAGCTGCATGGGAAGGAAGAATTCTGAGATGGTTGATAGAGATCAGATATGGAAGAAAACGACGTGCTGCAATGACCCCAAATAAATTAGGATAATGCTAGGGAAGGAAATTAAATTATATTCTAAATCGAATCATTATGCTTGTGCTTATATTTACTCCTTTTGGGTAAGCAAGGCTAAAAGCCTAGCTTAGGCTTTTTGTTTGCGTGGCTAAGTATAACAGCCGCACCGGTCGATCGAATGTTACGGGTAAGTTTGCCAAGGTCAGTCCGAAGATGGGTGACTATTCATTGCATACCGAGGCCCCTTCGTGCCTCGAAAAGTAGGTAAAGCCGTTGATCCAGGCTGTCATTTGAAGACCTTTGACAGTCGTTATCGCGTAGCAGGTAATCAGAAGTCCAAAAGTCCAACTCTTACCAAAGGGCATCGTGTTACCCACCCAGTACCTGGGTTATGGAGGTCAGAGAGGCAGTCGCTGATTATAAAATACTGGTATTCAGCTGCATCCGGTTAGACTGGAATCCAACCCCAACATAGTTGAGAAAAAACTAGGTAACTCAAAATAAAATAAAACGTGATAAATTGTACCTGTTTCATGTCCAGTTCCTTCTTCAAGCGGTGGAATTGTTTCTGCTTCGAGAGGAAAGTTGATTTTATGTCTTCATCTTTAAACGAATGTGACGGACTGCACAAGGAAACTGGTGACAGAGCCCTAGAACTTGGCGGGACGTTCAAAGACGGTGTTTTAGGACGTGGAGCGGCAGTAGGACGTTGCGGCGTGGTGGGGCGGCTGCTGGACGTGCCGAGGCGTTGCACAGGGTTCGACGGGGTCGTGGGCCGGCTCGGTATGCGCGGCGTTCGTGGACGACTCGAATGTAAACTTTTAGGAGTCTGAGGACGACTGCTCAACAATGGGGTGTGTGGGCGACTTCTAGTTTCTAAAGAAACATGGACTTGAATAAACATTTCAAAGAATTTAAAAATATCTATCCATAATGTTTTTAAAATCTTACCGTTTTTGCGATTTATGTTGGATTGTGGTATATCAGAATCATTCATTCTATTTTCATTGGGCTCGCCATCACTATTTTTTATTTCTGGAAATACAAAATAAAACAATGTAAACATGTTCAGTTCTGCAAATTTTGTGGTGGTTGTGTTGTGAGAATTCGCTGATGCGATTCGCTGTTGTGAGACCGCCATTTGAATCATCCTTGTTACTAAAATTTTGTCTTGAATAGCTTTAAATATGGTGTGCAATAAAGAGGATTTATGAGGAGGAGGATCAAGGAATTATGGGCAGAACATGGACGTGATGTATGAGGAGGTCCAAAAATACTCTATGGTCATAATTGAAAAAGCTACCGTGAAGAAGCAAGTGTATTGCTTTACGTACCCAAGGGAGAGTTTTCATTGATGTCCGGAAGGCTAAGTACACCACCTTCGTAAGCAATTGGCTCATCAGATGACTGTTCATCTAGTACTGCTGTCGGAGAGCTCTCGATGGTAAAATTTTCTAGCTCTGCAGGTGGCGAAACCTAGACATGAAACATACTATTAACCACCTCCACCATTGACATCAAAGTGAACCTTCTTTGCCTTCTATAACACTAGTGTTCTTGCTACAAAAGAATACAAATAGTACACTTACACTAATATTCTCCAATGTTTCGCTATCTAATGAGTCTCCATTAACCTATCGACCAAAGAAAAATAAATAAATAGGTATACATGCGAGCGCAGCGAACGATCAATTATAATTCTGTCCATCTTGATTACCTTGATGTCGGTCTTGGAATCAGATTTTAGGGCTCGTTGAATAAGAGAACTCTTCCCCTGCAACTATTCACATTACTTATTAGAAAATTTAATCCGTAGAGTCTAAATACAGAAAACATAACAGACAACAACGGATAAAAGTCAAGAAGAAAAAAGCCAGTAATACCTTAGGACCACCGGTGGGCGTCCGGGTCGGCGATAGCCTTGGATTGTGAACCGTTAAGTTTCTGTTGGTGGCGTTGCGGGCGGCGCGCGCGGCGGATGCTGCTGTCGGCCTCGGGAGTAACCGAGGTGAAGTGCCAACTGTTCAGAGTAACGAGAATTAGGCGAAAAAACAATACTTAAGTGGTCGTGCAGTCTGCCAGGCGCGGGAACGAGAAGTCTGCGACGAAAACCATGATCAGCCTCGAATGTTTACAACGATGACAAGCGTGCATCCTTTTGTACACACTTTAAACACAATGAAACTCAATCGGTAAGTACATTTGGAGATTTGATTCTAAGCAGTTAGGTACTTTAACTGGAGATTATCAATTGATCTTCAGCGATTCATTGTCAATAAAAACTAAAGAATAAATTAGGATACTACATACAAGGTTTATCCTTTTGTGATTTCGCCGCAGTCGTCATAATAAGCTCTACAGTTGTAAAAATGGTAAAAAGAAAAATGGTGGTAGAAAATGTAAAAGAAAACCTCTGGAATTTTGATATTTTGTTAAACTATTTGCGTGATCGGTGGTGATGGACGGGAGTTCTAAATATGAAATTAGACAGCTACAAATGTTTTATGGCGATCGATTGCAAAGAAAGAATCACTATAATGTTAAACTTTTTGGTTTTTGATGTTTTATAATAAACTATTTGGACACAGAATATTTGAGCAGATTTTAGCAACAGATTCTGCATCTGGCTGGAATATTTGCTTAAGTGACTTTCTTCTTCCAAAACTGTGATTGTGATACACAAAAATGAAAACCACAAGTCACAAGCCATTTACTTTTGGAACGCAGTTTTTATAAATTTTTTGTGTTTTGCTATTGATTTTGGTATTATTATATTTAAAACGTGTACTCAGTGCCTTCCGTGTTAAAATTATTGTAAGTTATGCAATGAATGATGTCAGTAATGTCCGGCGAAACGAGGCAAGGTAAAGTAAAGTGGTCACACGATTTTGACTATGTACCTAAATTGACTAAAGTACTTATAATGCAGAATTGCAGACACATTAGACTAAAGTAGGCTGTGTAGACTTAGAGATGCTCCTATTTGTTGACCATTTTCTATTTTGTTATGTAGTAGGTACTTGTTGACAGGCCTACACTCTCCTCCCATGTACACTGTAAGTTGTTACTTCGGTTTAAAGAACTTTATTCTCATTAAGACAATCGTCACTTACATGAGAACATTAAATCTTATTACTAATTATATTATATCAGTGCGGGTAGAAGAAAAACTAAAAGTAAAAAATAAAGCATTGTCAACAAAATTGGAAGCGAGTTCACTGCATTCCTAAGATAAGGTGGTGGCACAAATTAAAAGATGTTGCTGTTTTAAACAAAAACACAATTAATATAGTGTTTCGTCGTTGTAAATAAAAGTGAATAATTTCTTGATTTTTTTTTCGTGAGTTTATTTATGTTGAGTGAAGTCGAAGTACTTACAGTGTTTTTATGTAAGTACTTATGGAAGGACAGTGTAGGTCTGTCGTGAATAACATACAACATTGGAAAAGGCAATTATTTTTAAAATATGTAACCGTGATGTTTCTTGCCAGTTATACTCCATAGAAAACGATCATTTGGAAGCGTGCACCTAGCTTCTGACGTTTCATAAGTGCCCATTGGTTATAAGTGAAATAAAATATTTTGAATTTGAATGAAAGGGCATACCAGCCGGTCTTGGGAAAAGGCTAGAGAGAAGACAATGGGAGCCAGGGTTCCCCATTGTAAAATAATACGTAGTTAAGAGCCATAATAGAGTAAAAACAACTACTGCCAATTGCAACATTATACTTAATACTGGTGTAAATGGTAACAGGTTGGTGAAATGCAACATGAATGTTACATAACAACTAGGCGAATTTGTGTGTCATCATTTTTATTTTTTTTTAACTCAAACTCAAACTCAAAGCGTTTATTTCAATTAAACCAATTACAGGCACTTTTGAATTGTTAAAGAGTCAGTCAGTTAGTCAGAAAATTGAAGCTAGTCGCCCATTCCAAAACGTAGATCTCTATGGAGAAGAATGGGCAAGAAACTCCATGGACACTCTTTTAAATCAAAATTGTTACAAAATCCTGGGTAAGTACATTGTTATTGTTCTTGTTGCTTCTATATGTGAGAACAATGTTAAAAATAGATAATTAAAACAATTTAAAACATAAGATTAAAAATAAGCCCTGGCAGCTAAGAGATGACCAGTCTCCACTGACGGCGCCCGTTCACGAACCTGACGCGTGGATCAGCACCATCCAGCTCAACCATTTTGTAGGGAACCGAATGATCCAACACACGCGCCACCATCAGCGAGACATTTAAGTGAGCATGACATACTCTCAACTGCCATACTCTTTCAAGTCAACATACCTACATCATAACATAAAACCGCTCCATGGTACTCACATTTACAAAATTGAAAAAATGCTTCTAATTTATACAAAACTATAGTTTGCAATGATTGTATTAAAAGATTAGTAAACACTAAATCTATAGTCTATATATAGTCAATAAGTCTATAGTAATAACATAATGTCAGAAAAAAAGGGACGCATTTCTTCCAAACAAAAAAAAAAAAATAATAATAAAAAATATATATAAATAATTATTACGTTTCAGCAATCTGTATCCGGCATTATGTTTCATAGATTCTATTGCTTTGGTGGCATTAAAGTACTTAGAGCTTTTTAAACATAGTCTTATAATATTTTAATTATAGTTCGAATTAGAAAGATCCTGCCCAGACTCTGGAGTAGGCTTTATCTCGTACCACAGGTCAAAGACTATCCAAGACTGTCATGACTTCATATTCCAAGATAAATATATCGAATTTTAATCTAGGTTTTAAGAGAAGAGCTGCAAAACTGCACTGAATGAAAACTAATACATAATAACATATTCTGTGTTTTTTGCAGATGTGGTTGAACCAACGAAAGGGCAAATCAGGTGTCGCATTCCACAGAGAATGCCCAGTGCGCGGCTAAAACTACAACCAAATAGACCTAAACCACCTCCAGAAATATTGGTATATATGCCATTTCTTTTACTTGTGATCTAAAATTCAATGCACATATGTGTGGGTTATAGGCTGACGGTCCCGATCCCGATGGTGCATGTCCCGGATGGCAACGATTTCTAATTATATATCTCGATAAAGTCGACTAAAAATCAATCTTGATTAAAAGTTACCATCCGCAGGAATAGTCTTAAACCAAATTTTTTAATACATAAAATACAGGACATTAAGGATCAGGAATAAATTATAAATTCTAGATCATAATTAAAATAATCGTACAATATTATAGTCTGCTGGAGTAATCACAGGTTTTAATTACCTCAATAATTAATTTGTCAATAATAACGTAATGTACGTTACAAAAATAACATCTCGTCTTAGTAAACGGCAATGTTACTATAGGAGAACTTTGGATGCAAGAGCGAGCGAAGCGAGCAAACAAATCTATCCGCCATCCCTTTCGTGGTTATTTTATTTCAAACCATTCAGAAATAGGAGCCAAGCTTCGCGGGCTCCGTCGACTACGCCTTATTAAGGTTTTCAAATATACACTAAAAAGGATAATAAATGGGATATTATTTAACAATTCACTAAAAAGGGTCTATTCTACGCAAAAACAAATTATAAAAAAGCGCCGGGTGTTAAAGTACAGTGATTCCTAAATAATAATTTATAGAAATTATGATTCTATATTTCACAAAATTTTGAAATCAAATGAGTTTAGCCCCTAATTTCACGTATTTTCCATATTTGGAACCACTATATGCCGGCAGAAAGCAAACAAACACATTATTATACCTTGAACCACTTCGAGCAAAACCTTACGTTAGTGCCGCGTTACTCACAGGCTATTAACTCATTAATTAAGAGAAATAAACTACATCTATAGGCACATTATTAATGTTCGATATCATATCACCACATTGCACGTTCTTATTTGTTTGTATGTGTTTTATGTACATTTAAAATCTCCTTGTGAAAAAAATACTAAAAGTATTGATTGCATGCATCTTTTGCGAAAGGTGACGTTCTATTAATTTGAGGATTACACTAATGGATCGTTTTATTTTATTTCAAAACATAGATTTTCTTTTTTTATTAAAACAATTCCAAAAATTGTGTGAATTCTACTACTAAATCAATAAACGTAGGGTGTTCTGAAAGTCTTGAGATACTTAATAATACTATGGAGAATGGCCGACCAGAGCACGTAGTTAGATTTTGTATGATATACGTTAGTGTCAGTTGTCATTTGATTGCATTCAGTATTGCCGCAGATCGTGTTCGAACAAGTTCACTATAGTGGCTTCGTGGACGACTATCGAATATCGTGCAATTTTGCGTTATAACTGTGGATTAAGTCCAGAAAACTGTTTAGGAGAAATGAAGCCTATACTTGGTGATGACTGTCCCTCTCGTGCAACCGTCTACAGATGGTACAAACAGTTTGAGCGAAGCTGTTTTAACCTAGAAGACGACCCGCGTTCAGGACGACCGGCGGGAGCAGTCACTCCAGAAAATATTTCTGCAGTTAAAAATTTTAATGAAACTGACCGGCGAATAACCTACCGGCAAATAGAGTCCTTAGTGCAGATTGGCTCAGCAGTGTTACATTCAATTATTCACCATCATTTAGGCTATAGAAAAGTTTGTACTCTTTGGATTCCACATAAACTTACCGATGAACTAAGGAACAGCGAGTTAAATGGTGTAAAAAAAATGATTGTAAAGTTTGAAAACGGAAATCTAAAGACATCATTTCAATCGTCACGGGCGATGAAACGTGGCTTTATTATTACGATGTGCCCACAAAGCAGCAAAATAAAATATGGGTGACAGAAGGCGAAGAAACTCCGATTGAAGTAAAAGAATGTAAGTCGATAAAAAAGAAAATAATCGTTGTTTTTTTTCTGTATTCGGGGAATTATTGAACAAGTAGTTCTCCGTGAGCAGAAGACTGTAAATGCCAATTTTTGCGAGATGCAGGTTTGAAACTTCTTGAACCATCCGCCTTACAGCCCAGACTTGGCGCCATGTGACTTTGGACTGTTTCCTTTCGTGACAAGTAAATTGAAAGGGCAAAGATTTCGGGACGAAGAAGCTTTACTTTCGGCCTGGGACAATATATGTGCGAAAATTCCTGAACAGAAATGGAAAGACATTTTTAGTGATTGGTTTATAAGGATGCAGAAGTGGTGGCAATTATTTTGAAAAACTGTGAAAAATAAAGTTAATTCTCAAAGACTTTCAGAACACCCTACGTATAAATGGGTGTACGGGTGGAGCGGGACAGAGCGGCGCGGCGGGACAGAGAAAGACCGAACGCTCAAGGTCGTCCGGTCGGAAAAGCGCGGTACAAAAGAAAAAACGTGATCAAAGAACATTGGCAACTTCTCATACATTGTTTTATTTGAAACGAAATTACTACGTCTTTAAATGAAAAATATATTATCGTCATTTCCTGAGCTAGTTTGTGCAAGATTTTTTGTTAGAAACTCGGAGTTTGTTAGTTTGGCTAGCGAGTCGTGGCACAAGGAAAGGGCGGCAAATTTAAAAAAAATCTTCAGCTGGCAACATCAAATAAATATAGTCTGAAAAAAAAAACAATTTTTGAACTTTAATATGTTAATGTATATTTTTATGTTAATTACCTTTTTTATATGCGTAGGAATGTAGGATTCAATCAAAGGCACAATCAATTTCTTTAGATTTTTTATTTCAATTTATATTGTAGTCTTTTTAGTTCAGAATTGCCATAACATTTGATATTTTTCCTACATTACTACAATATTCCTGTCTAAGGAAGAACACGGAAAAAACTTAGATACACAACAAAATAAATGTGTTTCTTATTCATTTACTCCATGTAAATATAATAACTAAAAATGATAACAACGCCAGGACATTTATGCTGTACCTACTATTTAGTAAAATAAATATAAAATGGCAAAACTAAACAAATCCAACCAATAGTTTCGTAATATTTTAAAATGAAGTAGTCAAATAACTTTTTATTAAACATTATTTTTTACTCGGCGTTAACTAGATATTATGATAGTTTAAAAAAACGTATGTACATAATCAATTGAATTTCTTTCGTATAAGTAAAGAGGGGTTCCCCATACATTAAAAGTGTTTTTTTAACCGACTTCAAAAAAAGAAGGAGGAGGTTATCAATGCGACACGTATTTATGTAATGTTACTGGAACTACAAGATAATGACATATGATAATCTATTAGGGCTTCCAATCAAATATATAAAATTGTATAGGTGTATGTATGTTTGTCCACGCATTTCTCCGAAACTATTAATCAACATGTAACCTTTCTTTTTTTATTGGCTTAAATTTACTAGTGTAAGTTTCATCAAAATCGGTTCAATTGTTTTCAAGATATGGACTATACGTGTAAGTGTGACGGCCTGGCTTATTAATACGAGCTACGGGTGTGGTGGCAAAGGGAAAACATCTCAAAACCTTGGTCAAATTCTAGTGCAATATTTACAACAAACTATTAACTATTATTACAAACAAATATTTTAGTTTTACTTAAAACTAAAAATTACGAAGTACAAAGTAATTTAAAAAAATTAAATCGACTTCAAAAAAAATTAACTCAAAATTGAAAAAAGTAGGTAGGAAAGTAGTCTGTAGCAAAAAACACAGAATACAGATCTCAAGACACCGACTTCCGAAATTAAAGTTAATTCATAATTTGGAGTTAATTTCATTTTTAAGGTCAATTTAATTTTTTTAAATTACTTTTTTTTAAACTGAAGTATTTTTTTTTAATATGTAGTGTTAAATATTGTACTGTGGTACGGAAACCTTCGTGTGGGAGTACGACTCGCACTTGACCGGTTTTTTTTTTGAGATAACGATGGCATACTTTGTTACAGAGACCAAAATTCGAAGCAGTACCTGTTCAACAGCGATTTCCCATAAGAAACCCGGGACGAGCGCGTTCCAATGAGGTATTTTTTCAATACACTTATGTTGCGTTGACATTAGGTCGGTCGGTAACCGAATGCGTCGCCCGCTTTCGGTATAACAGGATTCGTTAATCGAATTAGCCTGTTTACGTCGGTGACCAAATGCTTTGGTCGCATTCGGTTTAACCACACCGCCCCCGCGTTATCCGACCAACGGAAAGTTTCCTCAAGTCGGTTATGACCGAATACGGCCAACCATAACAACTTTTATACTAGGTCGGTCACCATAAATAGGCTGCGTTCGAATACGGCCAACCGAATTAAAGTTTACATTAGTGGGTGACCGAAAACGGTTGCAGTCGAGTACGGCCAAACCGACCTAATGTAAACGCGCCATTACTTTTCAGTTCCTTCGTTTTTTCCTGAAGTCTATTCAAGTAAAATCTCACGTAGTAAGCTTCAGCATCAGAGCATATGGGATCGGGTAGATTTAATGAAGTTTTTGGAAACGAAGTTCTTTGCGATTGATCAATTGCCATCAATTTCTACTGTAGACATTGACAATCGCTTCAATTGCATTTGGTACATGGTCAATTTGCGCATCAATCAATTTGTGTATCAATTACCTAAAAACTGACAATTGCAATTGGTCGTTTCGGGTACCTTTAACGCGGCTTGTGGTACAGTCAGCAACAAAAGTCGATTAACACTTCAGTTTTTTTTAACACAATTTATGTTCAAAAGAATTTAAAAAAATGGACAGTTGTTAAAGTCCGATGATAAAAAACTCTTAGCTATTACATGAAATACTGATAAGTATTGAACTAATAATTTATGGTCTATTGATTTTACATGTAAAAGTAAGAGTGTTAATCTAGTTCTGTTGCTGACCGTACGAGTAAACTGGCAGAAATGGTGACATAACGAAAAAGCGTTATGCCGTCACTTGAGACCATACTAGATGGCACTGTATTTATACATTAATACATAGTATACAGAGAAAGGAACTTCGTTCTTCCAACCGGGTGTCCGACGACACCTGACATTTTTGATGACGGGTGTAAAAAGACGCTTAACGAAGCCGAGAGTCACTATTCTTCCTGTTAGTGTGATATTTTTTTTTTTGTACTGGACCAAACCTAGGAACCGACTGGTTATAGAAATATTGAAGGTTAACGTTCCAAGTTTATTGGACGTTTTTTTGACGAAAACAAGTTTTGACTCAAGGCGAAAGCGCCAGGATAGCCCGCGAAATACAAAATTTCTTACGTTTTGTTAAGTTTGACGCGTACTAAGTATATACATATTATGTATCCAGTAAACTGCAGCACTGGAATGAAATAGAGCTGTCGCTAATTGGCCGGTGGGCGATTCAGTGCCAGTGGATTCAAACGCTTAAGGCGAAAGCGCCAGGTAGCCCGGGAAATTCAAATTTTCTTACGTTTTTTGCAATTTACAGGTCAGTATTAGGTTGTATGTTGTTTAAAATATGATTCACGACCGTAAAAAAGACGTATTTAAAGAATTATAATCATTAAAGTCATCAATACAACTCGTTAAGACCAAGGAATCCTAAGAATTACTTATTTAATGAAATGTTGACATTTCAGGATTATACTAACTTAATGAGTTGTATTACTGATTCTAATGATTATAATTCTGTGAAGACATATTTGTTACGGTCGCGAATCATACTTTAATCAACATAAAGCCAGACACTAAGCTGCAAATTGCAAAAATCGTAAGATTTGAGCTTCGCGGGTTACCTTAGCGCTTCCTCCTTAACTTGAACGTACCCCCATGATGGGCCATGACCCCTGTACTTTGCATGCACCCATACGCACAATGTTGGCGTGACTACGCGCTGCTGTTTTCTACATCAAAAATAAAAGTAGTTTCCCAGTAATAAGTTTTGCTCAATGTTACGTAGTTTGATGAACAGAATGCGTAGGCGACGGCTATGTGATGAGTCTTTTTACACCCTGTCTATTAACATAATATCTAGTTATGTATTGGTGTAAATGTCGTCTACAGCCAAAACCAAAATCTGCGAATCGTGTGAAAGATGACTTGGGCATCGGAAGACCTGTACACCCCAATCCACGGTCGGCAAGACTTGATCGCTTCCCAATTTCAACTAAAGTAGGTCTTAAATACATATTGTTTATTGCTAGTAATTAATCCGATAGATATGGCATATCGTTACTAGTGAACAAGAAACATCTATCGACGTTGAATAAAAACAGTCGATTCGATCGACAACTTAGGTAGTAGGTACCGGTTGCCAGGCACCATAGAACAGAAAAAAACGTTATTACAAAAAAAAAACCGCCTTCCAAAAAGAACACTACAAAGTGAAAAATTACTTTAATTTCGGAAGTAGGTGTCGTTGGTTTAGTATTTTAGTTTTTTGCCACCGACTTTCAAAATTAAAGTTATTTTGCACTTTGTAGTGTTTCTTTGGAAGTCGGCTGTTTTGTTTTGTAAAAATGTTTTTTATTTTTCACTTTTTATTTATGGTACCAACTCCACACTGATTCGTATACCACTACTTGGAATGTAAATAACAATGACAGGAAGTATTATAACATCATCAAGATACACAAGGTGGATTAAATACCTACGTATTATCGAAGTTAACTCAAAAACTACCCAAGCAGTCAATAAAAGGCGATGGCCCAAAAATAACCCAGGCCCGGCGCAAAAGTTTAATATCTCAGATTTTAGAGCATATTTAAAAATAATATTTAAAACTATCACCATCTCTTTGTCGGGTGGCTAATACTCTTTTTTTTTTTTGCTCTAGAAGTTTTGTAGGCGTTCTTATTAAAAACTCATTAAATCGACCAAAATATTTAGAGTGGGTTGCATCAAGTGCTGCGTTATAGTTTCCGTCAAAATTAATTTTAACAGTAACATTAACAATGATCATAGAAAATGATTACCTATTGTTGCACCATCAAGTAAAATGTAAAAGTTATAAGTGTGACAAGTGACAAGACGTCTTATTTCCCCAAAATTTACGTGAGTAATTTTATGACAAGGGCAACACTTCAAGCTTGCTGTCATCACGCTTTCAAAGTTCAAAGTTGTTTTTTCTGGATTATTCATTATACGAGTGGTTTATAGATTAGGTACAAATTATTCCACTGCAATTTTTTTTTAAATGTAAACAAAGTGAAGTGAAAAAGGAGTGGAAAAGGAGGAGGAGGAGTGAGAAAGGAGATAGTTTTTCTTTGGCGATTAATAAACGTTACAATAGGTACAGGCACCCCTGTACCTACTCTAAAGTCTATTAATCGTATTATACCTAAAAAAAAGTAACCAATTTATCATTTAAAATGGTCGATTTTTTAATAAAGTTTAACCAGAATCTTAAGTAAAAAATATACTACAGTTTGTCTATAAAGTCGTGACATTAAATGATGGCGCTGTTGACATGTTGTAGCACTTATGTTTAGTAGTACTAGTACTTATACTTATGTTTACGTTGTTAAGTTGTTTTGTTAGTACTAGTACTTATGTTTAGTGTTGTGTTGTGTTGTGTGTTATGTTATGTGTAGTATTGTTGTGTGTTGTTGTTGTGTCGCATGATTAAATGTTAGTTCCTCAAACATCCATGTCACGACTTTATTGACAAACTGTACTGACGCTGCAGTAGTTCCTCTTGTCTAATCTAAATCCCATTTCTAAGTTGCCTTACTCTCGCGTAAAGTGGTTAAAAATCAACATGAAACGAATTGTAGTTTTTGGTGGCTTGTCAGTTTGACTAGTGACGTTACTCTGTCATAAATGGTCAGGCACTCGATTGTCCCGATTGTGTAATTCGAAAACTCAATTCAAGTTTAATCTAAGGTAGGTATAGGTATTAGAGGGAGGTTCCCAGCAGCTTCATAAGTTTGAAACGCACACAAAGAAAACTTAAAGAAAAGGATCATAGCAAGATCCAAAATACAGCAACCGTTAAATATTAGTGGCACATTGGGGTTTAAGACAGTGAAATTCTGCTAAAATCAGCTTTGTTCGACTTTGTAAAGAGCATTTTCTCCTACTCACGTTCCACTGTCAATCTAATAATCAATGTATTATATCGTTATCAACAGACAGCACTAACCCACAGAACATGTATTTTCACTCTTATTGTAACTCTGTGACTTTGTACATCACAGTATTTTGACGGTTTGTTACACGAAATATATCTAATCCATGGTTTATTATCTAGGTAGATAATAAACCATGGATTAGATATATTTCGTGTGATATATTACGTAGGTACGTATTTAATTATAGGCCCTTTAAAAGGCAAAGTTAACTAGTGTGGCAATGTTGGTGATATTTATTTAAACGCAACTACATCGAGTAGTGGAACCTCGAGAGAAAATGGATTCGAGCCTATATGTGTCAAGCAAGTGACAACAACACTCGTCGCTTCATTCATTTTATTTTTTCCGTTTCTTTCGAATTGCATGAAACTGATATAAATTCTGTTTTCCTGTCTGTAATTGAAGGAATGGAATTTTCAAGATGGTACAGCATTTGTGTTAATTGTTCAGTAAGATTTCAACACAATGTGCAAAGAAATTTTCTGAGGCTGCTGCAGATGTGCGGTAACTTGTGAACGCATGGATTTTTCGCTTGTATCAGTCAAACTTTCTAGATGCAGTTTGAAGAAAGTGCGTATTAATGATGCAAGAACGTATTGAAACTGTTTATTCATAATGGAGATTTGGGTACAGGAATATTTTTACATTCCATACCGATCTGCACAACCAACGCATAGGTACTGTGCCTGTTGACTTAGCGGAAAAGAAGATTATTTTGCAGTGGATTCCAGCACACCAAAGGGAACAATAATACTAGTTAGAATACGTTTACTTTCTAACGAAAATCTTACAATTTTTTTCAGGTGCATTATTTAGGTACCTAGAACATCAATTTCTAATACTAGAGCTGCTCTTGCTGGATACTGTTGCAACTGTTTGGTGGGTAGACGTTGGTTGTTGTCTGTTGTGCACATGTAATGTTGAGCGTGCGGTATTTCAGTATTTTTATCTTGGACACGGTATGAGTATCAAGATTGATGGTGGAGCGACCTGCATCTTTTTTAGATGAAATACTATCTACTTCTAAGTCGTCTGACGTTGAAATTGATATATACTTACCTACAGTAATAAAAATACTTTGTAACATGATTATGTGATTTTTGATTTCATGAACCGTTCAAAATACCCTATCCTACTATTTAATACTAAACAGTGCACTATTTTCATTGTAACACTGATGAGGCCAACCTACTCACTAAACAATAGCTCTTTAGTGAATGTTTAGGTTATGATCGTAGGTTAGTATCCCCGGCTCAGTATTCCCGTTAGAGAAGTATAATTTATTACTACCACTGTAATCTAGGGATCAAATGATAGATAGTACACTATTTATGATCAAATCAACATGCGTTCTATTAATAGACGCAACAATTTTTGGTGGTCCAAATCGCTGAAAAATAAAACTATCTCCTTTGCTGCAAAACTTTAATACAAGTGAATAGGTACCTAGCTATAGCTTTCATAGTTTTTAAAATATTTGGTACTTATTTCTTCGGTTCTTCCTTCCTCCTACGTAATAAAAATACAACATTACGTCTTACACAGCAGACATACGCGAATTTAATGTTAATATTACATAAATAGGTACTTACTTAGCCTTTTGAACGCCATTGTCACATATACGTGACAAGCAAGCGCGTGCCCTGTACGCCAACGACACAAATATGTGACAAATAATGCGGTGCACTTTATCACGAAATAGACAATTAAATCATTACTTTTGTGTGTTTTTTATTTGTATACCTTAAATATTGTTCTTGTCCATATTTAATTGCTTGAAACGAATTAATTTATACCATGGATATAGAGAAATTTGATGACAAAAAAGGAGAAATTAAACGTTTAAAAAGGAGTGTTCTCACACGCCAAAGTCTTCTATATGTGACCGCTAGTGACGTGACGTATGATTGATAATATCGATAAATCCTTACTAACTTTAAATTAATGTGATTATATTATGTTTGCATCTATTGGTATCTGGATAAACCAATTATAAGATTCAGTCTTATAAAACCACACTAAAGCAGCTATAGAATCGAAAACAAAATCTAGTCGGGTCTAATTTCGATATTCGCTAATCCTCATCTCGCGCATCCCTGGCGCAACACTGATTATCAGTCCCTTGTACGCCATGGTCACAAATAGAGGACAAAATCGTGACGTCATAAGCGCAGGGATCATTTTTAGTGAAGTCCATTAGATATTTTATAGTAGTAGATATAGTACCTAGTATATTGTAACTGTGATTTTTCTATGAACCCATACTTAAATGACTTTGATTTTTTTCAATAATTATTTATTTTATTTGTTTGTTTACATTACGTAAATAAAAAACAAACAAATATTATTTCAAAATCTAAAGCGATTAGCCTATTTTTTATTTACCTAAAAAATAGCCCGATTCATACTGAATCGAATGACATACATAACATTGTTCTTCGAAACTTTTGAAATACAAAGTGTTTTATTTATTACAAATTAATGTCATACTACAAAGTATCGATAAGCGAGATGTTGATGTTATGTTGCTAGATCCCTAATTTCGATAAGTATAGATCAAATATCGGATATTTTGATATTTACCATAAATACTTTTCGGTTTTTACGAAATCTGTTATTAGATAGAATCGATAAACGACATTCTGTACGGCTTCATCCCTAAATCAGATGCGAGGAAGTCATATAATGGCTGGCAGCCCACGCCATTGTCACAATATCAAGACGGTAGATCGAGAATAGTGCTGTAGCCGTAATATAATTTTTCTTTTTTTCCCCTTATTTCTGTTTTTAAATTGATCTCTGTAAATGCCGTGAAATGACTACTATAGTGGGAATTAGTGCGAGGTTAAATAAAATTCCAATGTCATGAGTAGTGTTTATTCGAACATTACAGACAAGAATGTTACAATAATATTGTTTATCGATAAAATTTTGGAATCCCTATTCTTTTTAGTTGGTATTTGCGGTGAAATTGTGGCTTGGCGTGGAGGGCACGCGCGTGCGTTTATGCTCTGGCGATCAAAAGGTTAAAAATACCACATGAGTGAACTTCCAATTATGTAAAACTAATAATCTATCCACATTCTGATGTATAAATTATTAGTTTAATAATAACTGACATTATTTTCATACAAAGTTCATTTTAGCAAGGTAGAAGTTAGATACTAGATTACAAATCCTTGCAGAAAAATACATTATCCTCACAAAACAAAAAGAACATTGACTAAACATTGATTGATATAAACATCATAATGTGGATAGATTATAGTTTTACTTATTTGAAAGTACACTCATGTATGTGGTATTTGTAACTAGTGGATATAGCTGTTGTTATAACATTGAAAAGGAATTCAATGCCACACAACAGAAACATTGACACAAACCGTAACTATAGCCCTTAACCACCCGAATTTGAGCGGTTAATGTTATCGGTATTTGTGACGTCATTTTAGCAATTGTTAAAATGGTGCAACGCGTATTTTGTTTAACCGGAGATTTGACAGCTGACAAGGTATTGGTTATCGTTAAAGTTAGTTGGTGCAACTCACTCTTATTATTTTTTTAATTCATTATTTTTTACAAACAATCATACTGACACAAAACTTAATAAGCATATCTACAGGTTATTAAATATAAATAACACATTATTATACATACTTTAATTCTTTAGTCATAATAGACATGTGCATTCTTCCCACCCCCACGGTGGGAATAATGCACATGTCCATGAGCTTTCGTTTTAATGAAAGCGGGAATGGTCCTTTCATGAGATGTTTCATCGACCAATAGTTCTTCCAGGCGTTTTCTGTGCGTCGAGCGACTTCTTTGTCTTGTCTTGCCTGGAAGGACATTATTTGGCCGAGGTAAATACACTCATGGATATACTCAACCTCCTCAACCGCACGGGAAACGTAGATTGGTCAATCTCCTTTCTGCGACGACAATACCCTTGTCCCGCCAGTGTGGATTAAGCTTTTGGAAAACCTCTTCCAGCGTATTTGTGAAGAATTTTTGAGACTATAATTATATTCATCAGTAGTAATAAAATAATAGGGAAAATCTCGTACAATTTTTGAATTAATACAAAACGTCAAACAACTGACATTAATTTTTGCCATTGAAGATGTGACCTATATCGACAATATGGGTATTTATAATGAACGGCCTAAAACGAATGGACCGCGGGCCATTCGACCGTAACCGAAAATCATCTACGTTCCAAAGGACCGGTGATAATTTGGAGTAAATTTTTTATATTTAAAACAAATGAAATTATCAAAATTAAAATCATATAATCTCTACTCTATGCGCGAGAAACGCCGGAGATTATAGACGGACACAAAACTTAATACCTAACCTCCTCCTTTTTAACAGATTTAAAAAAAGACGGAGGCTATTATGTTTTTCTGTATGTTTTTATTTTTTTATGTATGTTCATCGATATTATTTTTTTATGTATGTTCATCGATATTTTCGTCAATTGTAGACCGATTTTGGATATATTTTCTTTTATTTGGTAGAGAAAGTTTGCACGGTAGTTCCTTATAAATTTTACTAACTTTGCTTGGGTAGTTTTTGAGTTACCTTCGATATTAATACGTATTTAATCTACATTGTGTACCTTGATGATGTTCTAATACTTCTTGTAACTGTTGTTTACATAGCAAGTAGTGGTAAACGAATTGTTGTATGGGGTAGGTATGTACCACAACTAAAAAGGGAAAAAAAACTTGTTTACAAAAAAAAATAATAAGACTTCCAAAAAAACACTGCAAAGTGAAAAATAACTAATTTCGGAAGTCGGTGACATAAAAATTAATTTATTAAAAAATAAATAAACCGACTTCAAAAAGAAATTAACTCAAAATTATGAATTAACTTTAATTTCGGAAGTCGGTGTCTTGAGATCTGTGTTTTGTGTTTTTTGCCACCGCCTTCCGAAATTAAAGTTATTTCATAATTTTGAGTTAATTTCTTTTCGAAGTCGATTTAATTTTTTTAAATTACTTTTTATTTCGTAATTTTTAATAGTTTTGTTGTAAATATTGCGCAAGAATTTGACCAAGGTTTTGAGATGGTTGGATGGTTGGTTGGTTGGCTGGTTGGTTGGTGGTTGGTTTTGATGATGATGGTTTTGGTTTTGGGTTTTTTTTTGTTTTGTTTTGAGTTTTTTTTTTTTGGTTTTGGTTGTATTCCCTTTGACACCACACCCGTAGCTTGTATCAATAAGCCAGGCCGTCACACTTACACGTATTAGTCCATAACGTGAAAACAATTGAACCGATTTTGATGAAACTTGCACTGTTCCTTAAGTTAAAGTAAATGTAAGCCAATAAAAAAGAATGGTTACATGTCCATTAATGGTTTCGGAGAAATGCGTGGACAAACATATATTCAACTAAAAAATTATGTATATTTGATTGGAAGCTCTAATAGATTATCATATGTAAATATATTGCAGTTCCAATAATATTACATAGGTACATATGTGTCGAATTGATAACCTCCTTCTCTTTTTGAAGTCGGTTAAAAAAATAAAATACAGATCCGAAGACACCGACATCCGAAATTAAAGTAATTTTTCACTTTGTAGTGTTTTTTTGGAAGTCGGTTGTTTTTATTTTTTTTAAGTATTTTTAGGGTTCCGTAGTCAACAAGGAACCCCTTATATTATAGTTTCGCCATGTTCGTCTGTCTATTTATCCGCAGCTTAACTAAGAGACTATTAGTACTATAAAGCTGTAATTTACCACGGGTACCTACATACATTATTAATCACGCCGACAAAGTGGTAAAATAAAAAAAAATAAAAAAAATAAAATTTAGTTTGCTTCCCCCACACGTAAAGTGGGGATGACTTTTTTCTCGTCTATTCCATCGTATGGGGTGTCGACGGATAGGTCGTTCAAAAATATTGCGGGTGTGTGAAAACCATGTTTCGATTCAGGGTTCCCTTTGCGAAATATTAGCTTTAAAGTGGTAATTTTCGTTAAAGTCAAGTGTCCGCTCCTGCCAGCTAAATAGTTGTTTTTGGATATGTGAAAAACATTCACGGTAGTAGTATATACAACGAAGTTACAAGGAAAACTATCACAGCTAAGTAGGCTTTACAAGTTAACTAGTAATAGTCGGCCAACTTACATTTGCAATTGGTATGTATGAGAGAACATGTTTTTCAACTACAATGGACAAATTCATTCCAACTACGGAACCCTTCATTATGTGTGATCCGACGCGCACTTGGCCGGTTTTTTAAAAGAGATACACCATAATACGATCGGCCTGAATACTCGATGTGATCGATCGATTACATTCTGTTTTTAATGTGCTTTTTTTTCAATTCGAATTCTTTCTTAGTTTTAATTTTTTAGGTTTTTTTCTTGCATTTTTCATCTCTTATGTACGAGGCGCGGATGAGGCACGGATCCAAAACTTCACGAATATCTTACATGAAGCGGTTCATGCTACGCCGTGCGGCGCCGGTGCTCCGCACGGCGTATCATGAAGACTTTGAGAAGTTATATTTTTGCGATATTAAAGATCTTAATAAAATATAATAATCTTAATATAATAATCTGCGTTTTTATAGAGGCCTTCCACAATACCTAGGAAGGTAATGGATCTCGCAGGACAAGGCAAACCGGTGAAAGCAATCATAACTGTACCTGTAAGTGGACATTTACAGGTAACAAATAATACCTATAACACATTTTACATTTACTAATACTACAGGATGGCGGAAGAGTAATGACTTAATTTTCTAAGGCAATAACTTCTTTTCTTATGTGCGCCGCAGTTACATACATTTGATACGAGTTTATTTCGTCGTTTACAGATGAGAACTGAGAGACCTCAGCCCAAAAACATATATGGCCTACCAGATCAGGTAAGAATGAATTAAGCGATAAGAAAAGCACCAATTTTTGATGGGTTAATACAATTATTAATTAACCCATCAAAAAAATTGGTGAATTAATGTAGGTACGCCAATATTGCGTGCGACCTAGAGTTAAATATAATAATACTAATAATAACCCTACCGCCGTATCTCTACGTTGACGTCGTGGTGGGGCTTGCGCGCTCCTGAACTTTGGGTCTGTGCCGGTAGTTTACTTTGCCGTAAAAGAAAATAAATGTATTTGACCCAGCTTAAGGCACACAATATTCACACAAAAACAAAAAAGAGAAAAAAAGCTTCAAATAGTATAAATTGTGTGCCCCACGGCTGCGCCAAATAGGCCCAATTCAGCAGAGGAGCCAGACCAAGAGAGATACATAAACCCGCAGGGCAGCATGTGGCGAGCTGTTGGGCAGCAGCGACCTCACGGACTGTATGTCCCCGGAGAAGTCTTGTTCCTCACCTCTGACTTGCCTTTACTGGCCGGCTTGAGCGGAGATTCGTAAGAGCAAACGTGCTCGGAGGAAGGAAGTATTCCAGTAAGATGCTGGTAGAGATTTTGACCGTACTTCCGGGATTGTCCTGATAGCCCTGGAATACCTTTCCACTTCTCATAAGCACCTCAGGACATGTTGCCCCCTTGTCGCTACGACACTGTGTGTGCTAGCGACCGTTTCCGGGGGCCCATTGTTGAATGTGCAAGTCACCCCCTGCCGTTTTATTTGTGTATTGTACATAACATACAAACATAGTATTTTCATAGTTCTAGGTAACCAGTCCACAGCCACCCAAACCCATAGCCCAATATGTTTTGTTTCCACGTTCTGCAATAGTCCTGCACCAACAGGGGGTTGTCGTTGGGTGCACTTACATAGTGCATACAGGGATAATCGTCGGTTGGTAGGCACCAGCCGACCCTGAGGAGGCCCTCATCATTTAAAATTGTCTATTTAAGGGGCCTCTGCGAGTTGGCTTTGGCCCCTCGCACGACTTTCCAAGGTCTGGAACCCCAGGGTCCCGAGATATGTCAAAGAAATTTTAAACTAATAATAATAGAAATGTAAAAAAAGCCTAAGAAAATGTGGAGTCTAATAAATAACTTAGCTAATAATAAAACTAAAACTAATCCCACCCCTCCTAAACTTATTGTTGATTGATACATGTGAAATTACAAACGAAATCAATGAAACCTTTTCGACAATTGGTTCTGACTTAGCTAATAATATACCACAAAAATACCATAACAATCTAACTAATACTCCTAACTACACCCCAGACGCTACAGACCAACGAACTATCCATGTTTGAACCATACACAATAAAAGAGGTACTTAAATAAAATTATCGATGAACTAAATATAAACACAACAGTGGCGTCGACGGGATCAGTGGAAAAGAAATGTATAAAAAAGTTTATCCGTGACCATCTAACTAATTGCATCAATAAATGTCTTGATTTGGGAAAATTCCCTGATAGTTTAAAAGTTGCAAAATTAACGCCAATCTACAAATCTGGAAACAAACCGGACCCCGGAAATTACCGACCAATCCGTCTTATCTGTACTATCTAAAATTTTCGAAAAAAACTATTTATAATCGCCTCATAAACCATCTGAATGATATTGATTTCTTTTGTAGGGTGCTTACATAAAGAAACAGGTTTCCGGCACAGAAAAACCCGTGCGGGTCACCACCGGTACAGGGTTATTATGGTAGTCGGCACCGACAAGTTTAAACCTATTTCTTTATAATTGAGCACATAGGATAACATGAGGATATTAACCTGCACCGATCGGTACCGATCCGCACAGACTCGCCTGTACCGGAAACCTGTTTCTTTATGTAAGCACCCATACTCAGCAATACGGTTTCCGTCCAAAATCGAACACCCTATCAGCGACTATAGATTTAATCACTGAAATCAAAACATATCCCGTGCGCAGGGTATGGGCCGTTTCGATCTGTCTTAAGCGCGGTGCAAGTCAAAAATTAACCTTAGGGTGCTTAACATTTTCATTCCTTATTTCCTTGACTGACAGTATGAAGTAACTAACCCCTATAAGTTGCATAATATTATGTAGATTTTAACTCATTAGACATCTCGTCTGGTTCCTTTCGTCTGCCTCTTAATCACTAATAAATACAATAATGTCCAGTTTTTTTTTTGATGTTAGCGAATGCAGAGTGCGAAATCTCGTATTTTTCAGGAAACAATTTCACAACAAGAAAGATACGAAGACTTAGATGATTTGGATAGTGCGCCCATAATTGATAAAGGTACTTTATTTTTATTTTTTTTAACATCGTGGCACTAGTTCGCAAAACTTATTAATAACCTTTTAAGTCCTTATGAATTCTCAGATTCGTCGTTATGTTCCCAAAGCGACAAAATGCTGAAAATTAAAATGAATTGGCAGCAAAATATATCGCAGTTTGAAAAGATGAAAAATGATCTCAACGATCGTCAGGTTTGATTTTTTTATACATTTAACTACCTCGTAGACGAGAGATATGTAGTACCTACCTCTTAGTACCTAAATAGGTAGTCATGAACTCATGAGCATAAATACCTTACACTTTGCGAGGTTCATTTTTTTTTCCCTAACGTACCTTTTTTATTGACAGATATTTTATGGTGTTAACCAATCAACACTTTATACTATGATATTATTCTCGAAACCAAAACAAAAAACCTATTATGATGAAATTGGTCTTTTTTTTCTTTGAGACTAGCTGTGCCCCGCGAGTTCATTTGCGTGGAAGTCGTAAGATACACAATATACTAAAATAACAGTCACATTTTAATAAGACTCCCGCCACCCGTTGCGTTGCATCGCCCGCCCGCGGTATTACTTCGTTTTCGCTTAGTGAATTTCTTTCTTTTTTCTTTTTGCTCGGCTCCTAAGGGTCATAGCGTGATGTTAAATAGCCTATAACTATCCTCAAGAGTTGGGCTACCAAATGCAAAAAGAATTTTTCAAATCCGATATTCCGACGATCCGACGAATTTTGTTCACAATTTCGTGGGTTTTAATTTTTTTACGCGGAACCCTAATAATTTTACAAAATAAATGTAGCCTAAGTTATCCGCCGTAATATCAGCTATCTGTCAGTGAAAGTCATGTCAAAATAGGTCCAGGCGTTTCGGAGATTAGCCGGAACAAACAGACAGACAAAGAATCTAAATTTAATTGCTTTTTCGTTATAAGCATATGGGGTCTCATCTGGAACGAATTATAATTAGTCTTGAAAAAAAATCATAGATGGCCGTATAGGTTACTCTAACAAAATGTACAACCACTAAATTGCGTTAAACGGCTGATTTTGGCTGAAGTACGATTAGTAAATATTAAAACTTCGTTGCTCAAGGCTGATTTATCTATTTACACTCATAAATCACGTAATTTCGACAAAAAAAGATAACTGAAAACTTTAACTTCCATTCGAACGTGATTCGAACCCATAGAATGATAGTCATTAAATGCAGCTATCTGTTACCCGTTTTGTTCAGAGCTATTTGCAACAGATGGCGTTTTACTCAATTTTTCACAATAAAGGTAGCAACAATCGTTATATATTTACGTTTAGTTAATTCATTTTAAGTATATTTAATCTATTTATATAAAAGGAGAAACTGACTGACTGACTGACTGACATATCAACGCACAGTCGAAACAAACTGGGACTAGGAACGTGAAATTTTGCACACGGCTTCCTTTTGTAACGTAGGGGAGCACTAAGAAGGGGTTTTTGGAAATTCGACCTCTAAGGGCATCCCCTTAAAGGGGGGATTTCGTTTGAGTATGACAAATCTTATTCCTTGAGTTAATAAATAACCTATAAGTCAAATAATGAAAATTGGGGGCGAAAAGAATCTTATTTCGTTGATCTTTTAACTTCAAACTTGGCTCGAATACTTCATCATTATTCTTCTGACCTAATCCCAATTTATTTGGGGTCGGCGAAACATGTCCACTTATACTAATGTATAAATAAATAATAATGATCTTAATCTATAAAACTACCATTTACAGCGGGTGGACGGGGTTGTGAAATGTGTAGGGGAAACTAATAAAATCACGCGAACCAAATAACGGGTGAAGTGCTGAATGACTGACATATCAGATTTTTTGCACAAGGGTTCCTTTTATAATGTAGGCGAGCTCTATGAAGGAGTTTTTGGAAATTCGACCATAAATGGGGTGTGATAATTCCTTACGTATTATAAAACAAAGTCCCCCGCCGCGTCTGTCTGTCTGTGTGAATGCGATAAACTCAAAAATTACCAAACGGATTTCCACACGGTTTTCACCAATGGACGGGGTGATTCATGAGGAAGGTTTAAGTGAAAGTTTTCAAGGTTTAATTCATTAAAGTTTTGTGTAAATTGGCTGAAATATGACGATTATTGTAGAAGATGTCGGAAAAAAATATGCCGACTGGGGAGCTTTACTGGCATGCGCCGCGTAAACCGTAAGATATACATTAAATTTATTCTAAAGGATTGACCATTTAAAAAAATCAACAAAAAAATCCGCAATAGCATATACGTCTATCTTCTAAGGATGACCCATATTAATCATTTTTATCTTTCAGAATTTGATAAAAATTTCATTGTTATTTCCGATCGCTTCGCTTCCTTATAATCCAGGTAGTACGTTCCCGTGGGATATTTTCCGCAAAAATATATAAAGTTTTTGATATTTGAAATTCACGCAGGCGAAGCCGCGGGCAAAAGCTAGTCTTTTTATAAATATATTACTTACGAAATGTAAAAAAAATACATATTTTTTTTCATTTTATTAAACTTGGAACTATAAAATTTACTAAGGTTGATTCCTAGATGGCGTTGTAAAACTACTGTTTCTGGCAATTAGTGAGTCGCCGGTACTGCCATCTGTTGAGAAAATGGAGAAAAAATTTTAGCCAGTCGAATTGCCAGTTTTAGGGAGGTCACATTTCTTTGTATGGGATTGGGTATCTGTATGTAATCTGTGGTTATAAGTATCGTATATCGGCCAATTGTACGCATCGCATCCATCTTGACCTGATCCCAAAAATGAGGATTTCAGAGCCACCTTAACCCGCTATTTCACGGAAGACCTGCCAGAAGTCAGCCAAGACGAAATCGTGGCGGCTCTTAAACAGCTTAAAAATGGAAAGGTCCCTGGTGAGGACGGGATTACAACCGAGCTCCTGAAAGCGGGAGGAAGTCCTGTCTTGAAAGAGCTTCGGGAGCTCTTCAACTCAGTCCTGTTCTCTGGGAAAACTCCAGAAGCGTGGCGAAAGAGCGTGTTCGTTCTTTTCTTTAAAAAGGGTGATAAAACTCTTTTATAGAATTACAAATCCATTTCGTTCCTAAGCCACGTACGTAAGTTGTTTTTAAGAGTCATCACGAATCGTCTAGCGCGAAGACTCGACGAGTTTTAGCCACCGGAGCAGGCCTGGTTTCGAGGAGAATACAGCACCACAGGCCGCCTCCACACAGTTCGGCAAATTATACAGAAGTCCGAAGAGTATAATCGGCCCCTATGTCTTGAGTTTGTGGACTATGAGAAGGCTTTTGACTCAATCGAGACCTGGTCTGTTTTGGAGTCTCTGCAGCGATGCCAAGTCGACTGGCGATACATCCAAGTGCTGAGATGTCTTTATGAAAACGCGAAAATGACCGTTCAAATTCAAGACCGGCGAACTGAAGATATCCTCTTGCGTCGAGGGGTGAGACAAGGGGACGTAATTTCCCCGAAATTATTCTCGAACGCATTGGAGAATAATGTTTGAGACGCTGGACTGGGAAGGACGCGGCATTATCATCAACGGCGAGTACATCTCACACTTGAAATTTGCAGATGACATCGTCATACTGGCTGAATCGCTACATGACTTGTAGCAGGTGCTGGACGGCCTAGTTGATTCTTCTGTACGCATTGGTCTCCGGATGAACTTGGAAAAACCAAGGTTATGTTCAACGAGCACGTCATTCCAGGACCGATTGCTGTCAATGGCGGTGCTCTTGAGGTTTTTCGAGAATACGTAGACCTCGGGCAAACTCTGCAGTTTAGTAAGAACAGCTTTGAGGCAGAGGCTAACAGAAGAATTCAGCTGGGCTGGGCAGCGTTTGGGAAGCTACGTCGAATCTTCTCGTCGCGTATTCTGCAGAGCCTAAAGACGTCTTCAATCAGTGCGTCCTGCCTGTTATGACTTACAGAGAAACGTGGACATTCACGGTACGGCTGGTCCATAAATTCAAGGTCGCTCAGCGAGCTATGGAACGAGCTATGCTTGGAATCTCTCTGAGGGATAGAATGTGGAACGAGGTGATGCGGCAGAGAACCAAAGTTGTCGACATAGCTCACAAAATAAGCAAGCTGAAGTGGCAATGGGCCGGCCATATTAGCCGTAGAACCGATGATCGTTGGGGTAGACGTGTTCTTGAGTGGAGGCCGCGAATCGGCAAACGTAATGTAGGACGCCCTAAGGCTAGGTGGAGCGACGATCTTCGCAGGGTGGCTGGCAGCAGCTGGATGAGAGTTGCCGAGAATCGAGCTGAATGGCGTGCAATTGGAGAGGCCTATGTCCAGCAGTGGACTGCTGTAGGCTGATGATGATGATGATCGTATATAAAAACTGTTATTTTGACATTACAAACAGACACTTCAATTTAATTTATTTGTATAGATGGGTTTGCTATGGGTTTGCTCTTGACTCTAGTCTATGTCAGAGGTGATAAAGTCGACGATGGAGCGAGCTCACCCAGAAGAAGCCTGTTTACTCTCACTTTGAAGAGATCGGGGTTGTACGCGTTCGGAAACACAGACGCAGGCAGAGAGTTCCACTTCTTTGCTGTGCGCATCACAAAAGGCATTTAGAAACGCTTAGTGCGAATTGGTGGAATAGCAACTAGGTAGGGATGGTAACCTGCAGTGTGTCTAGATGTCCGATGGTAGAAGGGGGCCGGTGGAATGAGGTCGTGGAGTTCTTGAGCACACTCACCGAAGTACAATCTGTAGAAGGCCGAAAAGCAGGCAACCTTGCAGCGATGAGCCAAGCTGTGGAGCTTGGCATCCACCAGTTTTACGTTGCCAATGAGCCTCTTAGCTCTGCATTCCACCGAGTCAAGCGCGGCAAGTTGGTCTGGTATGGTCTTTATTAAGTATAAGTTGCAATTTTTATTTCAAGAAAGACACGCTTGTGGCTTCTGCTTACACATAATTGTATTTATGCTCATGACTGTACAGTCAGCGACAAATCGATTAACACTTCAGGTTTTTTAATCTTTATTACTTATTATTTAATTAAAATAGGAACAAAACTAAAATTAAATCTTAGCTTTTATATGAAATGTTGATTTATTGTATTGAATAATTTTGTGTCATTTAGATGAAGAGTAAAAGGTGTTAGTTGACTTTTGTCGCAAAGTCTAGTACAGCCCTATTCAAACTTTATGGCGGCTCAGAGCATGAGGCGAGTCGCTGCGCAGTAACAACCTCATATGTCAGCGGGGGTGAGGGGTGCGGTACTGCGCAGCGAGTAGCGTGCTTTAGAGCTGTCATAAAGTTTGACGCGTACTATACATATACATGTTATGTATCCAGTAACCTGCAGCGCTGGAATGAAATAGAGCTGTCGCTAATTGGCCAGTGGCCGATTCGGTGCCAGTGGATTCAAACGCTTAAGGCGTATGCGCCAGGTAGCCCGGGAAATTAAAATTTTCTTACGTTTTTGCAATTTGCAAGTCAGCATTAAGTTACATGTTGATCAAAATATGATTCGCGACCGTAAAAAATAGGTATTCACAGAATTTTAATAATTAAAGTCATCAATACAACTCAATCAAGACCAGGTAATTCTATTAAGTGACTATTTCATGAAACCCTGACAATTAGGATTATACAAACTTATGGAGTTGTATTACTGATTTTGATGATTATAATTCTGTAAGTTCATATTTGTTACGGCCGCGAATGATACTATAATCAACATACAACTTAATACTGACTTGCAAATTGCAAAAAACATAAGAAAGTTTGAATTTCGCGGGATACCTGGAGCTTCCCCTTAATCGAAATAATTAAATACCTAGTTGGAGACTTGGATTTTTGATTATGCGTTTTTGTTAATCTCGTAATTTGTTAGGTACCTACTATAAAGGATGCTAATAGTACGCGGGTAAATCGATTGCGTGTTAGAGTATTGTAAATATTACAGAAAGCAATACTGGAGTTTTATGCGCTGATCCAAAACCACCATTCGAAGATGATGGTGTTGGGTCAGAAGGCGACCCTACCGTCCTCCGAAGACCTGCGGATCATGAACGTGTCCAAGTTAACGGCGGAACAGCTGCTACAGCTCTGCACCGTGCGACCAGACGATAAGTTTCAAAGATTCAGTAAGGCAAAAGGCACGTAATCTTCATAGGTACTTTTATATTTTTGCAGTCTCTACACCCGTGATTTTCGGCTTTCAAAAGCACGCGAAACACATCCTTGAATATACAAAATGTATTATTTCAGATAATCAAACGCCTATCAAAACCCTACTTGCCATTGATATGAATAAATTGTACGCTATGCCGTCCAAGTTGGTTGCCACGTGCGAGCAGACTCTGTTTAAGAGGAAGGAGATTATTGATTGGTTTGAAACTTTGAAAACAGAAGACAAGGTATGGAAGATACTCGTAGAGTACCATAGAGTACCCTACCTACAAGTATTAGATGCAATTTTAGCAAATGAAGTCTAATTAAGTACTATTTTTTAAAAGGGTATTGCTATGAACAAACTTACCAAGAAGATTAATGAATTTAACTCGGAGAACGAAATGTTAAAATGCTCCTTAGAACAAGCTAAAGGAGAATTCATCAAGGAACTGAACGAAATAATAGAATTTATGCGGTTCGTGTATTTAATATATTTACGTTACGATTATTACTATCTTGTACATTTAACATGCGTTAACATTAACGTCCTTACTAATAAACGTAAATATATAAATTATTATATCAGGTGAATAGTTACACACCGATTTCTCTCTTTCAGTCGTCAGTAATTTGACTTTCGAAAGAAGAAGACAAAGCGTTGTGTAACTATACAGACGCTATACAACGTTTATTAGTAAGGAGGTAAATATATAAGTTATTGTTATCAGGAAAACTGTAAACGAAACAGTAGCTCTCCAGCTACGTACAGAGGAATTGATGTACACATTGTCGGATCTGAATTCGCAGAATAGCGATTTGCGAAAACAAATCCATAATTCCGATCATCTACGGTCGCACACAAATAAAGTTAAAATAGAGGTAATCATATTGAATCGGTTACTTTTGGTACAGATGTACATGTTACTAACAAAATATATAATTTCCAGGAGCTCGAGAAGGAGCTTAAGGAACAAAGGTGTAAAAAAATTATTATTAAGGATCGTCTGACTCGAGCAGAAGGTCAAATCAAGATAGGCGTAGAACGAGCGTCTCAGTTAGAAGCAGCTTTGGAACAGGCTCGCTCACAGACTTGGGCTTTAGAGCGCACCGTGCAGCAGTTACATGACCAGGTTGGAAGCCGAATAACGACTGACTGTCTTGACTTGTGTTTGTTCACTTTTGTTTCAAACTAGCTGTGCCCGCGACTTCGTTCGCGTGGAAGACGGAAAACAACTTCCCTATTTGAATCGCATTTTGTTCACACGGATCCCTAATTATTTTTCTAAAATAAAAATAACTTAAGTTACTCCTTATAACATCAGCTATCTGCCAGTGAAAGTCCCATCAAAATCGATCCAGCCGTTTTGGTGATTAGCCGGAAAACTAAGAGACAAAAATTTAAAAAAATTGTTTTTTCGTCATAAGTACCGTATATACTTCCATATGCATTTAGTTAAAAGCTGTTATTTTCACATTACAAACACTTACTTAAATTTTATTTATTTGATATCGATATATCGCGTTTTTCAGAACGAATCATTACAATCTGAGTTTGATGAAGAACTCAACAAATTAAGAGAATCAATTCGGAAAAATACTACGCATTTAGAAGAAATAGCAGAAGCTCGTGAAAAGTTACAAACAGAGTAAGTTTAAACCATTATATGTAGTTTGACCTGAAGTTTTACAATAGAGTTATTTGTAATAATTCTGAACTGTTTAAAAAAATAGGAAGGAAGAACTAGAAAAACGCCTTGGGGATCTATCAAGTTATTATAACGAATCACTTCAAACTGTCAAACATGATATGAATTTAAACATTGCAAAGCTTATTGAAGCTGAGAAGAAATACGAGGAAAATTTAAAAGAGAAGCATGATGTCGAAGTTAAACTGGAGTCATTACATTCCAAACTTTTAGAATCTGAATTACAGTTTAAAGATTTAACGACGGAACTACAGGAAACAAAAGAAAAATTAAGTTAGTTTTGTCTTTCTTTGTAGGATGTATTGGAGTAGATCTCTGGAAAATGTTAATTGAATCGAATACTTACTTGATTTTCAGGCCACGCAATGAACTTTGAGAAAGAGTTATCATCTACTAAGCGAGAATTAGATACTGCGGTTATTGAAATCGAAGATTACAGAAAGAAGGTGGCAGACCAAAGTGTAACTATAAAAGAATATGAGGTATGTATTACATATTTTTAATAATTAGCAACATGAATGTTACCCATATGATAATATTGTTATAAAACTATTAACTCCATCTATTGCAGAACAATATCAAAGAATCGATCAATTTAGAAGAAAATCTGAAATCTGATCTAATTAATAAAGAAAAACTTATAACAGATCTTGAAAAGAAACTGTCATTGCTGGAAAAACAGTTACATGAAAGGTAAATCAAATTCTGCTTCAGTAGGTTCACTTTACATATATAAAAAATTTTGCCCGCGGCCTCGCCCGCGTGGATGTCGGAAAATATACCTACCACGGGACCGTGCTACCGGGATAAAAGTAGTCTCACATAGACTACTTTCCAGGTTAATCCAGCTTATAAACTACTAGCTAGCTTTTGCCCGCGGCTTCGCCCGCGTGGATGTCGGAAAATATCCTACGGGAAAGTACTATCGAGATAAAAAGTATTCTATGTCCTAACCCAGGTCATGGTCTACACATGCGCTAAATTTCATCCAAATCCGTTCAGCCGTTTTAGCGTGAAAGCGTAACAAACATCCAAACATACATATGCTGCAACATAGTCTCAGCTTTCATCTGAATTTAGAAATCACACTACCATAATGTACTCATCCAAATTAGTAATTACCAAGGCTGAAGATCGTTTGATGAACTTATGAAGTAAATTAATTATTACTTAACCATGGTTTTGTAGTGAATCCAAAATGGAATCATATGAAGAACAGTTATCCTGCCTTAAAAATAATATTGCAGAGATACAGCAAGATTTTGGTGAATTTGAGAACCTAGATGAACTTCATGATATGGTAAGCTTGACTGTATATGCTTATGGGTTTATTTATAAACGTTGATTAGCGTCTGCAACGGTTATTAATAAAGGGGTTAATATGAATAAACTCATTAGGCGAGGTTGAGATCGGGATCAGGCTATGAACAAATAAAATGTTAATGATTTTTATGTTTTCTTAAATAATGTAAATATTTAGGTAAATCAACAACGAGCCAAGTTGCTAGAAGCGACTAGACAAAATGGAGAACTTGCTGAAGCATTGCAAAAGAAAGATGTGGAATTTGAACAACACATGGACACTATTGCAAAACAAGAACAGCTGCTGGAACAACGGAATGGTGTAATAAAGAAGCTATCAGGAAATGATGAAGAGCATACTAATATAATAAAACTGTTACGAAATAATTTGGAAATGAGAACTCAAGCAGATAGGGATGTAAGTTGATTTCGAAATACAGCACCCCAATTGCGTAACACAACACATGCCATAATCCATTGCTTCATATGTTTGAAAAATTCGTCTGCTCGACAACGTAAAAAACGCAATTATTGTTGTCGAATTGTCAAAATGAAAGACATTGCAATTGTTAGGCTCACTTTGACATTTAGTAGAGTTAAATGTAGAGTTTGTTAGCTCGGAGTTAAGTAATCAACATTATATTATAACTCTTAATTCGCGTTGAGCCACTAAAAAGTAACACCGGGTTAGATAACCTGACAACCTGACAATAGTGATTTTTGATTTGGGAACATTGCAGTTCAATCGACGAAACATAAAATAGGATTGCAGCTGTGTCTATAGCCTGATAATATGTAATCCGACAAAATATGAATTAACGAACAATTAACGGAAATTTTATACCTATCTCTTTTACACTACATTACGATACGTAATACTTTCTTGTCTTTAAATATTTTATAACATGACATTTCTTTTTAATCGATTGTATGTCGTTTCCATGGAGACTTAGTTTATTGGCTGACAAAAACGTCAGATATGGAAAAAAGTTTTAATTTTTTTATAGTTTGTATTTATTTTTATATGAGTTCATGAATATATTGCCGGCTGATATAGTACCAAATTTCCACTTACTATAACGTCGAACAATACAAAATACCAAATAAGTTATCTTGTATTTCATATTGTACTAGCTGTGCTCAGCGTCTTCGTTGGCGTGGAAGTCGTAAGATACACAATATGCTAAAATAACAGCCACATTTTAATAAAACTCCCTCGTCCCCAGACCCGTCGCGTTGCATCGCCCGCCCGCGCTATTACTTCCTTTTCGCTTCGTGTTCTTTTTGACTTTTTTCTTTTTGGTCTGCTGCTAAGGGTCGTAGCGTGATGTTAAATAGCCTATAACTATCCTCGAGAATTGGGCTACGAAATGCAATAAGAATTTTTCAAATCTGACTTTTGTTCACAATTTCATGGGCTTTAATTTTTTGCGCGGAACCCTAATTGATTTTCTAAAATAAAAGTAGCCTCAGTTACTCCGCGAAATATAATATCAACTATCTGTCAGTGAAAGTCCCGTCAAAATCGGTCCGACCGTTTCGGAGATTAGCCGGAATAAACAGACAAGACAGATAGACAAATATTTTTAAAATTGTTTTTTCATCTTAGGTTTCATATATACCGTCATATTCATTTAGTAATAGCTGTTAATTTGATATATATAGGACCTCATAACGTCAATTTATTTTGACATTACTTACACTGACCCAGAGTTTAACAACGTAACTCTCCCACATCGGTGGGTTAAATATTTATAAGTTAAACTCTAGGTTTACCTCTCACTATTGGTGGCGTAAGATGAATTGGACCGATTTAAGCAAAATGATCCAACCCACCATTGTAGGGGATCATTTTTGCTTAAAACGGTCCAATTATTTGATTATCTCTGAGTTAGCTGTTAATTCCGAGTTATATAGGATAACCCATTCTGCGAGGTAACTGCGTAACACACGGGCGTGGCCTTAGTGTGTTACGCAATTACCCCGCAGATCTCCAAGGAAAACTATGTGCTTCGGCAATCATCGTCTGTCTTCGGAAATTCGAATGCGCTATACTACTCCGGTCATTAATTAAGGTTTTTTTACCATTCATTCCGTTAAATCCGTGGCGTTCAAACCTTATACAAACGATGATAAACCGTAAACAAAACACAAATAAAGTTTAAATTAGTTGCGGTGTACAGGTGCGTGACGGTTTTGTCCGACTTGATTGTATAATACAAATGGGACCAATTGGTACCAGCCGAGTATAGAGGTGAGGGTTGTCATATTGTGTCACCTCTCTCGCTCACATGGGACCAAATTTTTAAGAATGAAAAGATTATTTTTTTGAAAAATGTAATCAGTTGGCGAACTAATAAATAATATTAATTTATTAAAAACACATTTTTATTGTGGCATTTATTTAACTCATCTCAAAACAGATCATAATACTTATTAAGCTGAATTTATTAGATAACACAAAAGAATGTATTTTTAATAATTAACTATAAAATTTATATTATTTATTATTTCGCCAGTTCGGTATGTAAAGTAAAAAATGTCCTACGCCGATTCCAAAACCATTTCGAGCTTTTAGGTTTCTTAACCTTATTTGTCTATTTTTAGCGGTTAAAATTATAAGATGGAGTGTATTTTAACATAAACACATAAAACACTTGACTTTCATTTGACCTTTAAAAGAAACCTAAAACAAAAATTCCTTTTAACTATTTACCTAAGGATCTTTGTAGTTAATAAAAAATATTGTTTGTTAGGTTGATCAGTGATTTAAGATATTTTAAGCTTAAATTGACGCTCGAAGTGAATTAAGAAAACCTTTGTTCAGTAATCTTGTTAGAATTCGCAAATACTCAAACTAAAAATTTTCCTTACTATTTAGACAACAACAGTTCTTAAATGATTAGAACCGTCAAGGTTAAGGTTACTTTGACTTTGGCCCAAATCGAGACAAATGTTTAGTGTAATTAAACCCACGGAACAGTTCCGCAAGCGCGCGTCTATATCGTTATCTATTAGTTACCGAAGGAATACGACGTTTGGTTGTGTACTCGCGACACGGCGGGCAGTTCAAACATCAAGTCTAGATTTGGACCAAAGTTATGCCCCAGAGTCTAAAGTAACCCGCCTTGACGATAATTAATGTTTTCAAAATAATGTTTCATGGATATTAACTAGTTCGAAAAGATTATTTTTGAGCCAAACAGAGCACGGGCGGCGTAAACGCTTTTAAGGGCTTATTTGAGGAAGAAAAGTCCTCGTAATTTAATTTTTTTTATTCTTTTGTCAACAGATGAACCAGCAAATATCTGAGAAAAATACAGAGATCGAAGCTCTTATCACAAACCTGGAAGCTAGGAAACAACAAATATCTCAATTAGAGCAAATACTTTTGACGTTAGAAGATCAGATGCGCAAAGCTAGAATGCAAAGAAGAAAAGATCAAGATAAGATTGACTTACTAGAACACAAGATTGCGGAATATGAAACGTTCCACATGGAGACTAGACGCGATAATTTGCCTTCAAATAATTTAGATAGTATCATAAAAATCCTAGAAGACGAACTGGGCACTTCTTTTGACTCGTCATTGAATAGTAAGGAGCATGATTTTGCCACACCTAAAAAGAAATACATAGGAGATCGTAGACGAGACAAGCATGAAAACTTTGAATGTCACAAAGGTAACAATAATCAGACTATGTACCAAAACGAACATGAAACGCTTCCTACCAAAATTGTCATGGGCAATTTTGTAAAGAAAACATACATTCCAACAAATGATGAACAATTCAGTAGTGATGATAATCTTGATCGTAAGAAAGCTATTACGAACATGGACACACAGAAAAGGATTCCTGCTCCTCAACCAAATATTAACATGTACGCCAATACTCCCACGATCAAAGACAGTAACTATCCACCTTTCAGAGCTCTACTGCCAGCTAATAGCCACCTAAGAGATAACTTGTTGTCTAGAAATATACAATTATTGACAAGTAATCAATTACGTGACGAAAAAAAAAGCAAGATGTTTAAAATTGCTAGCCATAGACTCTGAGTGCTGTATTGATAGTTTATGCCATGTGTTTCTATCCAGCTGGCCCACCTGAGCCACAACAACGAAACTGATGTACGACTGTTAGCTTATTGAATGTACTTGTCTAATCGAACGAAAGTATTCAATGTGCCTCCGCCACTGAGACAGAAATGGCATTTAATTTCGGTTTATATCCAGCGGGGCCCTTCGATAACGAAGAAACAAAATACACTATGTCAAAATAATTTTATATTCTGTGTGGATTATTATTTATCTACTTACCTTAAATTGAAATGTTGAGAAATGTCATGCTGACCTTACTTTTTGTTAGCATACGGTTTAAGGGGAAAGCACTAAGGTAGGCCGCGAAATTTAAAGTCGTATCTGTTGATTAAAATATGATTCGCGATCCTTACAAATATGTATTTACAGAACTATAATCATTAGAATCAATAATTTTATAATTAGAGTGTGATCACGCTCTAATTATTCGTTGAGCTCAATTAATTCTAGAAGAGATTTTCTTGCTGGAGTAACGCACACGCATAAAGTCCTGACAGTATAATGTCTCAAGTTTTTTTCTATATTGCACCACTGCCGCTCATATTACAAAAAAATGCGACATCCCACTGGCAGCGTGGCAGCATAATTTATGTGACTGTAATATTTGACAGAAAAAATGTCACTAATAAGCGATTTTTTTTTATCTTTTTGGCAATTGAGTCGATGTCGGCCATTCAGCCAGTATCAAGTATGAAAGTGATACTCACCTACACGGGTTATTCCGTTTATTCACCCTAAAACAGCCACCCTAGGGTGAATACTCGGAAACGCGTGTTCATCTATACACCCCAAACGCCACCCCGTTTGGGGTGTATAGAAGAATACGCGTTTAAAACCGGAATTCACTTTTGATTGTTTACGACTTTTTACCCCAACTACAGTCATTATCAAACACAACAGTAAAATATACTCATACTTTAATTTGATTTAAATGCAATACGTAATAAAGTATGTAACTTCCTCGTTGTAAATAATATTAAGTAATTTATAAATTCTGCAATATGTCCAGGAAATGACCAACACTAGTTTCATTATGGAGTAGACATAATTGTGTATCCTGGATTCGTCTACGTATTGGCGAAAAACTGGGCGTTTTTTGTTTTGCAAGCATTCCAAAAAATTTACTGTACGTCCTTAACTTCATTTGAAATGGTTTTATGCCAATATTCCAACGAATTTGTAGTCCTATTATTTAAATATTTTTATATATTGTGAGAGAGGTGAGAGCAGTGGTGGCCCAGTGGTAACGGCCCTGCCTTACGAGTTGTAGGTCGTGATTTCGGACCCAGGCAGGCGCTTTACTTTGTGTGAATAATTTAATTTGGCGTGCGACTTTCACTTGTAAATATTAAGGATAAGAAGGGCCTGCTGGATAGAAAAAAACTTCTAGTTGCTGTGGCTCAGGTGGGCCAGCTAGATAGAAACACGTGTTTATGTATTGTTTGTGTTGTACTACTGTTCATAACTTGATTCTAAACGAGAAATAAAATATTTTTATTGCAACTTAATTACACAATTTATTGACATTGTAACATGGAGAATAAACGAATAATGTGAAGAGGTTACTGTCTGAATAGCGTCATCTGTCATTCATAATAAAATTCATATCCAAGAATGCCCACAATCTGAAAGAAGAAAGACAAAATTAGCGGTGTTGTGAAGAATAATAGTTAGAATAATAGAATAATAATTCTTAATAGCAGTCAGTCACAAATATATAAGAACGGTTATTTTAGTCAGTTAGATACTAGTTCGTAAAACGTACACACAGAAAAACATTACGTTTAGGCGTCTTCTGTTATTGGTTATAAGATATTTATTTTTTTTATAACCAATAACAATAAATATCTTTAGTCGGTCGGGAGGTTTAGTGATAGCTGTTCGTCAGGTATAATCTGTAAGAATGCAGTGTATCAGTATTGTACCATTAGGTAGTACTCTAGCTTCTGCCCATGACTTCGTTCGCGTAGGTCGTAAGATAACACAGTATACTAAAATAACAGGCACATTTTTATAAAACTTCCCTGTATACTACGTTTGTGGTTTTGGTCTCAGCAGCCAAAATATGAAAAGAGTCGAGGACTAGTGAAGCGGGAGCAAGCGACCTACAGTTGTCCGTGTGAGAAGCAGCTCGTCCAGGAGGTCGACGCCCGCAACCTTCAGTAGCAATTTCCCATTGCTTCCGAAGTTTTTCGTTTTTAGTAAATTAATGAACGCCTGCGTTCTATCGTATAATCGTTCCCTATTCAGCCCAGAAATAGGATCGATTGGTATCAAAACAGTTTTTTGTGAAATAGTCCCTGTGAATGCAGATCAAAATTTTCAAAGACCGTTTTCGTGTAGCGACCACGGTTAAGGTAGCCCTTATTGCCCCATCTCAAACATCCATCCTTTATAATATATGTCACGATTGATTGCTTAGTTCCATAAGTCTGTAGCTATCTGCAATAGAACCTTTTGACTTGTATTTTTACAATTTGCGGTAAACTATAGAAGAGTACAAACATAAATCAATATTGCTCATAGCAAATAGCGTGATAATTTAGATTGACCAGACTAAGGAAGGAATACCTATACTGGATGATTTTTTTTACCGTCTCGAAATTTTTACAGGGTGTTCTACCCATGAACATAACAACTTTCACTATGGGACCAACTATGAGATCACGAAAAAAAATCAGCTGTTTCATACATTTTGGTCAAGTAGGTTTGAACTTTTCTATTAAACAGCTGATTTTTTTTTCGTGATCTCATAGTTGGTCCCATAGTGAAAGTTGTTCATGTTCATGGGTAGAACACCCTGTAAAAATTTCGAGACGGTAAAAAAAATCACCAGTATATGCAAAATTTTAACAAAATTTGTCCGGTAGTATTTGCGTGAAGCTGGACATACATTCAGACAAACAGACAGAGAGAAAAATTCAAATCAATTTAGAATCGTTCCTAGACAATGTACCTACCAATTACTTTTTTTTTCAAAAATATTCAAGTACAGTATTGACGACTTAGGTGACTCACACGCTAAATATTACATCCACGGATGAAACGTTACCCTTTTAAAATTGTAAGGCGACGAATCATCCGCAAGTTCGGATGAGCCGTCACATAGTTAATATTGATGTTGGTCATATCGGCCAAATAGACAAACATTTGTGTATAGGAAGATTGTTTGGTTTCGCCGGTTTCGCTAGCGGCTATGTGTAATAACATAGAAGTATTTTTATACCGGTAAATCAGAATAATAAGCAATTTACCTATATAAGTAAATTACAGGTAGTTATTGTTTTACTGCGAAAACTAAGTTTTGTTAGAAATAAGTATGAGTACATTTGAAAAGATTGTAACAGTTACTATCTGTCATTTATGGCAAATTGCTTATTATTCTGATTGACCAGTTACGATTAAATAGCGATACATAGAAATACTTTTGTTCGCGATTTTTTCGCTGATTGATCAGTCTGATTGACCAGTTACGATTAAATAGCGATACATAGAAATACTTTTGTTCGCGATTTGTTCGCTCATTTTTCAATCGTCAGGTAACTTAATATGTTTGACGTTTTGACAGCTTTTGTATAGAAAATGTGTCAAACCGCCATATTTATTCCCCAGATAAAAGTTATCTGACGATTGAAAAATCAGCCCTTAACCACGATGTTATTACACATAGCCGCTAGCGAAACCGGCGAAACCAAAGAACAGACAGACAATCTTCCTATACACAAATGTTTGTCTATTTGGCCGATATGACCAACATCAATATTAACTATGTGACGGCTCATCCGAACTTGCGGATGATTCGTCGCCTTACAATTTTAAAAGGGTAACGGATCGGATGAAATATCTTGCTGATGAGTAGTCATTTAAGTCGTTTTGACTTCGCTACGATTTTATTATATAGCAAGAACGCAGGCGTTCATTAATTCACTCAAAACGAAATACTTCGCAAGCAATGGGAAATCGCTACTGAAGGCTGCGGCTGTCGATCTAGGACGAGCTGCTTCTCATTCGGAAAACTGTACACAGCTTCCTCCCGCGTCACCAGTCCAGAGGGGCAATTCTCGTAATTTTAATGAACGAAGTTTTTGACATTTGATTGTCGCTGAGATGAGATTTTGAACGCTTTTAGTTACGGGAATTGGGCTTCTGACTCTATTTATATTTTGGCTGCTGAGATCAAAACTATAAACGTAGTACTTATACAGGGAAGTTTTATAACAATGTGGCTGTTATTTAGTATAAATTGTGGTGTCTTACGACTTCCACGCGAACGAAGTCGCGAGCAGAAAGCAGTTAAAAATAAATACCAAAACATAAGAAGTAAGCTAAACTTGAATTTTTGATGGGATTCATCTCAGAGGGGTTTGACGAGCCGTCCTGTTGTGTCCGCAAGATCTCTCTCTCGAGTATGGCGCGGCGCCGCTCGAGCTGTGTGCGCACGCGGCCCTCGCGCTCCAGCTGCAGGCTCTGCGCCAGCACGGCGCTCTCCAGGCGCAGCACGCGCGCGCGCTCCGCCCGCAGCGCTGTCCACGTATCGGCGGCTCCCGCGCACACCGACGACAACGATCTCGACACCTATTCAATTCGAAACCATACATTTCCCGTTTGTATTACGATACTTTTGTACGTAAATACAAGTTTTGTTTGCACCCTATTCATCAGCGTAATTTAGCCAGTCAAAAATGATTTTCAGAAGTTGATCTCCATTTCAATGTCACTTGCACGTCATAAAACGTCAAGGTCTATTTTTGCTCAAGGAATCCTAAAGCAAGATTAAAATATTACTACTTGGTAAGAATTAAGAACAGCTTATTGGTGATATTGACCTCGATCTCGCCTGACGGAAAGCTATGGAAGAGGTCTTAACCTAAATCGATCGGGGTATGATGGAATGAGCAAGTTCACCTCGGCTTGGCCACCCTCGTCTAGCGGCAGCGTTTCCGCGCGGCCGTCGAGCAGCGCGGATAGGTCGCGACGCGCGCGGATCATCCGCGCGAACAGGTCGGCGGAGCGCTCATGTCGCTCCAGCATGAGCGCGCGCGACGCTGCCGCCGTCACCAGTGCCGTCCGCTCACGGGACAGCGTTTCCACTTGCATGTGCAATTCCAGGAGCTATTGAAACCAGACCAATATACATAAAAATGATATTATGGTTGCTGGTAAGCGCATCACATGAGAACGGCTGGACCGATTTGGCAATTTTTTGTTTTAAAATGTTCCTAACAGTCCGAATTTGGTTTTTATGAAAAGAAAAATTGGAAACTTTCAAATTCGGGAAAAACTGAATGCCCTTTTTCTGATATATATTGGACAGAGCGACGTCTATCGGTCAAAAAAATAAAATTAACATGGTGAAGATAGTTGACATATTGACGTGAAACATCTGCAAGTGCGCCTTGGGGGTGAGATCGACTCGTATGCCGTGACGGTAAACGACATGAAGGTCACATATGATGACGCTTTCTTATGCCGATGCCGTCGTGCCCCCTTCCCGCCATGTTTCACATCTGACGGGCGTCCCGTAACATCCACATTCTTTTGAAGTGAAAACCTCTTTAGGCGCGTTGAGCGCTTTTTGGTAGGGGAAAATCAGGGTTCGCAACATGCGACATGCTAATGTAACGTGTTGCGTCAGACTAGCGACGCACAGCGGCTAGTGTTAATGTTGATGTTTTAAGTTTTCACTTCTGTCGGCAGCCCCCATGTTTGCCAATTTTTTTTTTGGTTATACACTTCTGGACACATCTATTGGCCCACCTTGTATTTTCAGTTTCGTTTGGTCCTAGCTAAAATTTTATATTAGGTCGAGCAAAAAGTTTTTATGCAGTTTTGAACCTGGCACATTCACAATTTCATTCAATAGTCTTTTTTTGAATTTCGAACACAGAATTTAAAGAAACAAAAGACAATTTGGAGCCTGTTTGTTGATATCAAACAATCGAATACTAAGAAAACTTGGTTTTATTGGTTTACTTGGATTTAATTCTTGAAAAAGTGATTGATATCTTTGGTTTTGCAACAAACATTACTTATTCTTAACATTAAGGTGAGGTTCTATCAATAATCTATGGATACTTCACCTGAAGTCGCCGCCCAAGCTGTGGCACTTATTCAGGCCGGACACAGCCAAAGAAACGTGAGTGCTTAACTTAATTTAAGTCGATCTGCGGTCCGAAATGTTTATCGGAGGTACCTAGAGACTGGCGGCTTTGTTCGTCGCCAAGGAAGGCCACGATCTCGGGTCACAACTGAAAGGCAGGATCGATTCATCGTGACGACCAGCTTGAGAAATCGTCACCTTACCTCCATTGAGATACAAAACCAACTTCGCGACTTCCACGGAGTATCTGTGAGCGCTCGAACTGTTCGGAGAAGGTTAAAAGAACGCGATATGGTACCACACAAGCCAGCTAATGGGCCCAAACTAACGCGAGCCCACCGAACAGCGCGCCTTCATTTCGCACGCAGTCATTTAAATTGGACACAGCAAGATTGGAGCCGTGTACTCTTTTCTGATGAGTCTAAAATTGTGTTACATGGCAATGATGGAAGGAAGAAGGTCTACCGACGTAAGGGAGAGCGTTTCGCACAATGCTGCTTTGAAGAGAGGGTTGCTTATGGCGGTGGCTCATGGACTGTCTGGGGCGGTATATCCGCGAGCGGCAAAACTCAACTTGAGGTTGTTACAGGACCACGGCTGCCAACATTAAATGCTGAAAGGTACATTCGTGAGTGCTTAGAACCTCACGTGATACCATACGCGGACTATGTGGGCCCAAATTTCCTTTTTATGCATGATAATGCAAGAGCCCATGCGGCCGGCATCGTCAGGGAATATCTTCGGGATGTGAACATCACAGTTATGGACTGGCCAGCCAGAAGCCCAGACATGAACCCCATTGAGCACATGTGGGACGAGCTAAAAAGACGTGTTAGGGCTCGTCAGCCAGTTGCCCAGACGATGCAGGAGTTGAAAACTGCCGTAGAAGAGGAATGGGAGATGATCCCTCAAAATTTCATAGAGCGGTTGATAAACTCTATGCCTAATCGTATGAGAGCTGTGGTAGATGCCCATGGAGGCAACACGCGTTATTAAATTAAACCTTTATTTGATAAAACATGTTTTTTATTCAAAAATCAATTGCCTTTAACAAGGCGCATATCCGACTTGTTAGGCGTAGCTCCATGTCGTATGGTATTCTGAATTCAAATTTAAAACAATACGGTCGAAAAAGATGGTAAAATGTATCAGGTTTAAAACTGCATCAACAGTTTTTGTTCAATCTAGCAATCATATTTCGGTAGGGGCCATCGAAACCTAAACTCTAAGGTGGGCCAATAGATGTGTCCAGAAGTGTAGAAGCTGTCGCATTGCCTTATTTACCTTATCCTTATTTTGCCTTACTGACGATAATAAGCTCGCCCCTTTTTTGAGTAAATCACGGACAGCTACACACATCATGTACCTACGATCTATGATATAATATCTGCTACACTGCTACACTAGAAAACATTCAATAGGTATTGTTTACCTCCGTTTGTAGATCTTGATACGGGACTTCTTTTGAGTAACCTTCATAGTTCCGCAAACGTTTCACTTCGAGACGTAGCGCGGCTAGTTGGTTCTCGTATTGTGTCATAGTTTGTTCCCTGTTGGGAAGAAATATTCATTCAGTAGTACAATTCTTTTTATTAAACATTTTACATTTTCACCGTATCAAATCTTTATTTTACTTAGCAATCACGAAACATTTCATAAAAATACGGTAGTTTTAAGAAAAAAGTATTACTTACATTGATTTCTCATTTTCTCGTTGTTCTTCAATAATATGTTGTAGTTTAACAATCTTTTGTTCTCTATCCAACAATTGTGTTGCAATTTTTTCTTGTACGGTGTCCGATCCTTCTTGCTAAAGCACAAATTAAACTTTATAATGTCACTTAAACTTGAGTTGTATACCATTTTATTATTTTAACTTTATTTGCAATAACTTACAGCTATTCGAGACAACGAGTTCAAAAAGCTATCTTTATCAGCTCGACTCTGTCTAAGTTCTTCCTCTACACGGGATAACGCTACTCGAGTCACTTGAAGTTCTTTCCATATCTCAGTTTCTCTATCAGAAGGCTCATTTTCTGCAAATGGTGAACTCGTTAAATTAGTTTCGATAAGTTGCGTAGTGCAGTTTGTTATTAGTTTCGATAAGTTGCGTAGTGCAGTTTGTTATTAGTTTCGATAAGTTGCGTAGTGCAGTTTTTTATTCTTCTGATTGCTTACCTTTTGAAGGCACATACTCGAGACACCGCCGACGTTCCAAATCCACAAGTCTTACAGAGCGTTCACGTAAAGATTGTAACTGGTCTTCTAATTCTTTTACTTTGGCATCCAACTCTATTATGCGACCCTCTGTCGCTGCTTTGACTTTCTCCTGCGCAGAAAACTATTTTGAAACGAACATCATATCGATTCTATGAACGGCTCAACTGTATAGTGAAACATGACCCGAATGCTTAGCACCTGTTCCGCTACCTTCGCCTGAAGGGACTCCGCGCGCGAGCGTTGCTCGGCTAACTTGATCGCGGCCGCTTTCTCCGCCTGCTCAGCTTGCTCATGGAGCTCTTTCACTCTAAGTGACATTTGTAATAATTTTTAATAATACCCAAAAACTTCTAGATGTAACATAATACGCGAATTAATAAGAACCTGAGTTCCAAAGCATCTCGTTGGCGTGACAGTGTTTCAATTGTTATTTCTCCAGTTTTTGAAACTTCAATCAACTTCTTCGAGCGAGCATCGTAGCTAGTCTCCCGATGACGATACTGAAAGTAAATGCAGCCGTTCAAATGTCATATCGCGATTTTGCGAGAAATTTATAAGAAGTCATTACCAAATAGCTAAAGCCACGTATTAATAGAAACAAAGATGAGAAACAGTACTGCAACATTGGTGCCTGCTAATTCAAATGTTACTGCCAAAAATATTGCGCATTATCATGAATATGGATCATTTCATGTTGCCAGCAACATGACTCCCGCAACACAAAAACATGCTGCGGAAACAACGTTCTGTAACTTTGTTTCCTAATGAATATGGGGCTGAAGGGTGCAAATAGACCGCGGTCGTTGGACGACATTCCTGGGGCAATTCCCGTATATTTAAAAAAGTTCACATTTTAATCTCGGTCTCAATCTGATGGAAAAATCTTCTAATTTACCTACTTACATTTTGACAACTTTTTGACATTGATTGTCGTTGAGAAGAAATTGAAAGTTTAATTCACCTTCAGATGTCAGATGTAGTCGATCAACCACAGTTCGGATTTTGTGATATAAAATGTATAAGGTCCTGTGATAGATTTTGGGGCGACGACGGCGACGGTCGACGTCGATTGTCCGCAGTCTGATTGCACCCTAACTGAAGTAAGGGAAATGTGGGATATTTTCGATCCCTCAGCGTGGGATCGTAATGTAGAGTGTTACAACTTCACTGTCGAATGGTTATGTTGTGCGAGTCTGTTTACGAGTTGCTCGAGGTCTTTGTGTTTTTTGCGCGCCGTGTCGAGTTCAGTGCGCGTGTCCTTGAGCTGCCGCTCCAGCGTGGCGATACGCGCGCGCGCCACTCGCAGCATGCTCTCCGCAGCAGTCACCACTTCCTTCAGAGCTTCCCTTGCGGCTCGTTCCTTTGACAACTCCTCGGATAAAGCCTGCGGATCATTGTAATACAATCATCATTGATCAACCTTTCGGAATTTCACTAGATTTCCCCAACAGGATATTTATGCCAAAGTAGTTAATTTGCACTAAGGAGCTCTTCATCAACATCTAAAAATCCAAATTAATTTCTTTGGAATTAGAATATTTATATTATTAATAGACAGATCAACGACCTGACAGTTAGGTAAACTCTCCGACGACTGTCCTTCGCTGGCATCTTCAGAATCTTTTTTCGGAAGCTCGTCGTATTTATGTTGCAGTATCAAGATCTCCTTTTGTAGACGCTCAATCTTCTTCATCAGAGTTTCTCGATCGACCCAGGGTATCCTAAACATCACAGAATTGTTCCTATGAATGAATTTGTCATTTTGAGTTTCTAGCATTAGATTTTTCAACATCCCTAATAGTTGGCTTTTCCTCGGGGCTTATCCACTGAATTAAAATAGAAATTTAGATGCGAGTGTGATGCGATTCGAATACTCATGCGTATCAAACGACATTTTTCAACACACTCGCTGTGAAAAAAGAAATAAAATTTAGGATTAGGATTTTTTTTCGTGCGCCGTGCTTTCGCATTTTGAAGGAGAGCCGCCAAAGAACCTAATAATCTAATAAAAACCGGTATCTTCCAAATGAACGTTTATTCTCTGGCAGTTTCGATGGATTGGTAAAAATAAATAGTTACATTAATTATTTTCTGACTGGATGATAAATAAACTTTACATTATTTTTCATCAAATTATCTATTTTTGTCAACAAATTAACTAAAATCATTGTTCTCTAGAAAAAGGCATGAAGGCAAGAGCCTTCATCGAGCGATCTTTAAGAGTCTTAACCGAGGTTTTTAAAAAAACGCACATCTCTTACTAGGGAATTATATAGGAAAGTATGCCACTTTCAAAGTAAAAAGCACGCGTATTTATTAATACTGAAAGACCCACTTTTCGAGCAAGTGTATTAAAATAGTAGTTTATGAACTTGTTGCATAATGAGGGGTATTAAAACACGTTATTGTTAGTTGTTATAGTTTATTGCTTATAATAATTATTCAAGTTTTGTATGTTGCAATAATTATGAAATTGTATGTGTGTATGTTATTGTATTGTGTGTGTGTGTATGTATGTGTGTGTGTGGGGGTGTGTGTGGGGGTGTGTCTGCGTGTGTGTGTGTGTGTGTGTGTGTGTGTGTGTGTGTGTGTGTGTGTGTGTGTGTGTGTTGTATTGTGTTGTTGTCATTGTTGTGTATTGTATTGTTGTAATGTATTGCTGGACGCTGGACAGGCGTTGGCATTAGAGGTGCTCGTACTTGCTGTCGGGGCTATTGGCAAATTAATATTAATTTCATTCGTTTTGTTTTCTATGGTGTTTGAATGGAATTTGAAACTAAGATTTTGAAACGTATGAATGGCACCAAAACCCAGCACATCACCGCGCATGCGCTAAAGCGGCGCTGCGACAGACAAGTAAAAACTGGAATCAAAACTTTTTTGTAATGCTAAAAAATGGTGCGCCCCGCATATGCAATCCATTAAAAAAAAAAAATGATGGGAAACTCCTTGGTACTATTCAACTTCTTGGATTTGCCCTGTATCTTAATCGTAAAAAAAAATATTTTATAACATTAACAAAATTTTGTTAGAGAAAAAGTGTTATAATGTGATTCTATTTTTAAATTTCGGTATTATATTTATAAGGTGTGACAATATAAACTCGTTTTGAAGTTCATAATTCGAATTTTACGTTATGAGAGTAGATAAAATACTTTTTATAAAAATATGAGTAGCAATACAATAGTTTATTCGTGTTTTTTGAACTTCAGGCGCGCGTTCGACACAATTAACTATAATAATAAAAAAGGATGTCGTAAGAACAGCCAGGGCTGTAAGGAACAACTCACTATTGACGCGATTGCTATGAACAGCGCAGTGAAAAGCAAAAAAGATATCCATACCATGTTCATCGATTACCAAAAGGCCTATGATTCAGTCCCGCACAGCTGGTTGTTACACGTCCTAAATATCTATAATATCCACCCCATAATCAGATTGTTCTTAGAATCTACCATGCAAAATTGGCAAACTGTACTTAAAATAAATCAAGCCACCACGACTCTGGCCACTGAACCAATCCACATAAAACGTGGTATTTTTCAAGGCGACGCTCTAAGCCCTTTATGGTTTTGCATGGCACTCAATCCGCTCTCACACCTACTATATAAAACTAACTCAGGACTCACATTGACAAACGATAACACACAATTCACATTAACACACCTTATGTATATGAATGATATAAAGCTGTACGCAGCAGATAAAAATGCACTTTTCCATTTAGCAGACACCACACAAGAATTTTCTAACAATATCATGATGCAATTCGGGGTAGACAAATGCAAAATTTTGTCAATTGTAAAAGGAAAAACACAAAATAACAGTTACACGCTCGGATCAGGTAAATCTATTGAGCCAATGGATGAACACAGTACTTACAAATACCTAGGTTTCAAACAATCCCGACAGATAGAACAAAAGATGACGAAACAAGAACTGCTCAAAAAATTTACACATCGCCTTAACCTAATCTTTAAAACCAACCTTAACTCCAGAAACACAATAAAAGCTGTCAACACATTCGCAATACCCATTCTAACATATTCTTTCGGAATTATACGATGGTCAAAAACCGATATCAGAAAACTACAGCGCACTATCAATACACTACTAACCAAACACAGGAAACACCACCCTAAATCATGCATACAGCGACTTACGCTGCCACGCCAAGAAGGAGGAAGAGGATTAATAGATATACACAATTTGCATAACAAACAGATACTTGCACTCAGATCTTACTTCCATAATAAATCAGAACATTCGTCACTACACCAACATGTAACACAAGCAGATAAAAAACTTACACCACTCAACTTACAAAACAGAAACACTCAGATTAATGAAAATCTCATAAGTACACAACAAAAAATTGCAGCATGGTCCGGAAAAGCGCTTCATGGAAGACACCGAGCCTATCTGAGCCAGCCACACGTCGATAAAATCAAGTCGAACGAATGGCTCAAACGAGGCGAATTGTTTCCCGAAACTGAAGGTTTCATGCTTGCGATCCAGGATCAAATAATAACAACTCGTAACTACAGAAAGTACATAATAAAAGACCCCAATCAGCCGACAGACACTTGCAGACATTGCAACAGTGCCTCTGAAACCATTCAACACATAACAGGGGCCTGTAAATCACTCGCACAGACAGATTATAAACATCGACATGACCAGGTTGCTGCAATAATACACCAGCACTTAGCACACAAATATAAACTTATAGGTGAATTGATTCCATATTATAAATACAAACCTGAAATCATTTTAGAAAACAGGAATCAGAAAATTTATTGGGACCGAACAATAATTACAGACAAAACTATACATTACAATAGACCTGATATCACCGTTCACGACAAGATAAACAAAACAGTTTACTTAATAGATATAGCTATACCTAACTCACACAACATTCAAACTACAATATCCGAAAAACTTAGTAAGTACCAAGATCTCGCCATAGAAATAAAAACCCAATGGAAAGCACAAACCGTCCATATTGTCCCTATAGTACTCTCATCTACCGGTATAGTACCAAAGGCTCTCACACAAAGTCTTAACACTCTACACATACCTTCTCACACACTTTACATGCTCCAAAAAGCCACCATCCTCAACACCTGTCGCATCACGCGAAAATTCCTGACTTCTTCTACACTGTCATCCACCTTCTCAATTTAAATTTCCCCTTATACACTTGGTTCCGGCCCGTGTGTAAGGTTGTAAACTCTCTTAATAGAGAAGAAAAAATAAAAAACTCAATATAATAATAATAATAGATATATAAAAAAAAAAATAATAATAATAACTCCACCGCCGTATCTCTACGTTGACGCCGTGGTGGGGCTTGCGCGCTCCTGAACTCTAGATCTGTGCCGATAGTTTACTTTGCCGAAACGAATCTAGGGTGAGGAGCCAGACCAAGAGAGATACATGAACCCGCAGGGCAGCATGTGGCGAGCTGTTGGGCAGTAGCGACCCCACGGACCCTATCTCCCGGGAGAAGTCTTGTTCCTCACCTCTGGCTTGCCTTTATTGGCCGTCTGGAGTGAACACTGACGAGGAACAGAGTTCCCACCTCATTCTTGCCTTTATTGGCCGGCTTGAGTGGAGATTCGCTAGAGCAAACGTGCTCGGAGGAAGGAAGTAATCCAGAAGTGCTGGTAGGGATCTTGACCATCTTCCGGGCTCTGGGATTGTCCTGATAGTCGTGGAATACCTCTCCACTCCTCATAAGCACCTCAGGACATGTTGCCCTCTTGTCACTACGACACTATGTGCTAGCGACCGTTTCCGGGGGCCCATTATTGAGTGTGCAAGTCACCCCCTGCCATTTTATCCGTGTATTACCTAACATTGATCAGGCAGGGGACATAGTTTTTCCATAGTTCTTGGTAACCAATCCACTATAGCCACCCAAACCCATAGCCCAATATGTTTCGTATCCATGTCCTACAATAGTCCTGCACCAACCGGGGGTTGTCCTTGGGTGCATTTGCATAATGCATACAGGGATAATCGTCGGTTGGTGCCTCCTCATCGTTTAAAATTGTCTAAGGGGCCTCTGCGAGTTGGCTTCGGCCCCTCGTACGCCTTCCAAAAGTCCGGGACCCCAGGGTCCCGAGAGATATATCAAAATAATAATAATAGTGGTGATAGATCGATTAGCGCGCCGCGCAATGATTATCGATGTTACCATTCCACATGACGAGAACCTAGAAAGAGAAACAAATAAAATATCTCGACTTAGCACACGAGGTTGTTGACATGTGGAATGTGACCTCGGCTGTCATTGAGCCGATTGTTGTAACGGCCAATGGCCTGATAGCCGAAAGCCTCGACCAACATCTCTCGAGGCTGTCGTTAGGCGGTTGGATCAAGAGCCTGATCCAGAAGGCAGTACTCCTCGATACGGCTCGTATTGTGAGGAGGTTCCTGTCTCTGCAGCCCTAACCACCGGTAGCTTGGACCCTGCTCCCGATACCTGACCTCTATTTTTTTATATTTTTAAATGTTTTTTTTTGTATATATTTTTATTAGAAATATTTAAAAATGTAAATAGATAAGAAAGAAAATAAATAAACGAATAATAATAATATACTGAGGAATGAATTAAGAAAAACTAGCGATCGGTTGTCACATAAAATTCTACCATCGATATATATGTACTACGCACTAGATTTGGCGATCCGAACACTCGCTCTTGAATTTAGGTATAAAAATAATACTAACCAGAGTAAACCAAGTTGCGTCTTATCGGTGACTTAAGGGCTGACTAGTGGGGTAAGACAGGGCGGTCTGACGTCGCCGGTTCTGTACAACTTATACTTTAAGGAACTGATCGAGAAGCAAAGCTTCACCAGAGCTGGATACCACATTGGCGGTGAATATTTAAAATGATGTCGACATGGGGCTACTTAGCATGAGAAAGATAAAAATGAGTTTTTTTTGTACAGATTATGCTTAAGTACCTACTACTAAATCATACCAAATTTTCAAATATGATGCTGCTTTTCGAGTTCTAAGACACTGCAGTTCAGACGATTGAATTGAGGAGCCATCCTGTAACTTTTCAAGGATTTAACTACTAGGAGAATGGCGACATTTCATACATGCTTGACACCAATATTTTTTTACTTCTATGCAGCTACTATCGAATTCTTTTAGATTATTACAAATATTTGCTGCTAAAAACTTATTGTTTTGTTTGTAAATTTAAGTTATAGTATCGATTTTGACATATGTAATAGTAACAATAGAGCCAAATAACATGCATACTACACGTGGATGAAATCTATTAAGTTAATCTGATTTTAGATAATTTTTGTATAACATAACATCACGCCTTGTTTCCCCGAAGGGTTGGGCAGAGGTGTATCTATAGGTAGTGCACCCACATTTCGCCAGTTATGTTTAAGTCCCATGTAATAGGGGGCGAGCCTTTTGCCATCAACCGGGCACAGAGATCATGATCTAAATGTAAAAAAATACGTTATTAGGTACAGGCACAGAGGTTAAATAAAGCACACTTTTTAAGTACCGTATGGCGAATCGAGACAAATGTTTAAACTGCCCGCCGTGTCACGACCACACAACCGAACGTCGTATTCCTTCGGTAACTAATAGATGGCGATATAGACGCGCGCTTGCGGAACTGTTCCGTGGATTTAATGACACTAAACATTTGTCTCGATTTGGGCCAAAGTTAGGCCCTAGCGTCAAAGTAAACCCATCATGACGGTATGTTTTTATTGCCTATACTTCGAAACCATACCTATCGAATAACAATTTCATCTAAAAATTCAGTTGGTGGGTTTATGTTTTGTTAGTACCTAGCCCAACCAAGACACCACACCACACATGCGCATAGCACCCGACTGTGACACGGTCGACTAGGAAACTACAATAGTATCCTAGTATACCTTGTCTTCCAGACATTGCAGTCGATTAAAATATATACAAAATATTGCCGTCTGCCAACATGTCTGGATTTTATTTATCCTCTAATTAAATACACTTCACGATTTCCTAAATCCAATTCAGCCGAATCAACATTCTCTCTCTCGCTCTCGATATACTTCTATTCTATATCCGCCATGAATTCGTATATGCTCTCCAAAATATGAACGTGCTTGTTTAATTTGGTACGTTCGCAAGGCACTAATCAGTAATCATTAATCAGGAGGAGCCAAAACCGTGGAAAAGCGCACAATATTACAACTAAGCGAGGGAAAGTACTGAGTGACAATGACAGACACATCAGTTGATCAGTCGCGATGTCAGTCAAGGATCGACGCGTTTCATTAGAAGTAAAAAACCGACCAAGTGCATGTCGGACCACGCACCATGAAGGGTTCCGTAGTTAGGATGAATTTATCCCAAGAACAAACTTAACATTGTAGTTGAAAAACATGTTCTCTCCAACTGCAAATGTAAGTTGGTCGACTATTACTCGTAAACTTGTAAAGCCTACTTAGCTGTGATAGTTTTCCTTTTAACTTCGTTGTATACACTACTACCGTGAATTTTTTCACATATCCAAAAATGTTTTGCTGGCGGGGGAGGGGGTGGGGGGGGGGTAGCGCTTTAAAGCTTAATATTTCAGAAACGGATCCAATAATCGAAAAACTGTTTCCACAAACCCGCAATATTTTTGAAACACCTATCCAACAACACCCCACACCATGGCATAGACGAGAAAAAAAAAACATCCCCACTTTACGTGTACAGGAGGTACCCTAAAAAAATTTTTTTCCATGATTTTATTTTACCACTTTATCGGCGTGATTAATATGTATATGCATGCTAAATTATAGCTTTTTAGTATTAAGAGTCTCTGAGCTAAGCTCCGGACGGACGGACGGACGGATTGATATGGCGAAACTATAAGGGTTCTTTGTTGACTACAGAACCCTAAAAATTGTCTATTGCACAGTGTATATATTTAAATTCAATGTAAACTACAATATAAACTGTGTTATAAACAACACATTATTATGACTAGATATACTATTAAAAATCTTTTAAACACCTAATGGAGGGAAAGATACCATACCTACAACGGAACGTATGGAGCAAGATTCTGAGTGAGTTCCGAATCAATATCAGCGTATTATCTTAAAAAATATAAACATTTTATTTTTTATTTTACAGACATACTGCTAGTCCTAAAAGTACTGAATTATGTTATTAGAAATTTAATAAAGCATTTTTTTTAAATACACTGGTGCCAAAGTCATCATCCTTTCAGGATTGGGCTTACAAAATCGATTAATTTGCTACTAAATTGGTAGTATCTGTATTAAAATATGAGACATGGCTCCTCAGTCCATATGGACACTGATTTCTCACTTCTTTGCGTTTATGAGGAAGCTCAAGGCGTCGTTCTGTACACGAGTAGGTGCAAGAAGCAACTTACTTATTAATAGTATCGGTCTCTCTTTTGTATCTTGGCCAAGAAACCGGGCTTCAACAGACGATATAGAAAGTAACGAATCTTAGAACTTACTTTGCCAATTCTAGAGAGTAATTAATCTTAGCTTTTAAGTTTTCTGCAGTACCGGCCACCATTCTGTGTAATTTTTCTGTTTCATTATCAAATTCTGTGTTTTTCGTTTTCCATTCTAAATTCTAAAACAGAAGAAAAACATCTTATATCTCGCACTTTAATAACATGGAGAAGAAAAAGCAGTTTAAATGGTGGTCACCAAGGCAGTAGCCTAGATAGTGATGTGGTACGATTCCTTCTGCAACCTTCGTAATTGGCGAGGACGTCTATAACTGAAATTGTCCCTAAAGGTTCATTAGAAAACCAGCGTCAGACAGCATCTGTCTGGCATTAATGCTGAAATGAACCTTTTTGGCGTAGCCGTGAGGCGTGCACTATTGTCGTTAAAACATTTTCACTTTTCTATTTTGTTATTTGTATTTTGTGTGTCACGAACTGTGTCCAAATAAACATTATTCTTTCTTTCTCTCTGAAATGCGGCTCGTCATTGTCTGTCACGGGTTCACGATTACCATAAAGAAGTACTAACAGTAAGGTAGGTAGATCGATCGTTGCGGTGCTTGCCCCTTAGCAGATTGAGCAGCTCTATTCGACGCGCCATTAACTCTGCGCTAACCGCCAACATTTCCTCAGGAATCGGGTTCAATTGTGAGGTTATCTGTTGAAGCGCATGTGGACCTACAGAAAACAACCATAAAATTATTACGTAAACGAGGATTTTTATAGTTTTCAAGCGTTTATATTGATTTTCAATTTTATTTTCGTTTTAATAAAATTGCAGGTGCTTACCTATCCAAAGTAAATCAGTAGGTAAGTAAGTTTTCTTCTGTCACTTTTTCTATTGATACGGACGAACTTTTGGCTCTATAATAATCTGATGGTTCTCACCTAAAAGGCCGCTTATCTCCGAATGTAATGGCAGTTCAAGATCATCGCGGATGAGCATGAGCAAGTCATGCGCCGGCCAGCCGCTGACCGACAACACGCGCACTTCGCCCAGAGAGTCGTCCACGTTCGCGATGCCGGCTCGAGCCTCCAGCTCCTTCAACTGGGCAAAACTCTCCAATAACGAGTTCTACACAACAACAATCATATTCTATATTAGTATAATAAAAACCGGCAAAGTGCGTGTCGGACCACGCACAATGGAGTAGTTGGGATGAATTTATCCCAAGAACAAGCTTAATATTATAGTTGAAAATCATGTTGTCTCGTACATTCAAACTGCAAATGTAAGTTGGCCGACTATTACATTTCAAGTCTATGTAGCTGTGATAGTTTTCCTTGTAACTTCAACTGTCTACCGGTCTCCAAGATATCGGTAAAATAGTTTAATTGTGTCTCATAAAACATGATAGTTGAAGATTTTCACATATCCAAAAACAACCGTTTAGTTGACACGAGGAGGGGTGTCACTTGACTCTAACCAAAATAACCAATTTTGAACGGCCCATCCAACGACACCCCACACTATGGGACAGACGAGAAAAGAAGTCAACCCCACTTTTCGTGTATGCACTGCACACTACCTACAAAAAAAATTTTTACTAGATTTTATTTTACCACTTTATCGGCGTGATTATACCCGTGCCAAATTACAGCTTTCTAGTACTAAGAGTTTCTGAGGTAAGCCAGACAGACAGACGGACATGGCGAAACTATAAGGGTTCCTTGTTGACTACGGTACTCTAAAAATGAAATGCTGTTCGTTGGTAAGCGCATAACTCCAGAACGGCAAAACCGATTTGGCAAATTTTTATTTTAAAATGTTTGGTAATAGTTCGAATAAAGTTCTTTCGAAAATAAAAATTGGAAAAGTTTCCCAGTAAAATCTTTAAATTCGGGAAAAGTCAAAGTGCTGCATTTTCTATGGGAATATTGTATGAATTATTGAAATTTGGACAGGACAACGTCTATCGAGTCAGTTAATAAATACTTTCCCGACTAATTTCGGTCACGGCGGCCAACCTCAAGAGAGCCTAGCCAGTATACCAAGGGACGAGACAAACTTAGTGCACTCACTCAAACTTAGTGCAGTGTGCGCGCAAACTTAGTGCACTCTCTCTCTTCAGCAGCTGGATGAAGGCATACTAGTTAATTGGCTATGTCCAGCGTAGGACTGTTATTATAGACTGTTGATGATAATCATGATGAACTTACTTGATGGCCGATTAGAACTTTTCGCATTTTTATGAACTCTCGCTTCTTCGTTGCTAAAATCCGATTTACTTTGGCCAAAACGAATTGCGGCATAACCAATTCTTTTTCTAAAAAACAAAAACATTTCAGATTATGTACCTACCTAGTATGGCATCGCACCGAGCCACGTCTTGATAATCATAATCTTAAAATCGTGAAATTATTAAATAATACTGGGTGATTAATGTTTCTTTGTTTAAAAATGACTTGAAAAGCGGCAGTTGGACTGCGGGCACTAGGGCCTCTAAAAGAGATATAGGAATCCACGAAAATTGCGTGTACGCGCAAAGATCATATCGACAGAATACGTTCACAGGTTTTTGCAATATACAGGCTAAATTCAAACGGCTATCCTGTTGTTGACAGGGTTAAAAATAAATACCTGCTCGATTTAATGTGCATTGCACCTAATGCAGCATACACACGATATGACATCGCATCGTGGAACGTTGCGAGTTGTGACTGACGACGTTGTTACGTAACTATTTTTTATTGATAACTATACAGGGTGTGAGAGCCCTCCGCAAACTAACAGGATGCATTCCGCTCAAATATTCTCAGGAAAATTATCATATTTTTATAGTATTTTCAGTTACTATTCCTTTATTTCAATGTAAAATTACATTATCTGTACGCAGCACTCCATTTATACCGGATGACTTTTTTACCGTCTCGAAAAAAATAGGGTATAATAGGTTAACGGAGTAGAAGCTTATACCTAGTTTTTTTTTAAATCGATAAAAAAAAATCGAAATTTTAATCATACGCAGGGTGCATATGATTTAAATTTAGATACTTTTATTATTATTATTATTTTTCAAAATAACTGTTTTCTATTGTTCTAATATGAAAAATTTACTTGAAATATGTAGTATTTTTATCGATAGATCAATTTTTTTCTAATCTATTGAAAGAAAAAGAAAAAAAACTAGGTATCCCATAGGCTTCTACTCCGATGACCTGTTATATCTAATTTTTTTCGAGACGGTAAAAAAAGTCATCCGGTATAAATAAAACAGCTAAAATAAAAAAATCAGCAATGGATAATGAAATACTCGGCTGCCGAAGGCTCGCTGCGCTGCCGTTCGCTACGCGCGTTTTGCCACGGTAACGATACATTGCGTGTGAGGTATTGAAACAAATCAGGTTTATTGGTTCCTATAATGTTCCTGAAATAATTTCATGTACCGGTCATCTTAGTATGATATATTGAATTCACCCCATAAGTTTGCGTAGGGCTGTCCCTTACACTCTGTATTTTCGTTTACCGTTTACACCTAAAACAAGTTGTAAAAACTAGTTATCAATAACAAATACGATAGATACGATTTGACGGCACGGTTAGCGCAGTGGCTGAGCGATTGGACTGCTGCACTGCGTGTTGCGGGTTCGATTCCCGCACGAAGCAAATATTTGTATGATCTACAAGTAGTTGTTTCGGGTCTGGGCGTTTGTGTTTGTGAGTTTCTATGTTTGTAAACGCACCCACGACACAGGAGAAATTACTAGTGTGGAGCAACGTTTAAAAAAAAAAAGTTATTGAAACATATTCTTGTAACTAGCTGTGCCCGCGACTTCGTCCGCGTGGAATAGTGACTTTTCGGGCAGCATATTTTGAATTACATATACCGTCGTTTGGGTAGCTAAAAATTTACTTTACAGTAATGCTTCTCTGTATACGATATTTGACGTATGGCCATCGGGGATGAAAGCATACAGGCTCCTAGGATTGCTAACCCGTGACAGAGCCACATACAACTGACCGTGCGAGAAACAGCTGATACTTAGATCTACACCCATAACTTTCAGCGTCTGACCTTGGGCTTTATTAATTGTCATCGCAAAACATAGGCTGACTGGAAACTGGACTCGTTTAAAACTAAATGGAAAATTGTTTGGAATGAGAGGAATTGGATTGAATAATATTGTTGTTTTTGATGTGGGTTGAGTTGTAATTTTTTATATGACTAATGTATATGTGTATCATGAGTGTATTTTTTAATTATTATTTTTATTATGTAGAATTATTTCACACACAATGTAAATTGTTTAAGAATAAATTGAATTGAATTGAATTGAATTGAATCCGAGGAATGAAAACACTTCCACCTTTTCCACACCCTGTTAAAATCTCTGCTTCTATCAGATTTCGTTGTAAATTGGTCACTTTTAACCTGGTGCTATTGCAAAGTTTTGGGGGGCTTAAATTTCTAAGAAGCATATGCCATTTGGTTCTTTTTACCATTTTAAGGCATCACAAAATTGACAACATACCACCATACCTCCTATAATGGCGAATTCAGAGTAATCAATTCTGGGCGAATATGAATAACCTGATTTCTCTTTGTTCGCCCATGGAAGGATTTCAATCTCCACTCCACTTTCTGGATCTTCTATCGATCTTGATACCATTCTATTGATTGTATGCGCAACTCGATCGGCATTCAGCCGTGACTGGCGTTGGTCTGCAGTTTCTTCTTGCCGAATTTCCCTTACTCGTTCTCTCTCAGCTAATAAATAATTTTCCTCGCTCTGACGGGTTTGCTCATAGTTTTCTCTAGCTGTTTGTAATCTTTGTCGATATTCATCATCATTTTCAAGAAGTCTATTATTGTTGTGTCGCTCTCGATCAGCTGTTAATCGAGAAATCGAAACTACTTTCCAGCTCTCTAGACCGCAAAGTTCGTGCTCTTTGAGAGCTCAAACGAATTTCCCTATCAGTGAAAGTCTCAGACTCACGCGATAGTGCATGAGCTTCACGATCAGCAGTGAGACGTATTTCTCGTTCTTCCTGTGTTTCCTGAGACCGGGCATTTGCTGTCCGAACCCTCTGAGAACTCAGGCGAATTTTCCTATCAGTGAAAGTCTCAGACTCACCCGATAGTGCATGAGCTTCACGATCGGCAGTGAGACGTATTTCCCGTTCGTCCTGTGTCTCCTGGGATGCATTTGTTGTCCGTACTCTCTGGGAGCTCAGGCGGGTTTCCCTGTCAGTAAAAGTCTCAGACTCACGCGATAGCGCGTGAGCTTCGCAATCGACAGATAAACGTGCCTTTCGTAATTGTTCCCCGTTTTCCCTATTTCGAGTTGTCATCATTCGAGAACGATTTGAACTCAGTCGAGATTCTCGCTGAGTCGAAGTTTCTGCAGCCCGAAACCTAGCCTGATGTTCCCGAGTTGCAGAGAGCCTTGCCTCACGACCTTCCTCAGATTCCTGTGATCGAACTAATCTCATTCTTTTAGCATTTCTGCTACATTGGGAGAGGTTGGATCTTCTTCGAGGCATTCTTACAATAAAATAGTACTTACTACTTAACACACAGTTAGTAAACACGTACTATCGTAAACAATTAAATTATAAATACTTACAGATTAATAAACAGTCTAAAATTATCACAGTTTAAGTAATAAGTGTTAAGACGTGTAAACCAAACGTACTAACTTTATAAAACAAAAGAATTGCTAGAAAAATTAATCACTAACCTGAACTAATGAACTTATACTTAATAAAGAAAATCAAGAAAAGAAATGCCTAACCTATACCAAATACTTATTATATTTCTATGCAAACCCTAAATACAAATTAAGATAAGTTTACCGAAAATCAAGGAAAAAATGCCTAACCTATAACAAATTACAATATTTATTTACAAATCCTAAATAAAAATTAAGATAAGTAAATACCCAAAAATCAAGGAAAGAACCGCCTAACCTATACCAAATACTTACAGTATTTATTTACAAAATTTTAGAGAAAATTAAGGAAAATAACCTAACCTACAAACCCTGAAATATAAATAAATGAAATATGCAAACAGTCAGTATTCAAGTCAATCGCAATAATCGAATGCAACTATTCGCCTATACTCTCCAGGATACGTGCGTTCGCTACGAATAACTGAATCCTTATGGCCGCGGCGCGTTGTTTTTGTTTTTGGGCAATGGCATCTCGCAGTTCAACCTATAGGAGGTTGTCGACTGCTTAACCGGGCTTTCCTGTGGATGCATCAATAAATTAAGGCCTCCAGCCAGGCTTAAAACTAAACTAAAAGCTAAGCGACTGCACGCTAAGGGCACCCCCTGTGGGGTACGGACCTCGGCTTAGGGCGTCGCTGGGAGAGGACAGCAATGGGACATGCTGGATCGGATTAATGGCTGCGGCGCGGCTCTCAGCGCGCTTTATATAGCCACGGACGCGCAGGCGCGAGGCGTGTACGTACTCTGATAGAATACCTTACAATTTTTTTTTTTGTGGATGGGAAATCATCGAATGACTTCTCCCGCTCTGGGCGGAGCGGGAGGGCGTGTCAGACTTTTACTGACTAAAACCCACCCGTGTTCCTTCTGTTGCCTGTGCCGGGGCCACGGTAACTCTTTCGAACATCTCGCGACCCTAGCTGGCATCGGCCCTAGCGGACCCCGTCAGTAGTGCTGACATCTCTTTGAAGCGCGCGTGGAACACAACGCGCCGTCGACTCGGGCTTGGTCCTTACCGGACGGCGAGCTACCCATTGCTCGCCGTCTGCAAGCCCGCGCCTACGGTGGCCGGGAATCGGCTGCCAATTCCCGACAGAATACCTTACTTAACAAATGTTCTCCGTGTTTCTTTAAACAGACATAACTTTTTTATTTATGAACCGATTGACATGAAATAAACACTACATGTTAAGTGAAGCTTACTACAATATATTAGTGAAAACCGCATCTAAATCGAATAAGCCGTTTCTGATATTAGCATGCACAAACACACAGACAAACAGACAAACAGATTAAAAAAAAAATAATTACAATTTCGGGTTCGGCATCGATATAATAACAACCCCTGCTACTTTTTTTTATATATTTCCATTGTACAGACACCACTTTTCTACAATTTTATTATATGTATAGAAGATATAGATAATATCGGTCGCAACGTGCCACGATGCGACGTCGTATCGTGTGTATTTATTTATTTATTTATGATATGACACTTCAACAACTTACTCACTAGAACATACACAAATAAAAATCACAAACAGTTACAGATATTGTGAGTACGTCACTTACAGAAGTGCACAGCACTAGCAAACATCTTAATGATTAAGGGACGTGGTAGGTACCGTTAGTTTAATTACTTAAATAGATTACAATAATAATTAATTTTAAAAAAACGAACATGCACCATGTTCACAATACAATGGGTAATATATAACAAAAAAGGCTGAAAAGGTAGAAAATCGATCAAAATCGTGTATATGTGTTTTGGCCCTCAATCTAGCCGTACTCTTGAACTAAATGGTACTCATGATACAGCTACCCAGCAGATAAAAATCACAAGCAAACTGAAAATTTTACAACTTTGAAGATCATTTTCTGATTTTCAAAAATCTGTCGCTTTCTTTCCCAACGCTATCTAAACCCGCTCATATCTATTTCATTTGTTTTTTTTTTATAAATAGGTACCCACTTAAAAATCTTCTGTTACCTGGGTCATTGTCAGGTGAGACGGGGTAGGGTTGAATCATTCCGTCCGGCGCCGAAGTACATGATGGAGCAAAATTATCGCGAGGTTTTTTTAATAACTGCAGAAAATTAAGCAATTAATATTATTAAGACCTGTGGTGCTATTCTGTAAAGATCCCACCGTGAAAATTTAGGTGAAGTGAGCGTGATGTGAACTGTCATCTCACCTTACTCTACTAAGGATTGAGCTCACTTCAAACTCACTTCACCTAAGTGCTCACGGTGTGATGTTTACAGAATAGATCGGCTGGTCTTGACAAAAAATTGCCGCTATGCTCTCAGAGTCCGGAGTCTGAATTTGTGCCCGGTTGGTGGTTAACGACACTACACTCATCCCCGCACAGACTGAGGGGGTTATCTGTGCTCACCAAATATGCTATAATATGCTCACCAGTTATGTTTAAGTCCCATGTAATAGGGATTACATCGGCCTTAAACAACGGTGATGATAAATTGGGGTTGTAGGTGGTATTATACAAGTATGCACCTCTGCCACCCATTATAAACGACTTGGGAGTATTGATTTTAAAAATACTAACTGCAGTGTCGTCGTATAACCGTGGCATTTTTATTAATTGACCACTCAATAATTGTCAGTTAATAAAAATACCTATTTACTATAGAGTAAACATGCGCTTACAACATTACTTGGCGATAAACTCTGACATCTTCTCTCTTTTTTTCCGGCGGCTAAGCCCTGAATCTGAAATTTACAATTATATTAAAAGCCAACCAACAAGACTATTAATCAACATCTTTTACGAATTCATTGTTAGCAGTATACAGGGTGTCGCAGACAGAGTGGTCCAGAGGTAAATGGGGTAAAGCGGAGGTGGCCACTTATCATATGAAAATTTTAATGTTGGGATATTCTAACAGTTCAGAAAATTTCGCTAATTTAGAATTTCAAGAAATCGACGTAGTGAGTTCAAATCTGACTGAAAGCTGCCTCTCAATAGTGTAGGTACAGAATGATGTTCCTATTTACGTTCAGTATGTCTCTGCAACGCTTCAGATTTTATTTTACTTGTCTTTTCTAACTTTTTATTAAACTTTAGCGAAACTTTCTAGCCCAGATTAAAAAAAAAGAATTGTGAATATTAAAAAAAAAAATTAATAATAGATGGCCACCTCCGCTTTACCAATGGTGCTCTTTTAGTCCTAGGGCTATTTCTATGTGCACAGTGCAGGGTAAGTATTTATTATTGAAGTGAAAAGTTCTTTAGGCGTGTTGAGCGCTTTTTGATATAGGGGAAAATCTTACGGGTTTGCGACATGCGACATGCTCGCGTCACCGACATGCTAATGTGACGTGTTGCACCAGACTGGCGACGCGCAGCGGCCTGTGTACCATAGCGTACATTTGAACAAATCCATTTCATCCATTTGCGGTAAGTGGTTCACCGCAAATGGATGTCCGCAATGGTACATGTTAATGTTTTAAGTTTTCGCTTTTCTCAGCAGGCCCCATGACTGTTTATAGATACCTACTGCTACCCGCGTCAGCCACAAAATGACAGTTCTCCGACTGTACCTACCTTTGTTCGAATAAACAATATTAATGTATTTTTAATTCTGTGAAATACGAAATAAGAATTCACTAACATACACATGCCATTCCGAGATGTCAACAAAAAACAAAACGGATGATTTGGGTTTCGCATGAATAAGGTTGTGTTTGTGGTCGTTTAAGTAGAAATAGCTACTTATTTAATTAATAATTTTGGTTTTGTTATTGAATTTAAAACCTAAATATATTTTTCATATCAAATATTTTCATTGTATGTGAAAAAAAATATCATGGCGAAATGATATTCCAAAAAACACAACAGTAGAACATTCTCAATACATTCATATTATAATACTATTATACTATCTATGTATACAGGGTGTAAAAAGACACATCACAAAGCCGTCAACTACGCATACTGTACACCAAACTAAGTAGCCTTGCGCTAAAATTATTGCTGGGAACTGACTTTTATTTTTAGGTATAAAAAAGCTATTTTTATTGCGCGCAATGTAAAGCAAACCCAGGCAAACGGACTCAGTGCTGTTGTGTGAGTTAAGCCCCGCCCCTTCGCTCTACACGTACGCGTAGCCTACGCGTACGCGTACTTGTCGGGTACTCGCGGGTATGAACGAAATGAATTAAATGTTTCCGTGATTGTACGGAACTGAGTACCTACCAACTGACATGCACGATTTTCCTGACCTAGCGCGATTGCAATGCAGTCTCCGCAATACTTTGGCCACTATACGCTGTACGCAATGCACTCCCAAACGTGGGTGGTCCCGCATCACAGATAGGATGGCCATTACTGTCGCCGGTCTAATTTGCCTGCCGTTTCCCTGTGAAACCGGCATGATCGGCTGGTTGTCCAAAAACCGTTGCACTGCTCGAGTGAAAATACGTGAATCAGAGGGCTGCAACGCAATAGGATATTCAGTACCATAAAGTCGTAGGACTCCGGCAGCATGTCCACGGGCCATATCGTAGCAGTACACCATGTTATCATACTTGTGCGCAGAATAATCATGAAACGGCAGCTTCGCAACTAAAACACAACATTAACGCACTAACAAAAACACAAGATGACAAGACACTGTGTGTCTGCGAGTACGCAGTCACAGTAACTACACTTAAAAAGTAATGTTTTTCGGAAAAACAACACAAGCGCATTCGATAACGTAAGAAACCGTACTAATAAAGTAATAATAGATACTAAAAAACTTGCTAAATTTTTTTCCGTTTTGATAGTTTAATGGAGGGGGCTAGGGCCTAGGAGCGGCGGCTTTCTTTGACCTATGCGAAACGATCGGAGCGTTAGGTATTTTAAATCATTGCGTTATTAAGATCTACCTATGGGCTGTCATAAGGTTACCTAAATAATCAATGTTATTTCAATTCTGTGTAACAAAGTTAAGTAGTTATTGTCAGGCATAAACGTTTATTTACAATGTAAAAATACCCTATTGGCAGTATGGATTCGTGTGAATAAAGTGGTATGAATTTAAACATGGTAGGTATCTTTATTTTGCAATAAGTAGTAAATAAATAGCTCAAACCAGAAGATGGTTTTGATAGATAAATTAATTCTTCATTATTTGCCAGTATCTTGAATGTAGGCAGTAGGTAACTAGCAGTTTACTTTTATTGTAAAAATGTCACGAATGAGGACGAACTTCGTCAACATTTTTAAATGATTAAGCAAGCAGTTTAGAGATAAGATTTGTAGTTTTTACAAGGGCGTGCTCTTCGACATTACAGACAACGGACTGCAACTCATATCAACGTCTTTGAAATCAAAAACTGCAATAATAATGTCACAAACACGGGTCGTCGTAACGTTCAAGGCTAGGCCGGGCTAGCTTATACCACGTGACACTGTATCGTGCGTTTGTTCTCGTAGAGGCAATCGTGATGTGGTAGTGTGTGTTTGATATTCATTGCGTTTTTGTAACTTCAAATGCGTAATTTGTTAAGAAAAATCGAAAATTCATGTAATGTTTGTTTGGAAAAAAGTTTAGTAATAACGCTTAGAATTCGTTTTCGTATAAAATAAAAATGTGACTTTGACCTTCAATATCTCCAGAACCAATGGATTCCCAGGTATGGTCTAGTAGAAAACAAATGATCCAAACAATGGGTAGAATTTGTGACTTTCGGCTTCGGAAAGTGTCTTTTTACACCCGACTATGCTATGTTACTATAACATACTAATATTATTCTACCTAACACTTCGGGGAAACAAAGCGTGATAGGTATTATGTTACTAATATTATAAACGCGAAAATTTGTGAAATGTATGTTTATTACTCTTTCACGTAAAATCTACTGAACGAATTTGGATGAAATTTGGCACACAGATAGTTTATAACCTGGATTAACAGGATACTTTTTATCCCGATATTCCTACGAGATCGAGACTTATGCGGGTGAAACCGCGGGGCGCTGCTAGTCCTGCTTACAATCCTAATTATATAATAATATATTAGGTCCTTAGATATGAAATTGGCATTTTGTACGGGAGAAATATACAGTACTTATTTTTTTTTTTTTGTAAAATATATTTAATTAATCAAAGTATGCACCGTTGTTATCTATGCACTTTTGCCATCTCATAGGTAGTTCATTGATCCCTTTACTAAAAAAACCATGGGGGCGAGAATCAATAAACTCTTTGAAGGCGGTTTGGACTGCCGCATCGGAGTTGAATTTTTTTCCTTGTAAGAAGTTGTCGAAATTCCTGAAAAAATGGTAATCTGTTGGAGTAAGGTCCGGGGAGTACGGTGGATGTCGCAGACATTCCAATTGTAGCTCATCTAACTTAGTGGTTGTTTGTTGTGCAGTGTGTGGTCTTGCATTGTCGTGAAGCAGCAGTGGCCTAGAGCGATTGACCAATCTCGGTTGTTTAGCAGCTAGTTCTTCCTTCATGGTTTGCAGTTGCTGACAATAGATATCTGCCGTAATCGTTTGGCCAGATTTTAGGAAGCTGTAGTGAACGACACCGGCGCTAGTCCACCAAACACTCACAAGTAACTTTTTCTGAGTCAATTTTCGTTTAGGGCAGGATTTGGCTGGGTCTCCAGGGTTCAGCCATTGCGACGAGCGCTTCCGATTATTGTACAGTATCCACTTTTCATCACAAGTAATGATTCGATTTAAAATCCCTTCATTATTGTGTCGGTTGAGCAAAGTAACACAACAGTCGACGCGTGTTTGCAAGTTCGATTCACTCAATTCATGGGGTACCCATCGTTCAAGTTTTTTTACTTTCCTGATTTGCTTCAAGTGGATTAATACAGTTTTATCACTTACCCCGAAGCCTGCAGCTATCTCTGAAGTGCTTTGTGATGGATCCGCTTCCACAAAAGCCTTTAATTCTTCATTTTCCACTTTGGTTTCTGGCCGTCCACGGGGTTGGTTCTGAAGGTCGAAATTTCCAGAACGAAAACGTTGAAAACAAAAACGTACCGTGCTTTCTTTGGCGACACCAGCGCCGTACACATCATTAATCCTTCGAGCTGTTTCTGCAGCACTGGTGCCACGGTAGAACTCGTACTCGTAAATATACCGATATTTCATGTTTTCCATTGTGCGGTAATAAGCGACGCCAAAGAAAAAAATAATGAGGAAAAAACAAATGAATGACTGTTTTCAAAACTCAAATGTACCAGCTAAATGAACTTTTAAATTTGAATTTGGAATTCTTAACCAAAGAGATATTTCAGATCAAAGTGGACAGTACGACAAAACGCTAATTTCATATGTAATGACCTAATATTATATAATTATTATAAATGCGAAAGTGAGTTTGTTTGTTACGCTTTCACGCTAAGACGGCTGAACGTATTTGGATGAAATATAGGATACTTTTTATCCCGGTAGTTCGTTCCCGTGGGATAATTTCCGAACTCCATGCAGGCGAAGCTGCGGGCATAAGCTAGTAATATTATAAGTTCGAAAGTAACTCTGTCTGTCTGTATACATTTTTACGCCTAAACCACTGAACGGATTTTGATAAAATTTGGCATGGAGATAGATTGTATCCTGAGGAAGGACATAGGCTATTTTTTGTCTCAAAAATAATCCTACAGGGGGTGATATAGGGGATGAAAATTTGTATGGGAAACCCAGCATTTCTTATGTTAGGGATATGAAATTTCAAAATGCTTTTGGTAAGAAATAAATAAATACATTAGCATTAACATTTACTCTTATATCGGTCAGTTGTCAAAGCAACCAAAATAAAAATGTCACACATGTCAATGTTCACTGACAGTGCATCATTATAGCTAGCCGTACCTATAGTTTATAGGAGAGGTCAAAAGTGGTATGATATTCCGAAGATTTTAAAACGCTAAAACGCTAATGTGATGTACCTTATTAGAAAGCTTATTTATTAAGTTACTCGATTAAAGTTAAATATGATTTATTCAGGCGCCTGTTTTTGTAATAACGTGAAAAATAGTTCAGTATAAACAAAACGCACATAGCCTTTATTTATTCATTTCTATGCAATATAATTATTTTAAATCTGACTAAAGTTTCCGTTCTATTAAATACTTTGAGATTTTATTATAATTTTAGCTGCAGCTCCATGAAATTGAGACAAAGGATATTCATTATCATGACAATGCAATATCAAAACGTGTCGAAAAAAGGTCAAATTTGTAAATGTCAGAATGACGTTGAAATAAAATATCCAAATATATGATACACAGTGACACTGTCATTGCCATTGTCACGTCATTTGCCACAGGATTGCAAACCCTAAAATATAAATAATGTTTGTAGTTAGTCATGCATGCATTTTATTTTTCAACACTTGTTTAAAAAAAAAACGGGCGGCTGTAAAAAAAATTAAATGCCCAAAGACATCAAAATAATTACCAATTATAATATATAATATTATAATTCAGCCTATATAGCTCAGAAGGCTGTTTCAATTTTTAATTATTTTAGTACCCATACATTTATTGAGCGTGATGATTTTTACAACTGACTAAATGTCGATTAGTTAATTAACGGACCTCTAGGGCAGCAATTAAATTACACGCCTGATTAAAACAGATTACCGCATGTTGAAAGACTCGCTACTCATAATGTCCCGATAACATTTTAACAGAAGATTAAACTAACTAACATGGTATGGTGAAACTGGGTCTTCGAAACATAAAAACCCTGTTTTTTTATACCGTACAAGACATGTGAGTAGGATTCGTGCCCTGAAGCTTTGAGACGGACTCAAAGCTGTGCTCGCTCGATTTCCAATTCCGGATTGAAGGACCAACTTAACTTTTTTCAGTTGAAAAAGAACTTTGTTACTTCAAGACACGGCCTATGAATTTATTGTGAAAAATTGAGTAAAACGCCATCTGTTGCAAATAGCTCTAAACAAAATGGGTAACAGATAGCTGCATTTAACGACTTTATCATTCTATGGGTTCGAATCACGTTCGAATGGGAGTTAAAGTTTTCAGTAATCTTTTTTAGTCGAAATTACGTGATTTATGAGTGTAAATAGATAAATCAGCCTTGAGCAACGAAGTTTTAATATTTACTAATCTTACTTCAGCCAAAATCAGCCGTTTAACGCAATTTAGTGGTTGTACATTTTGTTAGAGTAACCTATACTGTCATCTATGATTTTTTTTTCAAGACTAATTATAATTCGTTCCAGATGAGACCCCATGCACTTGCTAACAAATGTGTTCATCGTGTGCACAGGATTTTGTTTCCAAATTGGTCAGATGTAAGTTTCCTCGATAGTACGTACGCGCCTCGTGGCTGTCGGCAACCCACTGAGAAATGGGCTGCGTGCGGCCCGGCTGCCGGTAGGTAGTCAGCGCACGTAAGTACACGGAGGGAATTTATCTGGTAATCTGTGGTGACGGGTCGGGCGACGAGGGAGTTTTATTAAATGTGGCTGTTATTTTAGTATATTGTGTATCTTACAACATCCACGCGAACGAAGTCGCGGGGCACAGCTAGTTAATAGATAATATTAGTATGAATATCTAGAAGTACTGATCCGATTTTGAAACATCTTTCACTGGCAGTAAGTTGCACTATTATCGAGTGCCATAGGGTAAGTGTTGTTTTATAGTATAGTTGATAACCATGCGGGTGAAAATCGCGGGGTCTTTAGCTCCTACGATGCTGGTTCATAATGAAAAAATATCCAAATACTCACTCGTTCCCGGGGCGTGACCGGACTGGCGGAATGTGCCCTTTTGCTGATAGGTCTCAGGGGTCGCTTCTTCGCACCGAGCTCGTTATCTATCGCAAATAAACACCGCTTACATTAATGCTATCAGCTTATCACCTACTAGGCATTGGCTTCAATACCCTGGCTGTATAATGGGCAGTCATATAAAAATATGTTTTATCAACATGTTATTTTATTGTTTACTAAATACAAGATACAAGTAAGTATTTACAGTCCGGCCGGCGAGAGAATGCGTTCTTGACACCTGTCAGTTTCATACTAACGATGTTTTGCGAATTTGATCCTAAATTTTACTAGGAATTGTCCACCTGACAGATGTAGAACGCGTTCTCTCGACGGCCGGACTGTAATTGGCTTACAGTAATCAGCATAAGCTTTGTTTGGTAAGAAATCATTAATGTGTAAATTTAAGGTTATGCACAGATACCGGAATGATTCTTTTCGTGTTTAATAGATCCAAGATTCTACAGTTTATTAGCTTCCACTGATAATATTTTTTGTAGAAACATTAATTTAAAATATGGTGTACTAATCGACATATTATTTGACTAAGGATGCAAGGATCTTCACTCCTAAGTCGAAATAAGCTACCTACATCAAGATGGGAATATTTTCTTCTAGACGTTGTCTAATCAAAAGGAGATCCAGGACAGGAGTCTTGAGAAGAAACCCTAGTTTCATTTTCCTGCCGTCAAAAAAGGTATTTCTACCCACGTAGGCATAGGTACCTTTTTTGACCTATTCAATAGGGGAACCAGTAGGTTTTCTTAAGATATCATTTAAACCCACTTCTCTGCGGCAGATCATCTGATACGCTCATGGTGTCACTCAAAAGAGATATATTGTCCAACTGCTGCTTCTCCAACGGGAGACGGGCACTGGCTGGAATATGGGGGGCGGGCATTGGCGTACAATCTGCGGTGAGTAATATAAAGTATACAATTAAAATATGAATAAACGCCTGCATTTATAAAGTAACTACGCTCACAAACATTCTAGAATGGGGATAAGCCGACGCCGTTCGCACGGACGTAAAAATATTGCGGCGGGATTTTATCGCGCACTGGGTGCGACACGAGGACAAAGATAGCTTACGCGAGACTCAGATTCTCGAGTCGCGCCTAAGCTATCTTTGACCTCGGATTAGTAGATGTAATAAATATATCAATGTTATCATTAAAAACCAAGGCAATAAACAAAAGGTAAAAGGCGACTGGGACTCGGTATTTTTATAATTTGTAAAAATCTTTTGGTTTAGGTACTTACTACAATAAACTAGAAGTAGTAGAAAGTACCGCATTATAGCAACTTCAAATACCTACATTTTTCTCCAATACCTATGATTTTTATGATTTAACTTATCTTATTTTTATAAGCTCACTAGCTGTTGTCCGCGGCTTCGCCCGCGTGGATGTCAATACTTTGTATATTTGAATAAGATTTTATTCACAACTTCATGGGTTTAAATTTTTTTGCGCGGATCCCTTATTCTTTTTTATTCTAAAATAAAAGTAGCCAAGTTACTCCTTATGACATCAGCTATCTGCCTGTGAAAGTCCCGTCAAAATCGGTCCAGACGTTTCGGAGATTAGCCGAAACAAACAGACAGACAAAAATTTTATTTTTTTTGTTATAAGTGTCGTTTAAACTTTCATATGCATTTAGTAAAAAGCTGTTATTTTGACATTACAAACAGACATTTCAATTTTACTAATTTGTATAGAATAAAGATATAGATAATCAAACTATAATGTTCCCACTGGTGGGACACAGACGTCCTCTCTGTGAGAGGGAGTGGGTTGTAATCCACCACGCGGGCCCAGTGCGGGTTGGTAGATGTCACGTCTTCAAATTGTTGGTTTTAGGACATGCTGGTTTCCTCACGATGTTTTCCTTCACCGTTTTGAGAGCAGTGGTGATGAAATAATTTATACAAAGTAAAGCGCCTGCCTGGGTTCGAACCTAGGACCTACAACTCTTAAGTCGTGGTCGTTACCACTGAGCAACCACTGCTCATTTGCTTTGATAAGCTTTCCTGCTGCTTTTATAAGCTAAATCTAGCTAAACAAATCATAAATTTCAAAACCCTCGTCAGAGGTTGAAACAAAATGGTGGAATACGTACCTACCATGGGAATGGTAAATAACAGGCATTCGTACCTCGAGTCCTCAACGTGCCAGGATTTTTGTTCGGTAATGTATACAATAAAATGTTTATAATGCAGATTGCGGGCCCACTATTCGTTATCACACTTCGGAATAAATACATGCTACCAAATAATAAATAAAATTTTATTATTCTAACCTGATCCAATTCCAGAATTTAGAAATCTAACCAATGTATGGTTATGTATATGTTGTTATTACAAAATATTAGTGATCCAACACACCATTAGCTAAAAACTGCGACGATTTCAACAATTTGATTAATTTTTGGTACTTTGAGTTTTTTGTAATAAATAAATGTGTACTTGAAAATTTTGTCAGTATCAGTTTGACACATTTTCCACCATATTTCCAAAATTCAGTTTCTTTATTGTATCCTGTGTGTCGATGTTTAATTGCCGATTCCAAAATGCCAAAACCCACCATAACCACAGGCAAAAACACTTTCCAAAAGCACGAGATAGAAAAGTTTTTATTTGCGGAAAAACAATCCGAAAAATCTATGGAAAAACAGCTAGACTGCCGGATTTTGTCATCAGACGAATAGATAATACACTATATAAAGTATTAACAGTCCATTCCACACGTGCCACGTCCATTCCTGTGGTCCATTCAACCAGCCAGCATATTGTATACATATATTTTAGCGTCCATTGACTACCTGTTAACAAATACTGAACTGCTGACTTCCGGTTGGCAGAGAGACACCTTCGGCAGAAATTGCCGCAGGAGCAAACTATCGCCTGGACCAAGCTGTGAGGTATTGTTGTGTACCTACGTGTACAGGTGGAAGTTAATTATTAAACTGAGCGTTAGCAGAGTGAGTCGCGATTTTATTTGTACTTCGCAAGTATATTGCTTCCTTCAATAGAGATCCATGCAGACTTGCATTGCAGGATACTCCTAAATCAGCCAAGTATGCGAAAAGTTTCCTAGTCATGTGTATACGCATGTATAACAAAATTCCAAAAGAAATAAAATTGTTATATAATATTAAATCATTTAGAAACAGATTATTGAAATGGCTGAAAGAACATGTTTTATGACATTAAAGATTTTTTTAACAATAAACTATAAGTTCTGGACTTTTGTCGTTGCGGATAAAACTATTAGGTATAATATTATTGTATTGACCTTATATCTGTGACATTGAACAACAATTAACTATTTAATAATAATTATTTTGCATGCAATTGATACATAACCTGTATAGCTAAACATGTGGACTGTAGATTAATACCTGACTGTAACAACCTTTATACCATTGTAAGGCAAATAAAGACTTATCTACAAATAGTAGAACTTACTAAATCCATGGTTAGTGGTCACTGGTCAGCATGGTTCTTGTATTCGTATCATAGACCATACACTATCATACATTGACCCATGTTTTTCAAGTACGAAATACGTTCATAAATTTGCAAAAAATAATGCAGTTCAACCTTGATAGACGCTGCAATCCAAACAGCACATTTGCTTTATATTCGAAAGGCTGATTGCCTGATTTGCAGATACATAAAAAAAAACCTTGACAGAGATAATGTGATTAGTGATAGATAATACAATCAATATATCCTCTCTGAATTACTTATTTTTAGTTATCTGTGATATATCCTTGAGATATATCTTAACGGTTAAACTTTAATATCAATTTTTTTAAGATAACCTTATCTAATCCCGTATTCACCCAACCCTGTTTCTTAAAATATTTTTTTTTTAAAGTAGACAGAAGTACTGTTACCACGATCAAATGAGGGATGGTTACTGGCCGTGCAGCGTTTACACATAGGAGCACCAAGGAAGCAAAACCATCTTTGGCTGACGACGAGCTGATTCGTCGAAGACCGAGGAAGCCAACATTTATGTACGACAGTCTTAGGAAATTAAATTAAATGTTTATTTCTGTAAGTACTTAGATCTTTTAAGACACTTTTGTACGTCAATATATTATAGAATATGTTAAAACTATATTCGGTGAACCCTAGTCTCCGGACCTTTACTGAATGAAAACCTAAATAACACAGCCCAAACTATACCAACTTGAGAACGCGGAGACGCATTCATCAGGTAAGATCCGCGGATCTTTCATAAGCTTAATGTAGACCTAGACTGCTTGACTACTTGTCTCGTAGTCTAGTGGTACTGTTGGTCTGGTGATGGTGTTGGTAGCAAGCGCGAATGCTGAGCGTGATCCCCGGTTTGGGCAGTGTTATTTAGTTTTTCATTCAGTACAGGTCCGGAGGCTTAGGGTTGAGTCTGATGAATAGCAAATGACTCGCCTCTATTGTATTTTGTATTGCATTGCGAATTGTGGCTTCTCTCTTTACAACATACTTCAGTGTCCACAGCATTTTCCGTTGGAAAATACGGGCGTGATGGGCATGGTTGGCACAGTAGCTGTGTGATGGCTTTTGCGCCAGTTGCGGGTTCACTTCTCACACGCATAATTTTTTGAATGGTTATCATATGGATCGTAGCAGGTGGCGTTCTGTAGTTTCTGCCTACCCCCAAGCGAAGAAGGCGTGAGTTTATGTATGTATGTATGTATGTTAACATACAGTTCAGGGACTGCGTGCTGTATGTGGAGACCATGCGAGAATACACAGGAATATACAGCCTGGCGCTTTAATGGCGAAATTAATTTAACACACGTACATGGTTTCACGATTTCGTTTTATGAAGATATTTTAATTTCATTAATCGTTATTATTAATTGATTTATTTAAGTACAGGTTCCTAAAACAGCATCTTGGAGCAACCTGTACTTAAAGAACTGTAGCTCAGAGGTAGTCTGCCGGGGTCATGGGCCATAAATGATAAATGATTTTATTTCTGTAAGTAGGTTTATACAAACACTTTTACACGTCAAACATTTTTTTTTTTAACTAGATGAGGCCGGCGTTTCCTATCTGACTACTCTGAGAAGAAAGGCCGAAACAAACTCAGAGGTCACAGTCTCTTTTAAAGTCCAGACATAATTTTGGTCAGATCATGTGAAGACCATGTAGGTTGGTGTCTGAAATGGTATTTTGAGGAAAGAACCACACAGATTGAGTGGACCTGTCCAGTCAGTGCAAGCATCTGTCAGTAATCGTACAGCTCAAGATAAAAGTTAAGGAGCTCAACGATTCGACGAACAATACCAAAGAAAGGACATTTGGGTAGGCCACATAATTTACTCAAACTGGCAAACTATGATTAAAGCTGAGAAAAAAAAAAAAAACAAGGACCCACATAGTCTTCACGTTCACAGTAATTAAAATAATATAACATTTTACAAAGTAAATATTCATGTCATTGTATATATAAAATTCATCAATGACAATGTGTATATAAGAAAAAAAAAAGCAAAAAGAAAAGAACAAAAAAAATCAGTATGTATATTAAAAATAAAAAAATAAAATTGGAGCAGCTCAATCCCACGCCTTTTTGTCATCAACGTAATCATTAACGGTATAAAAGTCTTTCTGGCACAACTTACGTTTAATAAATGATTTGAATTTATTAAGGCTCAGATCTTGAACGGGGCTTGGAAGTTTATTATAAAAACGTATACATTGACATCTGAACGAGCTACCTATTTTCTTGAGCCTTGTTGTAGGTACAACAAATTTGTGTTTGTTCCTTGTGTTCATATTATGGATATCACTGTATTTTTTAAACAATTATACATTTTTATGGGCATATAAAAGATTTTCAAAAATATACTGAGAAGGCACAGTCATTATATTAATCTCCTTAAATTTCTCTCTGAGAGTGTCTTGGAGTGTCATATCATCGCATCAATGAAATTAAAACGAATAACGTGCAAAGAGTACGTGAATTGAAGGAAAGAGAGAGCTTTATTGTTTAGTTTGTTTGAAAATTCTAATTTTTCACATACATACATACATAAACTCACGCCTTCTTCCCATGGGGGTAGGCAAAAACTACAGAACGCCACCTGCTACGAGCCTTACATACTCCTTTTGCCTCGTTTACATTCATACATCTACATTCATATATCTACATCTTCTTTTAAACCGCACCGTTGCGTTGCCTTATCACATCATTCCTCAGTCTATCATTTATAGTCACACCACACATGCTTCGCAAAGAACGCATTTCCACAGCATTTATTCTACTTTCATGCTTCTTTTGCCACACCCAACATTCACTTCCATACATAAGCGTAGGCACCAGCACACCATTGTGAACAGCCAGTCGGGCGTTTTTGGACATTAACTGGTTGGTCACAACCGCATGTACAGAACCATTCACTTTATTTCCCGCATTTACTCTCCTTTCCACATCTTCATCTATCTTTCCATCCCTTGTAAACAGACTCCCCAAATATACAAACTCACTTACTTAATTTTTCAATTTACGAATATTTTTATGTTAATCTAATTTGTATGATTAATGGCCACTAACCCTACCCCTGTCTTAAATTAATATCGCCATTGTCGCGGCACGTTGTATAGAAAATAATCATAGTGTGAAGAAATGTTAAAAATAAGGACAAGAACAGAAATAATTACATTGGAAGAAGATACCGTCGAGGAACGCACTTTTTATAACACATTGTATTATATTTAAAAACCGGTCAAGAGCTAGTCGGACTCGCGCACCGAGGGTTCCGTACCATAAAATATAAGCCAGCAGAGGCAATGAATGTATGGGAGGAGGTTTTTTTACATATTATTATTTTTTCCAAAAAATACTCAACCCCTTACTGAATTCTTGAGGGTTCAGTAATACCCATCCTGTATAAACCAGACTATCGTCCATAAAATCAGCTGAACGCGTTCTATCAGTACCATATTTATTTATATTATTTTAATATTATATTTATTAATTTAGTAACCGGGAGCCTATTAGGAGCTTCATTCGTATAGGTACCTAAATAGTTCTGTGGCCAGAAAAAACTATAACTGTGCTTCAACCAAAGCAACCTGTGAGTAGGTAGGAAGGAGGAGGACATTTTGGTTGTGAAACGTGAAATGTTTTTAAATCTTCATCGGCGAGGCCTTTAATCGTGAATTTTAATATTGCAGTTTTAGGACAGCGCTATCTCTTGGCTGAAAGTGGAACTAATGTAACTTTTGTTAATCATTTCTGAAAAAGTGTGCTAGTTTTAGAGTCATCGTTTTATTTTTCCTTACATAAACTTCTATCACACAGAATAATTTCAGATTTTTCTCTATGCAAACTTCGGAGATAAGGGGAACGGTAGATTTTTTTTACATTTTTCATCAAAAGTTGAAAACTGTACGGCCTAAAAAAAAGGAAAAAGAATGTTTGAGAATGTACAAACAGCGCTCTTTCATATGATACCCCACATGCCCTAGTAGCCCCACATCGAATTTTTAAGACCCCCTTTCAGTCCCTGTTGCAAAAATATATACAGGATGTAAGGGACAGCCCTCCGCAAACTAACTGGGTGCATGATTCAGCTCCTGATTTTGAATCATATTCCACCGGAAATATTCTCAGGAAAATGTTCATATTTTTTATCGTATTTTCAGTTACTATTCCTTTATTTCAATGTAAAATTACATTCTCTGTACGCAGCACTCCATTTATGTAAATAAAACAGCTAAAATAAAAAAATCAGCAATGGATGTTGAAATACTCGGCGCCCGAAGGCTCGTTGCGCTGCCGGCCACTATGCGCGTTTTGCCACGGTAACGATATGTTGCGTGTGAGTTAATAAAACAAATCAGGTTTATTGGATTCCCATAACTTTCCTGAAATAATTTCGTGTACCGGTCATCTTAGTATGATATATTGAATTCACCTCATAAGTCTGCGGAGGGCTGTCCCTTACACCCTGTATTTTCGTTTACCGTTTACACTTAAAACATGTTGTAAAAACCATTTATCAATAACAAATAGTTATTGAAACATGTGCTTGTAATAACTACTACTGAATATACTGAATTCACCCCATCAGTCTGCGGAAGGCTGTCCCTTACAGGTACCTACAGCCTGTATACTACTCGTCAAACTTTATGACAGCTCTGAAGCACGCTTCTCGCTGCGCAGTACCGCACCCCTCACCCCCGCTCGACAGATGAGGTTGTTACTGCGCAGCGACTCGCCTCATGTTCCGAGCCGCCATAAAGTTTGAATAGGGCTGTACTAGACTAGATTTATTAGTGTTACAGTGTGGTACGATCAGCGATAAAATTCGACTAACACCTTTTACACTTCATCTAAATGACACACCCTGTATATATTTTTTTTTATTTCTTTCTTATTTGCAAAATAGTTGGGCAAACGTTATCTAAAACTGTCCCAAATTTCAAGTTGATAGCATTAGTAGTTCTTGATATATCCAGCTGTGACAGACGGACAGACAGACAGAAGGACGGACTGAGTCGCACTATAAGGGTTCCTTTTTACCATTTTGGTACGGCAACCTAAAAACGATACTACACATAATATAAGGTTAGGCAGGGTGAACCTATAACACACTAGGTACGTACTCTCCAATCAAAACGATCCAATTCTTCGTTTACCAGTCTGTGATGGAGGAAACCCAGTTTTATTTACTATGAAAATAGTATGAGATATCTGATAAGTCATAAATAAATAAGCCTACACAGACAATAAGTATTTGCTGAACATATCACCTAACACGAGTGGAAAACCTCTACTACATACACATCGAATACCTACTTAAAATATAGGTAATCTCTTCGCCTTTCGTCACTTGAGTAATAAATTAATAACAAAAGGATTAAACTGTTATCTTTGGCCCAGTTAGTTACTTGTATACCTAGTAAATAATTATTTATTGAACAATTGAAAATACTGTTACACAGTTCTCCACTTTGCAAGTGACGTAAAATTTTCCGGACAATTTTCAACCCCCGTTAGATCTGCGCGAGCTTCAAGGCCGGTACAGTAAACAGTTTCCAAATATCCTTTCTAAGAGTACCTGCTCTTATCTACCCTAGCTTCCAAATGTCATGCGTCTATCTTCTGTGTGGTCACTAGTCAGCAAGATAGTCACGAAACTGTTTTATGCTCCAAATATCAACATTAAACATGCATCGTTAGTGAAAATATTGTATTATGTACTCAAACTCAAAGCATTTATTTAAATTAAACCAATTACAGGCACTTTTGAATTGTTAAAGAGTCAGTCAGTTAGTCAGAAAATTGAAGCTAGTCGCCCATTCCAAAACTTAGATCTCTATGGAAAAGAATGGGCAAGAAACTCCATGGACACTCTTTTAAATCAAAATTATTACAAAATCCTGGGTACATTGTTATTGTTGCTTCTATATGTGAGAACAATGTAAAAAATAAATAATTAAAAACAATTCAAAATATAAGATTAAAAATAAGTCCTGGCAGTTAAGAGATGACCAGTCTCCACTGACGGCGCCCGTTCACGAACATGACGCGTGGATCAGCACCATCCAGCTCAACCATTTTGTAGGGAACCGAATGATCCAACACACGCGCCACCATCAGTGAGACATTTAAGTAAGCATGACATACTCTCAACTGCCATACTCTTTCAAGTCAACATACCTACATCATAACATAAAACCGCTCCATGGTACTCACATTTACAAAATTGAAAAAATGCTTCTAATTTATACAAAACTATAGTTTGCAATGATTGTATTTAAAATATTAGTAAACAATAAGGTCATAATGTCAGAAAAAAAAGGGACGCATTTCTTCCAAACAAAAAAAAAAAAAATTTAACAAAGCCCAAGTGGCTGTGGAGCAGGACCAGCATTTAGCCAAGCATTTTTATTTATGATATAATCATTCAACCTATAATATGCTTGTCTACATAGTGTGCGTTTAATGCTGCATGTTTTAAATTGCTTCTCATTTAGTTGAAGAATATCGAGAGGTATTTTATTATAACATTTTACAAAGTACCCCATAAAAGAAGTGTGTACCTTAGACAATCTGAAACGTGGTTGATCTAATTTGTTCCTATATCTAGTGTTAAAATTATGCCGATCACTTATCTTACTAAAAAGATGTAGATTTTTTCTAACATACATATATTAAGTTTAACTTCAATTGTCATCATTACTCATTGGAAACAGTTTGAATGGAATTTCTGTGTTTTAGTTAGGGAGCCAATGCCCTGTGAAGTGGACAATAGAGATATAACGGCTCCTTCTCCAATGTTTCTCTACCTACCTACCTACCTACCTACTTAGATAATCAACATCATTATGTTGTCAGTGCCTACAAGTATCTCGATACTCATCTAGGCACTCATTTATTGAAATAATATAATAATAAACGTATAATACTTAATGTGCTACAATACTGCCATTAACATCGTTATACAGGGTTATTTTAAATTGGCTAGCTAAACTCCGCAGACGCGATGGGTATCGATATCTGAACATGATAAAACAAAAATATTATTATTTTAATGATTTTTTGTAGGGTCATCGACCGCAGTTTTATCGTAGTCACTTGAAATATCAGTAAGATCTGTTTTTCTTCTGTAATATCTAAACACGATAAAACATAAGAAAACAGTTTTTCTCAACGCAAGTAACAACACTAATAGAGGTCGTTGTCAACCAGTTTTGTCCGCGGTTGTAACTTCACTCAAGACTCAAGCATTATTTAAAACTAGTTTCAACCAACCAAATGGCTTTAAAGTAGTTTTAAGTAATGCTTAAGTTTTGAGTTAAGTTCTGTAATACGCGCCTAAGGTCCGTATTACAGAAGGAGACTCATCGCTCTACGGAGTTTAGCTAGCCAATTTAAAAAAAATCATTTATTTTTCTTTTTTATTTATCGACACCTACCCATCGCCTCTGCCGAGTTTAGCTAGCCAATTTAAAAGAATCCTATATGCGGCAGTGACTTTTCTCTAACCACTTAGATAATCAATATCCTTATATTTTCAACATAGTTAAACATTGTTACGTTTCGCTCCATCATAGTTTGTAAATGCATCGCTTCGGTCAACAGCCAACGCTAAATGACCATAACTGTTACGGCTACCCTGATTACTTTAATGTGTATCAGATTATAGTCAATCGGATTAATAATAGTGTTAAACCCACGTTTGGATTACTTATTGAACTCGATAAGCGCATTTAAGGTAAACCTTGTGTAACGCTACCAATTTACAAATATTTACTTATGATAATCTGATTTCGAAATTTTTCTGAAGAGGATTCTAGTAGCCATTAGTCCACATTAACTGTGTCATTTTTAGGGTTCCGTACCCGAAGAATGCCAAACGGAACCCCATTACTAAGCCTCCCTGTCCGTCCGTCTGTCTGTCAACGGGCTGTATCTCATAAATCGTAATAGGTAGACCGTGGAAATTTTCACAGATTGTGTATTTCTATTGCCGCTACAACAACATATAATAAAAATATAATAAAGTTGACATTTAAGGAGCTCCCCATAGACGTAACGTGTTTTTATAAACAAAAGAATTTTAAAAATATATTTTGAAATATACAGTGTTAAATATTGAACGATGGTACGGAACCGTTCGTGTGCGAGTCCAACTCGCACTTGGCAGGTTTATTTTAGTAATAAACTTATCCTAACGAAGATGACTAGACTTACAAATGTGGCAATAGATTCACTCTCAATATCTAGATTTTTATTGTTCTTGTAGACGCCTTTGTTTCAGATATGACTAATTCTTGTAGGTACATAATGTGTATTACATATATCCGATCTCTGGAAGATGAAGGATCATTTGAAGACATTTGTGGAAACCATAGAAGAATTTTGTCAAGAGAAAACCACCAAAAAGCTCAATCGGTTGATTGAGCTTTTTGGCAAGCCAGTGCCGAACTTGGGGCAATGGAAATAACTAACAATAAACAAGAAGTATTAATAGTTTCCTACAAAGAAGACACAGAAATAAAAACCGGCCAAGTGCGTGTCGGATCACGCAAAATGAAGAGTTCCGTAGTTAGGATGAATTTATCCCAAGACCAAACTTAACATTGTAGTTGAAAAACATGTTCTCTCATACATTCCAACTTCAAATGTAAGTTAGTCAACTATTACTCGTAAACTTGTCAAGCCTACTTAGCTGTGATAGTTTTCCTTTTAATTTAGTTGTATATACTACTACCGTGATTTTTTTCACATATTCAAAACTAAACGTTTAGCTGGCAGGGGGGGCAACTGAAGGAACACGAGTGGGTTTTAGTCAGTAAAAGTCTGACATGCCCTCCCGCTCCGCCCAGAGCGGGAGAAGTCATTTGATGATTACCCATCAAAAAAAAAAAATAGGGGGAGGACATTTGACTCTAACAAAAATTAGCACTTTAAAGCTTAATATTTCAGAAATGGATACCTTAATCGAAAAATTGTTTTCACAAAGCCGCAATATTTTTAAAACACCTTAAAAAACATCCCCACTTTACGTGTACCCTAAAACAATTTTTTTATGATTTTATTTTACCACTTTATCAGCGTGATTAATATGTATATATCCATGCCAAATTATAGCTTTCTAGTAGGTACTAAGAGTCTCTGAGCTAAGCTGCGGACGGACGGACATGGCGAAACTATAAGGGTTCCTTGTTGGCTACGGAACCCTAGAAACAATGAAGAGATAAAATCATCAGATGGAAAAGAAACGTGCCAACACGCATAAATAAAAGTACCATCATTAAAAGAGAACAAGAGATAGATTTAGACATAGGATAGGTCAACAGACTCCAGGGGGCCAACCACCACCTCTTAAAGCAGTATTATTTTAAGGTTACTTCAGTGTGAGAAAGAGATGGAGCTATACAGGACGTCTAGGTCCATCTCTTTCCCACACTCAAGTAAGATTAACATAATACTGCGTTAAGAGGTGGTGGTCTAGCTCCAGCAGATTACTGCTTTTAATAGATTCACTCTCTAACAAAAACTGACTGAAGTTCCAGATTTTTCACATGTTCAGATTTGAGTGTTCCGTTCTGTTTCTTCTTCTGCAGTCAAAATATTTGTGTTAACATGGTTGAACACTTAAAAATTCATAATTAACTTTAGGTGTATCGAAGTTATTATCAATTATTCTACAAAATACTTGCGGATGCTCCATTTAAACTAGAAAGAAAAGCCCAAGTCCGTGTTGACAAGTTTGTGGGGTTTCTTCTTCGTGGAACCTGGATTTTGTGTAGTGCTTGACCAAGGCTTATTAGAAGAGTTGGAATTTTAATACTGAAAAATCTCGTATCATTGCAATTCAATACAGGCAAACCTTTCAATTGTAACGGTACGGTGAAGAATTCAGAATATACACGTACCAAGCTGTGTTCGATTTTCTCTGATAATGTTTACAAGAGAAAAATTGAGATATTTTGAGCAGCCGCCAGCTGCTGAAATAACGTAGCGTCGACGGCCGACCATGACCTCCTATTCTTCTTAATCTATATCTATCTATACATACAAAATAAATAAAATTGAAGTGTCTGTTTGTAATGTCAAAATAACAAGTTTTTACTAAATACATAAGAAAGTACCCCATTTAATGTCCATAAAATCACTGTCCATTCCAAGGTTGCCTGGAAGAGATCGCAGTATGCGATAAGGCCGCCAATTGTATATTTTGTAGTTTAAGATGTATCTTTATGTAATGTGTAATCTGGTGTACAATAAAGTATATATAAATAAATATAAATAAATAAATAAAGTATATACGGTACTTATAACAAAAAAGCAATTTTTAACATTTTTGTCTGTCTGTCTGTTTGTTCCGGCTAATCTCCGAAACGGCTGGACCGATTTAGATGGGACTTTCATTGGCAGATAGCTGATGTTACGGGGAGTAACTTAGGCTACGTTTATTTTAGAAAAATAATTAGGGTTCCACACAAAAAAAATAAAATCTATGAAATTGTGAACAAAAATTCGGATTTTAATTCTTTTTGCATTTGATAATAGCCTTGATAGCTCAATTCTCGAGGACAGTTATAAGATATTTAACATCACGCTACGACCCTTAAGAGCCGAGCAAAATGAAAAAAAATCATAAAGAACACTAAGCGAAAACGAATTAATAGCGCGGGCGGGAGATGCAACACGACGCGACGGGTCGGCGGACGAGGGAGTTTTATTAAAATGTGGCTGTTATTTTAGTATGTTGTGTATCTTACGACTTCCACGCGAATAAAGTCGCGGGGCACAGCTAGTGTTTAATAAAGCTTCGAGCACGCTCTCTTCTAATGATCTACCCTGATTTTGCCGATACCTCACTAGTAGCTGATAATGATAACCGATATTAGAAAACACAACGATTACTGATAAAATATATGTGAGCTCCCATATTGAACGCAAATAATCTCACGATTTCGGCAAGAAAGGTCCTTGGTTAGATCGTTATTGTTTACACAACATCGTCGGTCCTACCTACTTCGAGGAAATACATAATTACATATAAGCAGAGTAGTGGTACTTAACAGTTCGACAGTTCGCTTATCGGGTGCGAAAGGCTTGTCGATAAGGCGGTGTGTGCGCGCGCAGCCGTCAGTGCCGCGACCGACGCCGGCGCACCCGCCCATCACCGGACCGACAACGGCCGAATGCTGAAAACCGAGATTCTTAACGTGTTTGGAAACTAAAAGCAATATTATACAACTGATATGTGCCTGAGCTACCGCTGCCGGCCAGTGTTTACTAAACTAAAGTGTTGTGACCAAGTTTGCTTTTACTTCAACTTGTGCGGTTAAATCAATCTGTGTTGTAGTTAATTTAGGTGAGTTTATAATACCTATATATATTTTCTCAAATATTTTTAAGGGGCTCTTAACAATATTTTTTATAAATCTCGTCAACTAGCGATTGTTCTGGTAGCAATAAGATATAACTGGCGATATAGAGAACGTTGAAAGGGATTAAAAATATATGTTCGCGGCGAAGCTGTCTTTATGAGTTTAAGCACCGGCGAAATGTTTGTTTGTTAACAACACTGTAGAGGTACAAGCACGGAGTCACAGATTACTGAATATTAATGTCCAAGTCACAAATGCCTAATTCCGTGATGAGACAACACCAACAGTGACGTCACGACTAGGTACAGGTACCGATAAAGACGACGGAACCGCACGCGCCGGTATTTTCACTGACCTTTCTAATTTCACTCATCTCGGCCATGCACTAATAGAACAACAAATGTACAAGATCATTTATATGCGAGTATTTAACATAAATAAGAATATGTAAACAAACTATTTTTGAAATATTACATGTAATGTGAGTAACAATAGCTAAGAATAATAATTATTATTTAATCAAAGCAAAATATAATGCCACCTAATTACAATAATATGCATGAAACAGTTGTACCTATTCAAATGATTGACATTGATAATGAATGACGATCGGTAAAGACGTTTTTAATTTCTTTGGATTGCGTTTTTATGAAAAATATAATCTGGATTTATAGTATTTAAAAAAAATGTACGTAGTAGGTACAACTACATTTAATAAAAGAACTACATATGATCAGAACTCAAGCTAATTAATAAAATAATAAAAAGTAATCGAAACAAACACCTAACAGCTAAAGTAAGTAATATGCCCGATATTTTATTTTAAAACAAAATCACTAAATAAGTAAATGATAAAATAACAACAATGATGACAATGTTGTAATTACTCAAAATATTACAAATCACGCACTTTTTAGAACAAACACTGAAATATAATCGTTTTAGATATTAAAAAAAATCTATAAAAGTAGGAACTTAAAATCAAAGGCAATGAGGGAAAGAACATTAACTTTAAAAAAATAGATATTTAGGTGACCATCACAAGCAAACGCGTAAATGATTAAAAGAAATAGGCTAATGCGTGGGCGCTGTTTTTCTCGCTCCAACCGGGATGTCTTTCTTGTAGTTTCATTGCTGGCTCCACATCCTAATTAAATCAAATACCTTTGAACATTATTGAACATAAATATACCTTCCAATCTGAAGGCTGGTCATAAAATAGATAATCTTATATTACAATTAAGTACAAGTTTATCAAATGAATGAGCAAGTTTACCAAAATAGTTATAGAATCCCTGGAGTATTGAACTGCACGCGGTATATTTCCATTTAAATGTAAATATTATTAAGGTAAGTGGTAAGTTTATCAGCAACCTGCCCGGAATGAAATCCAATAACGTAACTAATTTTATATATTGAAATCAGTTATTTGCCAAGAACTTTAACCAATATATGATTATCTTATCTTATTCGTTTTACCTACCATAATTACGTAGGCACATATATTATTAGAACATACGATATACCGTAAAATATCTCGGATATATTAGCGAAAGTCTATGGTCGTCTTGGTACTTGACTTCGTAGTTAGTGGACCGCAAAGCTCCTCATAAAAAACGTAGAAATCTAAACCGTTAAGTAAAGGTTGGACGAGAGACGAGATTGTGCGGTTGATGATGACATTAATATCATTATAGTGTATAATGATATTAATATCAAGAGGGAAAAAACTCTACAATATTCAAGAAACATCATTTAAGCTTACAATAATTTCATACATGAATAATATCTAGTAGCCTATATATACAGCTTATAACACTAGCTATTCGTTCATCTCCAAAATAAAATTCAACTATTAGAAACTGTGCCATATCTAGGTACAAACACGTCGACAATTATTAATAAATGTTTGTGATATTCACCGGTCCGGTTCAATTGCCGGAGACGGTTCATTAGAAGGCTAAGTGCCATCTTCCGCAAGTTGGCACTCGAGGCACAACAATGACAGAATGACGATACATAAGAAGAGCAACTAAAAACTTGCTAGTAACCCGAGGTCTAAGAATGAAAACAAAAGAAGAGTGGACAACCAGACGCTGCGCAAGACATGAAATTCTTTAGCGATGTATAAATTGGTAGTAAATAAAGGTTTCATTAATTTCGTAATGGCTGGATAAGGCAATTTGCTTTGACAGACGCGGCGGATAGACCAATGGACAGGGAAAAACAAGAAGAGTGATGAATCAATACCAGGTAGGTATTAGATATGGTTGCAGGCAACCAATGCGTTAAACAAATAATGATATATGACGTTCAATATTAAGGTGGACAAAACCACAGTGAATGAGGGGTCGTGCTCGTGAGGACTTATTACCAACGTGAATTTTGAACGAACTGTATAAGTCCATAAAGCACCGGCCACCGGTTATATTCCATACTGCGTATGGTCGGGTCTCGGCTCGGCCACACCGCAACAGTATCCGGGCTGAGGCATGGCGACAAATGTATACAATGAATTGCAATTTAGGAAATTAAATCTAACGAGTAATTGAATTGTACGTTTCAAACTGATGGTGGTTAGAAGCACAAAATAAACATACCAATGGTGAATTTGAAGCTAATAATGAAACGTTTTTTGGGACCTACTGGGTCAAAGCTGAACCCAAATCCGAAGATCTGAAGTAATATTAAAGCTTGTTTAAAAGCGGTCACTGAATTTTAGATCATAGAGTTTATAGAAAACCAGCTTCGACACCACTCTTCACATGGTAAACACCGTTACCCGTGCCATAACAACTTTCATTAGGCGCTAACTGGACCTGCGCTATTTTCTGTATGTGATGCTCATTAAAAACGTTACTGTCACTAGCTCCAGTCAACTTCCAATAAAATACTTGAAAATCGTGTCGGCTTGCGCTTATATTTTAAAAAGCATGGCGTTATTTCTCAAGTTCTTAAATTTAATTTGAGGGGTTGACAACACTGCAATATTAATGATGAAGGACTGCAATGGAGTCAAAATTTAAAGGCCAAGGAATAAAACATGAATACACCTCAGTGATTCTGCAATTAGAAAATACTCATTACTAACTCTCAATGCAAAACAAGAATGCGGCGCTGTTGAATTCTTAACTGGTTTATTTGACAAAAACTACACGTTAGATTTTTTGACCCACACCGGCTCGGCCGTATCACACCCACCAACTTTCAACTGGTTTGTTAGAATCACGTGCGCTAAACATAACGACGATTAGACGTAAACCTTATCTTAATCAGCTTATAATAATTATGCTTAATTACGAGTATGTATGAAACATTATAGTTGCCCGTCAACCTGCGTGTAATAGTTAGTTTATATTATTTTCGGTGTGTTGAAACCTGGTTGATTGTCTTACCTCGATTTATTTTGAGTGCATACTGCATTCATAATATGAGACAACGACGTCAATTGTTAATTAATGCCGATTAAAATACTTGGGTGATGTTTGTATCAAGTCACACGATTGTCAAAATAAAACCGAAATTATGTAAACTTCCCTTGTTGTTGCTTATCAGGAACGATTGCCATCTCCTCTTTATTTGTGCCATATTGCGCAATATGTCTCAGCTCAAGGAACCGACCTACCGAGGGATACCCACCCAGCAAACTGAAACTAAATAATTATATTAGAGATAAAGAGGTAAAGATACTGTAATAACCAACCTGGGGCCAATTTCTATGAACCAACATAATGACAAATGAAATAAAGCCGCAAGCGATTGGGGAAGCGTTAAGGTAGCCCGCGAAATTCAAATTTTCTTACGATTTTTGCAATTTGCAGGTCGCAAATCATACTTTAATCAACATGCACTCTGGTAGGAGTAAACATCGCATTGGCGCATTATAGCTGTTAGGGTGTTAATTATGAAATTTTAAATAAATAAATGTATTTACATAATTATATAGCATTAGAATCAGTAACACACCCCATTAAGTTAGTATAATCCTCAAATGTCAAGATTTCATGAAATTTGTAATACAATAGGATAACTTGATCTTAGAGAGTTGTATTGATGATTTTAATGATTATAATTCTGTAAATACATATTTGTTACGGTCGCGAATCATACTTTAATCAGCATACAACCTGACCTGCAAATTGGAAAAAACGTAAGAAAATTTAAATTTCGCGGGCTACCCTGGCTCTCCGATATATGGGGGAGATGGGGGAATTGGGAGTCACTTAAGGAAAAGTCATTATTGTAATCACAAATGATCAGTCTTATATTTTTTTCATATTTACTAATCTTTAAAAACTAATCAGATATCAAGATATATAAGTCTTTTTTGACTATCATTAACATAATTATAATTAAGAAACAAAAAAGTAGTTTTGACTCCAATTACCCACATGTAAGGGAAATGAAAGTCAGCTCATGGGGGAATAAGAGTCAAAATTATAAAACAAATAAAAGCAACAAAGTTATTATCTGTTTTTACAAACAATTATAAATCAACAAAATTAAACATTAGAAATGATTACCCAATGGAATCATAACAAATAATATTATAAATCGAGTTAAATGCAAAAATCACAGCGATAGCGACTTGGATCATCACATCCTGTACATGCCTCATGGGCCCACCCAGCACAGAGACGGCAACGGTACCAGATTTCTCTCGGTTTTCCCTCTTCAAGGCATATTGCGCACACAGAATGTTCACGCTCGTTCTGGGAGTTTTGCTGGATATTTAGTGGGATTTCAATATTTTCTAAGTCACTATCTCCACTCTCAACATAAAGAACCTGTTCATCAGCCGATTCTTCAGATGAACTTGACTTAAATAAGTTCTTTTTTACTTCTTTTATCTTCTTAATAACTTTGCCTCTTGTATGCTTTTCTTTTTCCTTTCGTTTCTTAGCTTTTTCTTCAAAAACAGTTTTCAGAGGTGTGGCAGTCAGAATTTCTGATCGTTGTGATCTTTTTCCTTTGCCTTTACCTTTTCCAATGCAAGGCAAAGGAGTTAATTGTGACAGTATTCCGGTTATAGGTTCACTGTCGGATTTTTTGTTTTCTTGATTTATACCATCATTTGATTTATAATTTGTAATAATAGCACTTGTGGAGGGTTGCGGTTCTAAAGCGTTCCTACTATTAGTCAATGCTGTTGCTTCTGAAATGTTGTTAGTTGAAAGGTTATCTGAAACTTCAATAACTGCCAAGTCTGTTATAGGGGCAGAAATTTCTATAACACAGGGAACATCAGAGACGTCTAAGAAATCTTCGTCTTTGAACTTGTGAGGATTGAGTGGGAATATTCCTGTTGATGCGAAGCCACTGACTCCTTTCTCTACTGAAGCAACTTTCATATAGGCTTTGTTAAAAATCCCAGCGACTTCGTAAGGCGTGATTTTTTTAAATTATGTGATTTAATATATAAATCACATTCTCTGTTGTAAGCTTTCTTAAGAGGACCATAGAAGACTACGTCAAGAGGCTGCAGCATATGTGATGTATGAGGAGGAATGGACACCACAGTAATGAAATTTTCTCTGCAGAAATTGTATGATTCGAGGGTAGAATGACTGTAATGGTTGTCTAAGATTAATAAAACTGGTTTCTCCTTTCTCGGTTTAGCGGTTTTCACGAAATGTTGTAACCATTTCATGAATAGTTCTTCATTCGTCCAACCATTATTAGAATTTTCATATGCCGCACTTAATGGTCCATCTTTCTCAAGTTGTGGTGAATGTCTTTTGCGTGGGTAGATAAACATAGGAGGAATAAAACTTCCAACAGCACTCATACAACAAATGACCGTAATTGTTTTGCCTCTCTCCCAAGAAGTCAAAGAACCCACTCTTTTTTGACCTTTTGTAGCCAGGATTTTTTCGGTTTCCTGAACGGTGGTAATACCTGTCTCATCAATGTTGTAAATGTCTTGAGGAGAGAACGAAATTTTTGTCATGACTTCTTCCAAGTTCTTAAAAAAAATATGCACATCGGTTTTATTAAAACCTGTAATTCTCTGTATGCTTATAGCTTCAGGTTTTCTAATGCTTATCCGTGGATTTCTTTTAAGAAATCCTTGAATCCAGTCTCTACCAGCCATTCTAGTCTCTTTGTTGAAATTATGAGATAGTTTTAAATTTTCAGCACATTGAAATGTTATTTTTCTTAGTTGATTTGTCGTCAAACCATGAAACATGTTACTTAATTGTAAAATACGCTCTGTAAGTATATTTTCTTGGTCTTCATTAAAAACCGTATGCCTTCCTAGTTTTGGAGGTTTGAACTCATCTTTCTTTATCCTTCTTTGTAACGTGCTGAAAGGTATACCGGTTTCCTCGGCAACTTTGCGTATTGACACACCTCCTCTTATACATACGTACAGCAGCTGCCTGCAGGTCACCTGCAGTCCAGCTCGCTTTAGACGTCTTCCTTGTCCAGTTCCTTGGCATCTGAAATTAACAAAAAAGTTTTATCATAATAAAAAACGATGCGGGGAATGGGGGTCAATTGACTCTTATTACCCCTATGATGGTTTGTTTGCTAGATTTGAATAATTAGACAAAAAACATCACAAAATCTAATATCTTGCATTAATAAACATAAGTTTAGTTCTAGTACTACATTTTAAGATTATTCTATTCGTAAAATTAACAAATATAGATACTCACGTTTTCGATCGAAATTTCGGAAATTTTACAACGGCCCCTCCCCTGTGACACGTGTGTCGCTCCCGGTGACGCGAGCTTGACTAGCGGGTCGGCGTATTGGGGAGTGCGGGAGGGGTGCCGAGCTAAACCCCGTGCGACATAGCCGTATTCTGTAATGCTTTAGGTTCATTTCTTTTTGAATTGACCCTCATTGCCCACTGACTCTCATTCCCCCCGGCTCCCTGTACCTATATATATATATTTAATTGTGAATTTTCTACCCCAACAGTTTCCAAGACCCATCAGGATGGCGATGAAAGAGTGGCTGCAGTGGCTGCCGCCTCCGCGGTCGCTGTTGGCGCTGTTGCTGGCGGTGGCAGGCTTCAGCGGCCGTTTGTTCGCGTCGCACTTCACACACTCGCCGACCCTCCTCGTGGATACCTGCCACTCGCTCTGCAGGCTCGTCGGACTCGTCACAACATTGATCACATACAAGGTTGGTGTTTTGTGCTTGAAATCAAGCCTTTCATTCGGATATCGACTTTTAATTATAACTAGTCTCGATCTTGATAAACACCTCTGTTCCAATAGGTAGGACATATTTTAGTTTCTCAATACACTTACCTGCTGCCTTAACAAAGGGAAGAGAACTAAACTATAATCAGTCTACTTATAATACCTACGGACGATGCCTGTGTAAAAGAAAAGAAATTCTATTTAGTCCGTCAGTCAGATAATAAAAAAATATTAGACACGTATTTTTTTGCTTTATCATATTATTAATAAAAAATGACAGATAAAACGCATTAAAGTTGGGAAGTGGGGGCTCGCTACGTCACAACTCTGTATAAAATCTAGCAAGGTGTGCTGACGTCGTGCCACTTTTTAACTCAATGTATCGCCGTAATCTTTTGATTACGTAAAAAAAGAAAAAAATTTTGAGTCGAAGATTTTTAATAATCTCTGACGGACAAAAAAAAATTTTTTCATCATCCGTATTTCATATTTTTCCAATCTAATTCTCACTACCCCCTCCTCGGCACATTTCGACTCTCATTTCGTGTTTATAGTTCACTTTTATGTGATATTTTATGGGCAAGTAAACGTACTGATAACTTGCGAAATCATGAGTTCAACCACTGCGGCTATCGTGTGAAATGTTTTGTAATAATTCCTAGTATTGTCAAAGCTGGATTTTCCGAGAGAGGGTTTTTGCTTTTGCCTATAAACGACCACTTTCAACGATCAATCCTTTGACTCTCTACTACTGATCGAATCCAAACCTGAACTGCCTGAACATGACTCTGCTCTAGGAAACTGTTTCCACTTATGGTGACCATCACGTCATGTGCGTCATCTGGTTGACGATAAGAATCATATTGGTTCTAGTCACTGTCACTTAGTGAAAAACAAATAGCTTACTATTGAAGATTGAATTGAATGTACACTTCTGGACACATCTATTGGCCCACCTTAGAGTTTAGGTTTCGATGGCCCCTACCGAAATATGATTGCTAGATTGAACAAAAACTGTTGATGCAGTTTTAAACCTGATACATTTTACCATCTTTTTCGATCGTATTGTTTTAAATTTGAATTCAGAATACCATACGACATGGAGCTACGCCTAACAAGTCGGATATGCGCCTTGTTAAAGGCAATTGATTTTTGAATAAAAAACATGTTTTATCAAATAAAGGTTTAATTTAATAACGCGTGTTGCCTCCATGGGCATCTACCACAGCTCTCATACGATTAGGCATAGAGTTTATCAACCGCTCTATGAAATTTTGAGGGATCATCTTCCATTCCTCTTCTATGGCAGTTTTCAACTCCTGCATCGTCTGGGCAACTGGCTGACGAGCCCTAACACGTCTTTTTAGCTCGTCCCACATGTGCTCAATGGGGTTCATGTCTGGGCTTCTGGCTGGCCAGTCCATAACTGTGATGTTCACATCCCGAAGATATTCCCTGACGATGCCGATGCCGGCCGCATGGGCTCTTGCATTATCATGCATAAAAAGGAAATTTGGGCCCACATAGTCCGCGTATGGTATCACGTGAGGTTCTAAGCACTCACGAATGTACCTTTCAGCATTTAATGTTGGCAGCCGTGGTCCTGTAACAACCTCAAGTTGAGTTTTGCTGCTCGCGGATATACCGCCCCAGACAGTCCATGAGCCACCGCCATAAGCAACCCTCTCTTCAAAGCAGCATTGTGCGAAACGCTCTCCCTTACGTCGGTAGACCTTCTTCCTTCCATCATTGCCATGTAACACAATTTTAGACTCATCAGAAAAGAGTACACGGCTCCAATCTTGCTGTGTCCAATTTAAATGACTGCGTGCGAAATGAAGGCGCGCTGTTCGGTGGGCTCGCGTTAGTTTGGGCCCATTAGCTGGCTTGTGTGGTACCATATCGCGTTCTTTTAACCTTCTCCGAACAGTTCGAGCGCTCACAGATACTCCGTGGAAGTCGCGAAGTTGGTTTTGTATCTCAATGGAGGTAAGGTGACGATTTCTCAAGCTGGTCGTCACGATGAATCGATCCTGCCTTTCAGTTGTGACCCGAGATCGTGGCCTTCCTTGGCGACGAACAAAGCCGCCAGTCTCTAGGTACCTCCGATAAACATTTCGGACCGCAGATCGACTTAAATTAAGTTGAGCACTCACGTTTCTTTGGCTGTGTCCGGCCTGAATAAGTGCCACAGCTTGGGCGGCGACTTCAGGTGAAGTATCCATAGATTATTGATAGAACCTCACCTTAATGTTAAGAATAAGTAATGTTTGTTGCAAAACCAAAGATATCAATCACTTTTTCAAGAATTAAATCCAAGTAAACCAATAAAACCAAGTTTTCTTAGTATTCGATTGTTTGATATCAACAAACAGGCTCCAAATTGTCTTTTGTTTCTTTAAATTCTGTGTTCGAAATTCAAAAAAAGACTATTGAATGAAATTGTGAATGTGCCAGGTTCAAAACTGCATAAAAACTTTTTGCTCGACCTAATATAAAATTTTAGCTAGGACCAAACGAAACTGAAAATACAAGGTGGGCCAATAGATGTGTCCAGAAGTGTATAATTTAAATCATTTTATACTGTCCAGTATGAACGCGCAGATGAGGGCGCTGGCCGTGAGGGTCGCCTGCGCAACACGTTCGGCTGGGCGCGCATCGAGGTGGTGGGCCGCCTCTCCGTGCACGTGCTCTTCGCTTCCTTTGCCCTCGCCCTGGTGGTGAACGCTCTGCAGCTGGGAGTACACTCCTCACACGGACAGCCACCGAGATATCCCAAGGTTATCGTTGGCAGCGCCGTGATAGGACTGCTCCTGCACGCCATCAATTATATGCTGCTTGCTGGTGAGTATTCTTTGTAGAACCTTCAGGCTTGTCAACTGTTTGGAACTTGTGATTTATGTATGAAGAAATAGGACAGAGAGTCATGCCTTGGTTGTATGTTATAACCAGTGATAGGAATAGGTAGTGCTAATTTGCCTAAACTTCGAGGAAGGAAGTGACATGGAGTAGATAATACCTCCTCTAAAATCCCGGAATAATTTTAATGACGTTTAAATCCCGGGATTTAAAAATCACGAATTATTTATGGGACTTTATTTATAGATAGATAGAATACTCTTTACTATGTACACCATGAAAATTACATAATTATATAAATGTGTGTGTGTGTGTAACCCTAAAAAATGTTATGATTTTTCAAATCAATAATTTGTAACTACAAATAAATACCGATAAAAAATTCGTG